>CM034154.1:391330317-391798906 GCA_019776745.2 Taxus chinensis
AACACTAGGAGTTAGGTGGCCCCTTCCAACGATAAAACATAACATCTAGCCACTCCAAAACCACTTATGCACATGTCAATGACGAATAATAATAAAATGGACTAGATATTCATACCCAATAGCTCCCAACGTCCATAGCCCCTTGGGTATGACCAAGGCCTGGACTCGAGTTGGCCCCTAGGCCTATGGCGTAGGAAATGGGACATTACAGCCTCATCGATGGATGGGAGCTTTATTAATCATTCCCCAAGTATTTATTAAATATTAAAATGAAATTTAGTTGGTCAGTTGAACAAACCACCAACCACGTCTTTACAATCGATCAACAACTAGTACCTAACACCTGAAATGACCTGACTTCGACTTTACAACATACTGAAGACTTCTCATAGAAAGTCAATCGAGACTAAACATAAACTAGAGCTACAATGACAGATATATTGCAAGACTTCTTCCTGACACATTCCAATCTTCCATTCCTCGAATTGTGGTGGGCTTATTCTTATCTATTGTGCCCTACCGTATTACTCAAGCCAAACAAGTAGTGATGTTTCAAAATGAAAGCCCAAAAACTGCGAATGGAAAAGGTCAACAATAATCTTAGCAAGCCTTGTAATTGACACAGCTGATGGCTTCACAACCACTACCTTGATTTATATATTGTAATAGCATCACAACTGATGCAAGACTTATAATGTCACTTTAGATATGAATACATTTAATTTCCATGACTAGCCCAAATACTTGTAAGGCTTGGACATTACATGCACACGTGATTTTAGAATGAACTTAATTACCTCTTACAGTGTAAGTGACTTTCCATAGCATTAACCATAGACCTTACAGCTTAGAGGCTTTCTTTTATTTTATATTTTTATAGAAAATCCCATATTACATCTTCACCGTAACACAAGACAAAACGTAAGGTCAATCAACAGACTTTAAATTATTAAGGATTTATGCCACTGACTAATATTTCAATCTTCTTTGCAAGGAGACATTAATCGAGGCATAGATTCGCATCTGTAAGAAGAATTAAAGTTTTAAGGGTGGATCAAATCTTCAATAATTTTTTAAAACCTCGATGCATTGATGGTTCTCCAAAGTCGGCATCAACAACCATGTATGGGATTATAAGACAGAAGCAAACAAATAATTGTGATGTTAGAGTGGATCCATGACTACTCAAGCTCTAGAGGAATGTACAAGTGTTTTTCATTCATATAACAATGTCACATAGGGGACATGCACAGCTAAAGGCATCCTAATGGCTAGTTCAAACCTCCCATGGAATTCATTCTCTGGAAATCAGTGCCATACAATCATATTACTAGCATATTTGACTCAACTAGACATGACAATGCCTCGCACATTATTTCATCCCTATGCCCTATAATGCTTGATGTAAGGAAATCCCTTGCACATTAGACCCCTCCCTGTCAAAATGGCCTCAATCACAATCACTAAACAGTGCAGTGGCATTATGGACCAATGAACTTGTTAACAAGCAATTAAATGATCACATACCGGTCATCAAAACCAGGTTAATAGATACAAGGGTTAGGTCACTTCCAACATACAATCATGCACTAGGCTCCTCACATTCCTAACTATGCCATTTCATATTATCACGTGGAAGAACCCTATAACCAAAAGCAAAACATCCTGTCAGAATTTATAGAAGGCATAGATAGTCAGAATATTGCATAAAAAATACCAATCAATTCCTCTAGGATGTCACTCTTCTCTCATTAATGGTGTTACAATCAATGCTACCAACCACAGGTCAAGCTAAACTCACCTTTAGAGTTGTGTTCAGGTTGTTGCGGGTGTTGCTCAGAAGCTTGATCTGATCATGGTTTGCAATCAGTGTTTGACATTCTTGACACAATCTGTCCCAAAAAAAGACAATTCAAGCTCAAACCGTAGCTCAATCTATTTGTATAAGAAACGTCAATTTCCGTGCCTGTAAATTTTAAGAGAAGCAAAATATGCTATCACACACACAATGGACAATCCCATTGTCAAAAACAGAAAATAGCACTTCTCAGAATTCAAAACCCACAAAATATTTTTCATTATACATGCTATAACTATTTTTGAGTTGAAGAAATCTACCACGTTTACAACTATTTTGCAAATGCAGTATCATAATTTAGTTTATTTTCCCAAACCAGGTTTGTTTTAACTGCCTTACGCAGAATATACTGCTCACATTTGAAGTATTTTGAATATAAATGCATCTGATGTGTTAATAATATAAGATCGCTAGGATTAACTAATGCATTCTCTACCCCACATCTTTCAAGAAGTGGGACTCTAAGCATTCTGCATTTCCAAACATTGTGTGTTTTGCAAACCAATACCTCACTCTTTCAATTCATTAAATTTCAAAAAAATCAACAAAGAAATGGGAAGGAAAAAGGGGAATTTGCATTGTCTTAAGAATTGCAAATAGGAAACTGAATTCTTCAAGGATGGAAGTAATCTGATGCACTCTTACCTTCCTTGCCACTGAAGTCAAAGGCATAGACAATATTTTCCAGGACTTGAGGACATACAAAGACTACTCTATTTTTGGCTAATTATAGGAAGCAATAATTGAAAAAAGAATCAGATTATTAAGCCCCATTCCATTGTTCACTTTGGGTCAATGAGAAAAGGAAGGCCCAACCAATCCTTTGCAATTACAACTTGATAATACAGTGTTAGATGCAAGTGCCTTATATGGCTCCATGTGTGCATTTTATTTAATAGAATTAAAATGAGAAACCTATAAATATATGTGATCATGAATAATGCTCGATTAAAATAGAAATCATGGTATAGGAAATCCATCACCTACTGTCTCATTTCACAGACAAATCCTCAATGCTGGTGCATCCCATGAAATTGGAAACGTGACAGAAAATGGCAACATGATAGGAAACAGGGCTGCCAATGTCTCCCTAAGATACAATTATAAGTGTATATATCTATAAAAATACTAACATATACTACATATTTCCATTTTTTGACAGATTTTTCTATCATGATTTACCAATACATTCCATGAGGTTGAGACATCACGACACTAACATGATCCATAATTGCGCATACATATAGGAACAATAGAAATCTGGCATTGAGATGTATAATTATAAATAAATAAGAAGTTCAAATATTTAAGAAACCAAACACTAGATGTTTCATGAGCATAAGTGAATCACTAATATGTCCAATGGAAAAGGGATCTAAAATACCATAGTAAGTTTCCGCAAGATACAAGTGTATTTATTTATGAAAATACTAATATATATTATATATTACAAATTTACATTTGTTGACAGATTTATCTATCATAATTTACAAATACGTACCCAAAGGCTGAGACATGCATGACATGAACATTATCCATAATTTCACATACATATATGAACAATACAAATTTAGCATTGCAATATTTAACTAGTATAGATATCTAAAATACATCTATCTAAAATACGCCAAGAGATATCAATCCCGAGGCACCTATCTAGTTATGAAAGATATTACTTCTTTTTATTACCTTTTCCAAAAAAAGAAACAAAATTATTTCAGTGACAGTCCAATAAAAGTAAAATTTATGAATGAACTATCGCATAACAGTCAAATGAATGTCAAATTTAATGTCGAGAATAAAATTGAACAACACACTCCATTACAGCCTTGACTGCCATTGTAGAACGCCTCTCAGCGTAATTATAAATTAAAAAATTTAAATTTAAGTGTAAGAGTGACCCAAAACAGGTCACTCACCTTATATAAAATAAGGTGATCTCATTAGAGATTGGTTACAGTGAGGATATGAAAAATATCAAGTGTAACACATGAATGCGAGCAATATGTGCGAGTTGTTTACAGATACATAATGCGAGTGATTTTCAGTGGGTTTTTTACCTTCCAAGGTTTTTCCCACTTATATCTTGTGTCACTGTGTTCATTTACTTTTTGCTCATAATGTTTACATTCTGTAATCTACATTATAAACATCTAAATCTATGTTTTTAATTACTACTCTTCGTAAACTAGAATCTTCAGCAATTTATATTGTGGATTTATAATTTGTAACATTATTCATCCCTGAAATTTCCTAACAGCAACAACATTGTACATAATCCTACGTGTAGGCAATTAATGTAATAATAATATTTTATATTATTATTACCTAGATACATTAGAAGCTGAATATTCATCTTGAAGATTAACTTAACAGTCATTTCATGTTGAAAAATATGTACTTTGTGTCACATTTTCTAGTGAATGAGAATTGGGTTTCACTCTTTCATTTTCACAGTGTATTTCTTGGCCTTACATTGGTATCAGAGCACCAAGGCAAAATTCCATTCCAATCAAATAAAATTGCAGGGAAATTCATTTTTTGCATTTTACCATTCCTCCATTTAGAGGTGCGGCTAATTTCCATTCACAGCAAATAAATTAGCAGAATAAATTATTTGCTGAATTTTTTCAATTCTCCATTTCATGCTACGACAATTTTCACTCACAACAAATAAATTAGCAGTCAAAATTTATTTGCTGCATTTTTTTTAATTCTTCAATACTATATGTTTGAAACCCTCATTTGATTCTCATCCCGCAAACTCAAGTCTTCACCAAGTCAATACCTTGGTTGATTACAACTCTAAACCTACAGAAGGGAACAAGCTATCACTTGGCAATACCTTTTGCAGAGGAGTGTACTTCAAAACAGTCTTAAGATAAATGTGTTTCAGAACAACTACTTAAAAGATGATCAAGCCCTAGTGAGGAGAAGGGGCTACATATCAAGAAAATGAGGCGCCAAATATAGAGAAAGAGTTGCCAAAATGGGCAACACAAACATTGGTTTCACAACTACCCATGATGGTTAAGAGGACTATCCATGTGGGTTAAGAGGGGATCTAACAGTATTGTACATAATCCTAGCCTCTTAGGTGTAGGAAACTAATGTAATAACAATATTTTATATTATTATTACCTAGATACATTAAAATCTGAACAGTCATCTTAAATATGAACTGAACAGTCATTTCATGTTAATAAATATGTACTTTGTATCACATTTTCTAATGAATGAGATTTGGGTTTCACTCTTTCATTTTGACAATCCGTTTCCTGGCCTTACTAAAATACCATAGTCACTTATGGCCATCAAAGATAGGAGTTTTACAGAACAACAAGACATTTTATTGTGCAACAAACAAAAGATGTGGAATTTCAAGAAATTATCAAAAATTGACTTTCGTGTATTAACAAAACATTGGACATGGAACCTGAAACATATGATAATGAAAAATAAAAGTAATAGAATTGTAACAAAGTGAAATATGGAGGAAGCTATCGTTAATGGGGTACGAGTAAAAAAGGAAGTGAGAACACACTGTCATTGGCACCCCCCACAGAAGTGGGTCAAACAAAATTTCGATGGAGAGTACAAAGGAAATCTGGGACAAGCTGGAATGGGTTGTATACATTGAAATCACTTGGGAGATCTCATTGCAGCCTTTTCTTACCATGGCAACAAACAATAAGGTTGAATTCCAAGCATTGCTAAGGGATCTCAGGTCAGCCAAGGAAAAACACATACAGCTCCTAGAAATAGAAGGAGACTCCATGATTGCAAAAGAAGACTTACAAAGAGGAAGTACAGACGGTTGGAAATTGAACTCCATCTTACGCCCATCCCTTCTTCTCCAGCAATCATCCTCAGATTTCAAAATAAATCATTGCTTCAAGGAAGCAAATCAGGCAGCCGATCTCTTGGCCAATCTTAGCTCTCAACACAAGGATTTTTTTACACATGGAAAGCATCTTAATGAAGATTTGTTAATGCTCCCAAACATCATTCACATTGATTCCACCCTACCCCCACAAGTGGAGGATGATTTATCACGCCCCCCCCCCCCCCCCCCCCCAACTAAATTCCACCCAATTCAAAATTCTTCCCCCGCATCTGCCGCTCCTTTCCATCATTCCCAACACAACATTCTATTCAATCCTTTCTGCTCATACCACTTTATCTCTTGCCCCATCTGTTCATCCTTTTAATCGATCCCCCATCCATGTCTCATTCACCCCATCCCCGCCCACCTGAATTCTCATCCCCAAGAACGAGGTCTTCAACTAGTACAAGAAGTACGGGAAGATCAAGGTATTGAGATCAAATAATGGAGGGGAATATGCCTCCAATGACTTTGATTCCTTTTGCAGAGAAGCAAGGATCAAGAGGGAGTTTATAGTACTGTGCAACCTGAAGCAGAAAGGGGTTGCAAAGAGAAAGAACAAGTCCGTAATAGAGACTGCTTAGTCTATGGTTCATGCGTTCGGTCTGCATATGTTTCTTTGTGCAGAAGCTTTTCATGTCGCAGTCTACATACCAAACAAGTGTCCCTACAAAGTGTTGAAGGACAAGACTCCAAAGGAAGCTTTTACAGGGAAGACACCCAATGTTTCCCATTTCAAAATGTTTGGGAGTTCAATTTTCATTCATGTTCCAAAGAAAAGGACGAAGCTTGAACTCTCTAGTTGGCTATAGTGAGAACTCAGGATTACAAGATCTATGTTCCATCTATGAGAAAGATAGTAGTGAGTCAAGATGTGAAGGTGGATGAGGGCGCGTGATCTTTTTTTAAGTCGTAGGAGCTTCCAATATAAATTGCTGAGGAGACAACCCTTACCGCCCCAAGTGTTGACCCACAGCTTTTGGGGAGTACAGGTTTAGTTCAGGGAGATTCCAATACAGGTTCAAAGACAACTTTACCCCCTAACACATCCAACAAGCCTAAATGGCTTCATCAGACATTGCAGGAGGCAGAGGAGTAAGTTGATGCTCCAAAGTTTTCTTTTCGGGTTAGCCATCCTCCTGAGAAGTTTCCCAGTTATGTTGCATTGATGTCTTCTATTGATGCAGAGCCTTCCAGTTATAAGGAGGCTGCAGGTCAGCAAGTACAGCAGGATATGACAGTAGAGGAGTACATCTCCATCATGAAGAATGAAGTGTGGGAGATAGTGTCAAGACCGACAGGGAAATCAGCAGTGGATTCCAAGTGGTTGTATAAGATGATGCATGCAGCTGATGTCAGAATAGAGAAGTACAAAGCTCGGATAGTAGCTAGAGGATTCTCTTAGAGAGAGGGAGTTGACTATGACGAGACCTTTTCTTTAGTTGTCAAGTATAATTCTATCAAGACCGTTATGTCTTTAGCAGCTATTTTTGGTTGGCAGTTATATCAGATGGATGTTCAGGCAGTTTGTTTCAATGGCCTGATTGAGGAAGAAGTGTGCATTCATCATCCAAGAGGATTTGAGGTGCATGGGTGAAAGACCCATGTGTGAAGGTTGAAAAAAGCTCTTTAAAGGTTGAAGCAAGCACCCCGCGCTTGGTACTCCAGGATTGATGAGTACCTATTAGCTTTGGGTTTCACCAAAACAGCTACAGATCCCAATCTATATTATCTATTTGATGGATCTGATTCATTGGTTTTGGTCATGTATGTAGATGACTTGATACTTACAGAGAGTTCAAAGAAGCTCACTGTAGTGTGCAAGGAAGAGTTGGCCAGAGAATATGACAAGACGGGCATTGGACTCGTGCACTATTTCTTGGGTCTCAATGTGGCAAAGGACCGGTGATGTTTTCCTCCAGAAGGGAAAATTCACAGTTGATATTTTGAGGAGGTTCCAGATGATGGATTGAAAACTCATTGCCACTCCTACAATACCGAATTTGAAGTTACATGCTGAATTGGATTCAGATTCGGTAGATCCTTGGTGAAGAGGTAGTCGATTGGGTCCTGGTGCATCTAGTTAATCCCAGACCCGATATATGTTTTCCAATGAACACTTTGAACCATCTCATGGTGAGTCTAGGAAGATTCACTGAATTGTTGCAAAGCATGTGCTCGGATACTTAAATGGCACAGTACATTTTAGCCTGAAATATGCAAGAAATGATGAGAAGATGGTTCATGGATTCGTTGATTCTAACTAGGCAATAGATGCAAGTGCTGGGAAGAGTGCTTCAGGATGATGCTTCAATTTGGGTTCAGGAGTCATAGCCTGGATCGGTGGGAAACAAACTTCAATGGCATTGAGTTATCTGAAAATGAAAAAACCCCCAAAATTCTCTTTCACAATTGACAAAATGGAAAATAGGCTTGGGATGCTCAAGGAATGAGCACTAATTTGCAGAATCAAAGGATCATTTCGAGGACCTAAACCTTTAAGGTGTTATATCTAGGAGCACTGGAAACCAAACAGGCAAATGGAACTTCTTATGATGCCCAAAGGATGTTTTTTGGCAGTCTAGGCCTCCAAGCAAGAAAGAGATCTAGCGCTCTGAGGGGTTCCTTGGTTCTACAACAAGGAGGGCCTCTTCATGAAACATCGGTCTCATGCCTTCAACCCCCACGGAGGATCTTCCCAACACAGTGCCAGTGTGGGTTAGATTCCATCTACTTCCAAGTGAATAGTGGAAAGAATCAGCTCTGACGGATGAAGTTTTTCTGAACTTTTCAACATGGCATTGTACACTATGTTATTGAAGTTTTTCATAGTATTTGTCAATTCCAGGTATTTATAAAATTAAGCTCGTATATAATATGTATATATTTTGAACCAGAATTTTCTGAACTTTTCAAGGATTCTGGACTTTTGGATTTTTTTTGCCCTCCAGAATAGATTCAGATTTCCGAAATCGGTAACTATGGTTCCTAGTAACTGTACTTGGCCCCTTGGTCTTAGATGTGAGTCTATAAAGGACTCGTCATTAGGATTGGTTCGGACTTAGTTTCACTCAACATGTTATTCCTCTCTGATTTGGGCTTATGGCAGTAGTCATCAAATAACTGTTAAAAACTTAAAAGTAAACACTAGTTGTCTTTCACAGCTATCTTGCAAATATTGATCAAGCTTGAAAACCACCTTGTGGAAAGATTGTAACCTGTTTGAAATCTTATTTGCCCTATGAACTGTAATTGCTTGAGGCACTCCTTAATGACTGTACAATGGGGTGCTCGTGAACTATTTGCATAGGAGTTGACGATTAGACTTACCTGGGGTTTAAGAATAGCGTGATCACTGCATGTAATAGACTTCTTGGACTGTAATCTGTGATTAGATTCTGCTCCATTGTTTTAAGATTCAATCCCTTATTGTCTTATCAATGTTGTTCTTATCAAGGACTGTGATGGATGGGATGACTGGCATAAAGACAACTCTGGATGGCAGTCAAGCCTTTTTGGAATTCTCATTCCCGACTACAAATTATCTGTACATACATGACTGGGTTAAGTAACAGAGCTGTTCCATAGCCTAATGTTGATCTTGATTCCTTGTTATGTCAAGGAAGATCCATACACTAGGCTCGTTAAGCAGCCTAAGTATGCCATTACAACTCGTTTTCAACTTTTCTCAAGAAATATAAATACATTGCATTCATCCAATAAGTTTCTATGTAGCCTCAAAAAGTAATATTGATATTTAGTGGGCAGGCGTTTTCTTCTCTGTGCTGAAGCAATGCTCAGGCTCTTCCTCGTTGCCCTTCAAGGGTTTCTGGCCTGGCTGAACCCCCATGACTTTCTCCCTTCTTGCCAATCCCCTTAACTTTGACCTCTCCACCATTCCTCGTCTCCTCTCCCTTCTCCCTCCCAAAGCTGTCCACCCTCTCACTGATTCCTCCCTCCTTCTAAACAATCCTGTTTCATCTCCAAGTTGGATGATGTGCCTCTGGTTAAGATTCCCCTTGAAAACATGGTTCATTCAGTGAACAAACTTTCTGAAACAGCATTGATAGGCAAATTTGTTGGCCTATGGCCCAATCCTGCCTCACTTTAGAAATGGACTGAAGGGACTTGGGCTCAAACTCTCAGGACTGTATGCACTTCTTATCCTGCAAAAGTGGCATCTTTCTGCTCATTTTCTGTTCCCAAGTTGATAAAGATGTGATATTTCAGGGTGGTCTGTGGTTAATGGGCTTCAGTGCCCTAATTTAAACTATTGGTCCTCCGCTTTTGACCCACAAGAGGAAACTCCCAAGAAAGTCCAGATTTGGGTTAGACTGCCATTCCTGCCATTGCAACTCTGGAACAAGCCTTTATTGGAAAACACTGGGAATTCCATCAGCGCATTCTTAGACTGGGTCCCTCCTAAATCCCAAAATGCCGCTTGTGCTAGAGTATGTGTCATGGTAGATCTGGAAAAAGGGCTTCCAGATGCCATCAAAATTAGTTATGGATTGGATCTATAACCCCCCAGTGGACTATGAGCATCTTCCATTTAAATGCCTGCAATGCCATACCTATGGCCACTTTGGCAAACAACATCCCAAGCTCAAGGAATCAACAACCGAATCCCAACTTGTTGTCAGCTTTCAAGACCCAAAAAGGAAAAGGTTGGTGCGAGACACATTGCCTGCAAAAAACTCTAACCCTTTTGCTGCCCCTCAGAATGTGAATGCCAAGAAGGATATTGAAGACAATAGGGAGCTGCTTATGAATCCGGATTCTACCATGCATGTGGAATCCACCCAACCTGATGAGTGCCTCTTGGAAGGGCAGATTGCAGACATAGTTGATGAAACCCCTCCCACTGGGATCCCTAATCTTTCAGACCAGACTTGACTCCCCTGGTTGATACTTCTAATAAAGAGGCTGGAAATATTTTACAAAATGAGGTTGACCTGCACATTACTCCATCACCACTCAGGCAGGCAATAATGTTGCAAATATGAAGGCCAGCAACATGTTGAAGGAGGTTGAGTTAAAGAGCGACTTTCCACCATGTGTAACAAGAGCTGGCAGGAAAATTAACAAGGAATCACAAACAAATGAGGCAAAGAAAAATGTTGCTGCTAAGACTCAAGCAACTTAAGAGGCTTTCTCCGTCCCAAATAAGCCTGTTACAAGATGATTTTTCTCTCATGAAATTGTGGGGGACTTGGAAGCCATCCCACAAGGAGCTTCCTCAAATGTCTCAAAGATCACCATCCCAACATTATAGCAATTCAAGAAACCGAACTGGACACTAGCTGTCTCTTGCACCTTGAGCTCCACTCGGAAAAATTATGCCATCCATACCGTTGAAGCTGAAGCAGAATCTGGAGGTCTCTTCACTGCCTCGTCTGAGGAACACCTTCAGCATATCGAGAGTTAAAACTCTAAGCATTGAGCTGCTTTAAACTTTCTGGTCAGAGGATTTAGCACCCCTCTTCGCCTTTGTGAACATCTATGGTCCTAATTCCCCCACTATGAGAAATAGTGTTGGGAGTCTCTCCTAGAATACGCTGAAACTGTTAAACCCCAAAATTGAATTTTGGGAGGTGATCTCAATCTTGTTCTAAAATTTTATAACAAAAGAGAAGGTAGTAGAGTCAGGGATCCAAACAAGGAGTTAGTTGAAGATATCATGGCCTCTTCTAATCTTATTGACATCCCTCCAATCAAAGGAAAATATACCTGGACCAATAAGCGTTCCCGCATGCATTTCATTGCTGAAAAACTTGATAGATTCCTAATTTGTGAAGATCTTCTCGTCCCCTTTCCAAATCTATTCTCTAAAATTCTCCCAAATGCCACCTCTGATCATAAACCCGTTTTGCTCTCCTCAAGTGTTGTTAAATCCCTTATACCCATCCCTTTCAGATTTTATCCTTCCTAGTGTTTTGTTGATTCCTTCTCTCCTCTGGTGGAATCCTCTTGGAACAACTTTTGCCCCTCTTAATCCTCAAGAAAGATGGAAAATCAAGATTCCACAGCTAAAACTGGATATCTGTGCTTGGCTCAAACAGCACAACCACAACTGGACCGAGAAAAGGAAGGCTCTCCAAGATCAATTTGTAGATATTCAGGACTCCATTGACAATGATGGTCATGATATGGAAACGTTCCACACCCAGGAAGATGTGTCAAAAAAAAACTTTTAAAGAATGCTAAGCTGGAAGACCAATAATGGAGATTAAAATCATGCATGACTTGGTAAAGGATGGAGATAGAAACACGAAATTTTTCCATCGCATAGCTCACCAAAGGTAACAACACAACTTCATCCACATATTTATTTGGACAATGGTAATATTCAAGCCCAAAATGAGCTTCTTCATCACATTCATTTGGTTTTGAATGATAACACTAATGGTAATCTTACTAAGCCCATCTCTCTTGATGAGCTGCATTCCACTACTATGTCCCTCAAAAAAGATAAGGCGCCTGATCCTGATGGGTTCACCAACAATTTCTATCAGTTGTTCTTGGACATTAATTCTGCTGATCTTCTTGCTTTTGTGGAGCATTCCAGATCCCATGGCTACCTCCTAGAGGCCATAAACTCCTCCTTGGCCTTAATTCCCAAACGAAAAAATCCGGCAACTTCAGCAGATTTAGACCCATCTCTCTGTGCAGCTCTTCATAGAAGATCGTCACCAAAATTATGGCTAACTGTCTCAAAACCCATCCTGGGCAAACTGATCTCTGAGGAGCAAGGCAGTTTCATGTCTTCCAGGCAAATCCATGAGAATATTACTGTTGTCGGCAAAGCCCTTCATTCAAGCAAGTAGAATAAAAAAAAGTTTTAGCCATCAAACTTGATATGGGTAATGCTTTTGTTAGAGTTGATCATAATTTCCTTTTCAAAGTGCTTCAAAAGTTTGGCTTTCCACAGGACTTCATTCAATGGACTAGAGTTTGCACTTCCTCTCCATGGATTGCTCCAATTGTCAATGGGTCTCCTACTCCCTTTTTCAATGCTTCCTGTGGACCAAGAAAAGGCAGCCCCTCTCTGTATTTCTACATCCCTTCTGGCTGAGACCCTTGCAAGATATCTCACTGCTCAAAGATAAGAAAAGTGGATCGTTGGCATGCAGATTTCAGGCTACTACTCACTCTCAGTTTGCAGATTGCAGGCTCCTACTCACTCTCGGTGAAGCTTCCAAACTGAATGGTAGAAGTTTCAAAGATGGCTTGGAAACTTTTTTGAGTGCTTCTGGGGCCCATCTCAACAACTCCAAGTGCAGCTTCTATACTCTCTATACTATTGTTAGCGAGGACATTGGCTTTTCTTTACATCTTGGTTTAAAGGAATTCATCAAGGCATTTTTAAATACTTGGGCATCCCCATGGAGTACAACTTTAAAGCCAAGGTTCCGGCCTTAGATTATTGAAAAGATTCAAAAAAGGATAATGGGGCTCTCTAACACCTGGCTATCTCTTGCGGGAGGACTGGTTTTGCTCAAGGCCACTCTATCTTCTATGCATATTTATTCCCTTTCCATATGATCTTGGGATATACATTCAACAAATGGAAAAAATGTTCAAACAATTCCTCTGGCAACAGGGAAAGCAGGCAGAAAGGTAAAAATTCCACTTAGTTTCTTGGCAAACTGTCACCAAAAACAAGCGCAATGGCAGCTTGGGAATCCTCCCTCCTTCACACATGGCTTCCTCCGTCAAGGCACATCTGGTTTGGAAACTCAACACTCCTCAAACATTGATCGAGAACAAGATTTATGAAAATATATTTTTGGAAAGTCTTGAAAATCTATTTTTAGCAGCTTTTAGTATTTTGCATTTTTTAGGGTCTTCGGCGCATTTTTGGAGTTTGGACCTTTAGCGGCAATAAACAAAGTGTACTCGTCGTCATAACTGACATCATCAAGTTCGTTCTATCATCTTCCCAACAATTCTTGTGGTTCGCAAAGTTGGTGTGGGTTACTTGCCTTGTCGTCTCGAGGTATTGTCCACATCACATGGTAAGTCATCTCACTTAGGTGAGATCATAGGTCATAGGTGTCTTAGGGGCTATGACAAATTCTGTCATAGATTCTGTCATATGCGTCAGTGTGCGTCAGTACGTCACACAGGAGTTACTTTCCATTTCTAGAATATAACTCCTATTTTCCCTTGTGGAGGTATGATGGTCTTGCATTGGGAGTTATACAACACTCCTTTTTGTACCCTTTTTTTATCTATGAGAATGAGTAGACCCTTTTCTTTTGCATGCACATTTTCATGGTTGAATGTTTGCTTACTACATGGAACTTCGTCACGTTGCCATTCGAATGTAACTAGGTTGATGGGTGTGCCATCCCGCTTGATCCTTGTTCTCACATTCTTTCACATGGTATCAAAGCACGTTGTTGGGATCCGCATCACTTACCTATCTTTTGTTGCCTACTGCTCTCGGTTTTGTGTTCTTATTAGTTTCTTGTGCAAGCTTCGTAATCCGTATTCCATTTCTTGATTTACTTGCATTGATAAGGTTTATCTCGGTTTTCATGGAGTTTTGCTAGTTTGTGAGTTGTATTCAATGCATGTGCAGGGGTATTTTCAAGTTTAGGAGTTTCAAATGTTTATCCGCCAAATTTGGTTGTGTAGCCAACTCTGGCGGAAATCGTCTTTTGGAGGTCCTTCTAGCGTTTTGCGGTGGTCTTGTGCGCATTTTGGAAGCAGTTTTTGGCGTTTTGGGAGCCCTTGACTCGTTTTTGCATTATGGTGCTCTTCTTCGCTTGCAGGCTAATGAGCGCATCTGCCACAACCTTGTGGCAAGAAAGTCCCCCTTGTGCGACGTGAGACGCTTTTTCTCACACCGAACTCTGTTTTGTCCCCTTGTTCCTTGCTTTCCCACTTTTATACTTGTTTATGTGTTGTTTCTTTTCTTCCGACTGAAACTTACTATGGCCTCCACTCTTGCGCGATTTATCACCTATAGCAAGGTGAGTGGTCAACTGTTTCACATCGCACGAACACACTTTATTGTAATCAACACATTGTTTATAAAGTGTCGCAAACAAGGGGTTATCATTGTTCTTGTGTGTTGTATTGCATGCAAACGCATTCTCGTCCGAGTCCGACGTCTTGCAACCTTGTGTGTTCTCGCACCCTTCTTTTCTTGCATTTCGAACACATTTTCGGCTGAGTCTAACGTCCATTTGAGCGTGTATTTGTTGTCCATGACTCTTCTCACTGATTGCTCTTTTCGCGGATGCACCATAGAGGATGTCCTTTTCAGACCTGAGCTTCATAGGATTGCTTCTCAGCCTCCGCCACTTCTTCTTGGTAAAGAGAATCATACATCATGGTGTGCTTACATGGAACGTTACCTTACTCACGAGGTTCTTTATCCCTTTCTGTATGGGCTAGTTGTTGCACCCAGTGATCCTTATCGTCTTGAAGACTGGCTCGACAAGTGTGATCATGTTCTTGGTTGTTTGCTGATCCACATTTTCAAGCACCTCCATCATCATGTGGCACACACGCAATGTCCTTGCACTGTTTGGAGCATTCTTCAGTCCTTATTTGGAGACCCTTCAAAGATTGGCATTGTTGCTTCTTCCTCTGATACAATTGTTTCCTCTCTTTCTTCACGTGATGATAGTCCTATTGGCACTGATTTGCCTATTCCTATCCCTGATGATGAGGTTTGTTCTTCTAGTTCTAATGATGTGAGTACAGATGAGGACTCCTCTCCTTTTCTCGCCCACCTTTCAAAGAATGTTGAACCCCCTCTTATCCCATCAAACATCAGTCAGTCTTGTTCCCAACCTCATACTTTCATTACATTTGACTCCATTCCACTTCCAATGTGTGAGGCTTTTTCCACTACTCTTCCTTCTACAAGTTTTTTGGAGTAGTCCTTCATCTCCTTTGTTGGGAGTGCCCCTTTTGGGACTCTTATCACTTCCACTATTTCGAAGACCATCATTGATCCACCTCTTCTTGTGGATCCTCTTTCTATGGTTGTGGGGGTTGTTACTTTGCCTTCACTTCACTTGGACATTCTTTTGGTGGATGTTCCTCTTTCGTACTCTGACATTTCTACCTTCGTGGCATTACCTTTGGTTCCTTTGCACTCATTTGCTAGACCTATGTCACATTCCAGAGGACTAGATTAAGAGTTCTTTGTACTACTGCCTTCGGTTCCCTTCACAGAATGGGCAGACTTCCGGTACTTCATTTATGTCCTTCTCCAAGGGCATGAACATTGTTCGATGCGGATGGATCTTCTTCAGTCTACGGGTCGAAGACCACATCATCGACACTCTTCTTGGAGACTTCATAGAGTTGCATATTTCAAATCAGGTTGCAGGTTCACATCTTCATCGGTTTCTCTAGTCTCTTTCCTCTCTTCTCTTCTTTTTCTTCTTGAAAGATTGTAAAGGTCTCCTTTACACCAGGAATGGCCATGACTGTGTGTTTGTGGTGATTGACGGGATTTCAAAAACGACAAACTTAGCACCTTGCAAGAAGACAATTTCAGTAGAGGAGACTACAAAGTTGTTCATTAAGCCTAATTGGGTTCGTTTTGGCCTTCCAAAAAGCATCGTGTCGGATAGGGATTCCAAATTTGTGGGGATCTTCTAGTCTGCACTATGGTCCATGATGGACACAAAATTGAACAAGACCGCTGCATTCCACCCTCAGATCGATGGGCAAGCAGAGGTAGTCAACCGCATCATCGTGCATCTTCTTTAAATGTATCACTCTAAACACCCACACATATACACTAAAAGGCATGTGTATGTCCAACATAGCTACAAGCGAGCTCTTCATAGCTCCACGGGACATAACCCATATCGGGTATGTTTTGGATTCCAACCATTAGTTGACATTGATGTAGCATTGCCCTATATGTTGAAAGAAGAATTTTCCCATGCGCAAAAGAAGTAAATAAGGCAACCAAATTTGTGGAACGAATTCAACACATAGTAACAAGTTCATGAGATTTTGGAACAAACCAACCAGAAGTACAAGCAATGTCATGATGCCCATCAGGTTCCTTATCAATTCCAAGTGGGGGCTAAGGTCTAGCTACATCTGGAAAAAGAGTGACTCAAGGGTCCATACAAGAAACTCATACCTCTGCCATATGGGCCATACATGAAAACCAAAAAAAAAGGCAAGAATGCATTTGAGCTCAATCCCCCACCCTACCTCGGTTAGCATCCAATTTTCAATGTTGAGTTGCTCCACCCATACATTCCTCCACTCTTGGATACATCAGACATTGGTGAACAACTGCAGAGTACAAAGTTAAACCTGGTTTGTGCGACACCAATGAACTCTAGGAAGATCATTCATAGGGTGGTCAAGGACATGAAGCATCAACAAATTACACTCTACCAAGTAGTGAAGGCAAGGTAGACAAGGAAAGTAGTTCACCAAGAGCCAAATTGAAAAGTTATTTCCACACCTAGTAAAAAATATGGGAGCAATGGGGCTCATTGCTTCTTGAGAAGGAACGAATGATCCAGAACAGGATTTCTGAAAATTTATTTTTAAAAAGTTCTGAAAATATATTTTTAGAAAGTCCTGAAAATCTATTTTTGGCGGTTTTTTGCAACTTTTAGTATTTTGCATATTTAAGGGGCTTCTGTAAATTTCTGGAGTTTGGACCTTAGCGTCAATAAACAGAGTGTAATCGCCATCGGAATTGATCGTCAAGTTCTTTCCGTCATCTTTCCAACGGTTCTTGTGGTTCACAAATTGGGTCAATGGACTAGGAGATATGACCCCAACAAGGATGACTAAATAAAATAATAGTAACAATAGGATAGATTTCATATTTTTCCACTTGTCTTTTCAAATCCATCCCCAAGGTAGATATGAATCGTCTCCATGAAGGATGACCTTTTGGTTCCCATCCGGAACCCATCATATTCTATTTTTAGCAGTTTTTCATATTATCCATTGTATAGTTATACAGCATCTTGTTTTGAATACAGAAATAGATCTTCAGGCATACATCTCTCTTATGGAGTTTGTCAGTTTGTATACATTTTGAATTGCAATAAAAATCAATTTGTTATTAGAGCTCTTTCATTGTGAATTGATTCTTACAGCACACTAAGCACCATCGTTAGTGTGTTGTCCACCGGAATGCACCTCAATCTGGATCAGACGTTCTAGAAAAAACTTGTCATTGTTGAGTATGTCAGATCCAGTTATGCTGATCTTCTCTCGAGAGTCAAAACTCATACCTAAAGGTGGGTCTTCAAAAATATGTAGCTTGATGGTAAAATCTGCCGATTTGAGTTCCAATCATATTTCGTTGCAACTTTTAAATGGTAATAAGATAAGTATCTGGGACGATCCTATCATGAACAATGCTCCCCTCTCCCATTGCCTTGACCAAGACTTCGTGCAGCAAATGAAAGAGCAGGGTTTCATCAAACTGGCTAATATGGTTGACTGGACGGATATTGGGGCTGAATGGAAATCTTTTAGCCACTTCCCTCTGCAGTTTCAAAGCAAATGGAACTCTATTTGGGACAGCCTCAATAAATACAAACCCTGCTCTCAGCCAAAATGACAAATTGATTTGGGGTCCAACTTCCAAATTGGGTGAGTTTTTTTATCAAGAATGGGGCCAACTTTTAGAAGTTGGAGAAGCTCTTAAAATTGACCTCCCCCGTCCCCTGGATGAAAATCTGGAACTCTCTTCGAGTTCCTAAAACTTTTCAACTAGCTGATATGGCATTCCAAAATCCTCACAGGAGACAATCTGATCAAAAAGGGTATCATGGGACCTCACTGGTGCAGTCGGTGTTGTATTGCTGGTGAGCCGTTGACCATCTGTTCTGGCACTGCGAGTATGCCCATGAAGTGGGGGATCTTACTATGACAATGTTTGGGATTCAGTAAAATGGACACTTGTCCAAGGCCATAATTTCTACCGCTTGGAATACCCTCTATTCTTCATTACTTTGTAACAAGTCCCTCTTTAAGACTCTTTGGAACTTGACCCCCATGTACATTCGCTGGAATATTTGGAAAGATAAAAATGCCAGAAATTTTGAGACAAAGGTAAGAACTCTCAATCTATTGCCAGCAAAATTATGCATAGCATCATTGAGGTTGTGAATGTTCTTATCCGTGCACTGAAACCCTCTGATTCCTTGAGCTGTGAAGAACTCCAACTGGTTAGGAATTGGCAACTGGATGCCAAAATATCAACCAGATGCCCTGCGCCGCCTCTCAAAATCCTTATCTCATTTCCAGCTCTGTTTTTCAATGGTGCTTCTCAGTCCACCCTGGCATGGCGGCCGCGGTATTATTAGAAGCAGTGACAGTGACCTTATTCTCAATTACTCATGGAATCTTGGTCAAAAGAGAAATAACATTGTTGAATTTACTGCTTGCCTGAATGCACTCCAGCTGGCTATTGCTGAGAATATTAGGAATATCCACATTTATGGTGACTCGCAATTAGTAATTCAGGCTGCTCAAAAGAAGAACTGTATCTCCTCAGTTCAGCTAAATGTATTTCAAAGAAAAATTATTTTGTTGACCATCTGATTTGAAAAAATCACTTTTCATCACTTACCCTGCGCCCAAAATGCAGGGATCAATGGTCTTGCTAAAAAGAAAGTTGACCTTAGTCTGAATAGATTAATGTTGCAAAAAAGATAATTTCCATTGGGGGGATTGATGGCTCTTGATCCAACATATCCCTTATAGGATACCACTGTAAAATATGCAAAAGATAGACAAAACGCAGCCAAACAGAAATCTGGTTTTTGGCAGAAAATTACAGCTAGCGCAACGAATAGTAAAATATGAATAACTCCCAAAATATCCGCTCAAATTACTTGAAAATTTAAAGAGAACTAGATAATAATATAAAGAACACAAGGGAAATATTTTTGGAATTTTTTAGTCAATATAACGCTGCCAGAAAATTACAGCGTGCCTAAAACAGCTGGAAAACTTCTAAAATTCATATCTTCCCGAATACAAGTGCAAAAATTATGAAACTTGGGAAATAACATATACAAATATAGAAGATGATTTTCCAACCTTCAGATCTGAAAACGGCCAACTGGAAACCCTCCAAAATAGGGCTGCAATCTCCCAAACAAGTTGCCCTTTTTGGTAGATGGCCAAAACCCTTGTGAAAACCTCTGAAAATGATGCCAAATCCTTCCTTTATTGCTGCTGTAGGTCTGATCCGAAAACCAGCTGAGTATCTCCACCAAAACTCACCAAAACCCTCAAAACCCTATCTCTGAAAACCCTGAAAATATCTCTGTGAATCAGCCCTGAAAACAGCTCCAAATGACAAGCTAGGGTAGATCTCTCACTACCGAAGAATGTCCTGCTAGCTAGGGATGGATCTCTCACCACCGAAGCTAGGGTTCCCGTGGGATCTTACTCCACAAGCTAAATAGTTGCAAACAACAGTTGCACATGAAAAGAAATATAAGTGTATGCATGAATGAATTTCCTTTCACCCCTCTTCTCCTTTTATAACTTTTCCCATGCCAAGGAAACCCTAAAACCCCCAAGTCGCACTTTCTCCTAGAGAAGACCCAAATAATAAAGTAACTTAAAGTTACTTTTTCCCCTTCAAGTCGCCATGGCCCAAAAAGGTGACCCCAACGCAAAATTAGAACATTAGGAGTTAAGTGGCCCCTCCCAACGATAAAACATAACATCTAGTCCCTTCGAAAGCACTTTATAACCCTGTCAATGGAAACTAATAACAACTGGACTAGATATTCATACCCAATAGCTCATAGCGTCCGTAACCCCTTGGGCATGACTAGGGTTAGGACCGGCACTGGCCCTCAGGCCTTGGACAAGGGAAAGGGGACATTACAGTCCTCCCTTCCCAAAATTTGCTTGTCCCCAAGCAAATGCAAACTAGGATGTTGTAGAATCTGTTCTCCTTCCCAAGTAGCATCCTCAAGAGGCAAACCCTTCCATCGTACCAAATATTCTGTAATATCTCTGCTCCTGAGCTTCCTCTGTCTGACCTCAATAATAGAGTCTGGTTCTAAAACCAACTTCCCCTCCTCATCCAATGGTGGCAACTCTGTAGAAGGTACAATGTGCTGTCCTAGGGCCTTCTTAAGGCATGACACATGGAAGACATTATGTATCTTACTGTGCTCTGGAAGATCCAACTCATATGCAACTGCACCCACTCGCCGGACTACCCTGTATGGACCATAAAACCATGGTTTCAGCTTTTCTGCCCCCTTCTGCTTGAGTGACGATTGTCTGTACGACTGCAGACGTAGGAACACCAAGTCTCCTACCTCGAAGGACCTCTCTATCCTGTGTCGATCCGCATAAACCTTCTGCTGATTCTGCGCCTTCTGGAGATTCTCCTTAAGAGCTCGCAGGATATCTTGGTTCTCCTGTAACCAATCCCGAGCTTTGGGAGCTCGACTATCTGATAATACCAAATCAGCAAATGACATGGCATCGTATCCATACAAAGCTCTGAAAGGAGTCATGCCGATACTCATCTGATATGTGGTATTGTAGCAATACTCGCCCATATGCAACCATCTGATCCATGCCTGCTGATGTCCGGTCACATAACTCCGCAAATAGCCCTCTATCCATTTGTTGACAATCTCCGTTTGCCCGTCAGTCTGAGGGTGGTAGCTCGTGCTAGGAGTCAACTCGGTACCGACAAGTCTGAAAATCTCCTGCCAAAAGGTGCTCATGAAGATCTTATCCCTGTCACTGATAATATTTTTAGGCAACCCATGAAGCCTAAAAATCCCTGTATAAAATACCTGAGCCACGTCAGCTGCCTCATGCTTCTTAGGTAGAGAAAAGAAGTGCGCATACTTGGTCAATCGATCAACTACCACATAAATGCAATTGTGCCCATGCACCATAGGGAGTCCTGTGATGAAGTCCATCGATATGCTCTCCCACTTCTGCTCAGGGATGGGAAGAGGCTGAAGTAACCCTGCAGGAAAAGAATGCTCCGATTTGGTTTGCTGGCAAACCATACACTCCCTGACATGATTAAGGACATCGTCCTTCATCCCCTTCCAAGTGAATCTCTCCCTGATGTACCTGTATGTTTTGAAATATCCGGGGTGTCCAGCTAGTGGTGTGTCATGTATTGCACGAAGGATCTTGTCCTTCATCTTAGACCCCGGTACAAGGAAAATCCGATCCTTGTAGAAAATGAGATCATCTACCACCCTGTATCGGTCATCCTTGATAATACCATCCATGATCTCGCATGCAAACTGATTCTTGGAGTACTCAACAAGTATGTGAGCCTTCCAATCTGCTGAAATTTCGGACATAGAACTCAACATAGTAGTAAGGTAAGGCCTCCTAGATAAAGCATCAGCAACAACATTATTCTTACCTCTAGTGTATTCTATGTCAAAGTCATACGTTTGTACCTTCTTCACCCATCTCTGCTAGCGGTTGTTGAGATCCTTCTACCCCAAAAAGAACCTCAAACTATTGTGATCTGTACGTACCACGAACCTGCTGCCCACAAGGTACTGTCTGAATTTGGCCAAAGCATGCATGATGGCCAACATCTCCTTGTCGTAAATCGAGTACCCTCTCTCCATTGGGCTCAATTTCCGACTCTCATAAGCAATGGGATGCCTATCCTGCATAAGCACCGATCCAACCCCCTCACCTGATGCATCACACTCTAGAACAAATGGCCGAGAAAAATCTGGTAATGCAAGGACGGGGCATGAACTCATCACCTCCTTGAGATGATCAAAAATCTGCTGTGCCACTTCTGACCAAGCGAAAGCTCCCTTCTTGGTCAAATCTGTCAGTGGGGCAGTCAACCGTGAGAAATTCTTCACGAACCTCCTGTAATAGGTGCACAGTCCCAAGAATCCCCTCAGATGTGTCAATGTCTTGGGTGGTGGCCAATCCAAAATTGCCTGTATTTTCTCTCTGTCCACCTTTACTCCCCCTCCACCAATCACATATCCCAAATATAACAACTCTATCATGCCAAACTCACATTTAGAAGCTTTTGCATATAGCAAATTAGCTTCTAATATTCCCAATATCTCATCAAGGTGGCGGATATGGCTCTCCCAAGTCCTATTGTAGACCAATATATCATCAAAGAAAACCAATACAAAATTCCGCAAATGGCGGTTGAACACGTGGTTCATGCAAGACTGGAATGTAGCTGGTGCATTAGACAGTCCGAATGGCATCACTAGAAACTCAAAATGTCCATAATGGCATCTGAAAGCGGTCTTATGCACATCCTGCTCCCTAACCTTGATCTGGTGATATCCAGATCGCAAATCTATTTTAGAAAAATAGATTGCCCCCTGTAGCTCATCTAGTAGCTCATCAATACGCGGCACTGGATATTTGTTCTTGATTGTCTTCTTGTTCAATGCCCGATAGTCAATGCACATCCGCATGGTCCCATCCTTATTTTTCACCAACACCACCGAAGAAGCAAAACGACTAGAACTCGGCCTAATGTGTCACATGTCAATAAGCTCATGGATGGTCCTCTCAATCTCATCCTTAAACCATTTGGGGTGACGGTAAGGAGTAGTAACTACTGGTCTAGTGTCCTTAAGCTCAATCACATGCTCAAATCCCCTATCTGGAGGTACACCAGGTGGTATGTCACTAAAAACTGTACTGTGCTTGTCCAATAGCCCCTGTATATCCACATGATACTCTGGCTGTCCATCCTCTGATTTCTTGGTAGAAACCAAGCACTGTACTGCCCAATCAACCCCATTGTGTTTGTGAATCCTCTTGATCCTCTTTGCTGAAACAACCCTGGGTGCATCTGAAGATAAACCCCTCAAGGTTACATTCTTCCCCTCGGACTTGAACTTGAGTTCCATCGTCTGAAAGTTAGTCCGAAATTCTCCAAGAGAATGGAGCCACTGTACATCGAGCACAAGGTTGGTCTCTCCAATACCAACCACATAGAAGTCATCGGTAACTGTATGGTTACCCATGGTGATACTCAACTGCGGAACTCGCTGCATGCATCTCATGGACTCACCATTGGCTACCACTACATTGAAGCCCTCAAAGTCTTCTGCCTGTAATCCCCGCTTCTCTACCAAAGATGCATCAATGAAGTTGTGGGTTGCCCCACTATCAATGAGTACTACTACTCTCTGACCCTGTAATACTCCCCTGACTCTGAATGCCTTGTACCTCGGGGTACTCGACAAAGTAGCAATAGTCTCATGGGGAAAAGTCTCCTCCTCCTGTTCAACCCCTGCACTATCCAATGTCTCTTCATCTTCATCCTCCAACTCCTGAGCGTCCCGCTCCTCCTCGCTCTCGCTCTCCTCGAAGACCTCTATGAATTGGGCCTTCCCTTTTCCTCTACAATCATGTCTTGGAACCCATGGTGTGCGGCAATCGAAACATAGTTTCTTTCGCCTCAACTCCTCCCTGTCCTCTCTCGATACAAATGGTCTCCTTGCGGTATCCTGCCTAGGTGGGGGCCCCTTCGGCTGTGAACCATCAGCTCTCGAAGGAAATACTTTCGGCTGAATTTGAGGGGGAAACCTCGATTTTGGAGTGGACAACTCCAAATCACGTGCTCGCCTAATCGCCTCATGTAGGGAGGAAGGCTCAAATGCCTTCACAAATCCTGCTAAAGCGTCAGTCAATCCTGCCATGAAGAGTGAAGTCAACCTCATCTCTGAAACATCAGATACCATCACTGATAACCTCTGAAAATCTGCAATGTACTGATCTAGAGAACCTGTCTGCCTCAAATGGGTCAATTCTCTGAAGTGCCTATCTGGGTCCCTCCTGTCGAACCTGCTCATCAACCTCTGTGTAAAATCTGCATACGTAGTGATATGCATGTGCCCCTGTGTGATCAATCCATGATGCCACCAGTCATGAGCATCTCCCTCGAGGTGTAGGATAGCAAACTTAATTGCATCCTCTTCGCGCATGGGATTCAAGTCGAAGTAAGTCTTCAACTTCTGAATCCAAGACTGGGCGGTACACTTCTTAGAGCCATCGAAGTGCGGAATAGAGATTTGTCCCAATCTCCTCTGAAACTCAGGTACCTGTGTTTGGTAATCTCCCCTGGTCCTGCTGCCAATCTTCATTTTGCAATACTCTTGAAATGGCATGTTGTCCCGGAAACCCTCACTCAATGTCCGGTACTTCTCCCAACAAGATTCCTCATCCACAACGTCTGCGGGCTGTCGTGTCTGCGAAACTTCCGGATCCTTCAAGAAAGAAGGCTCGTGGAGTCCCAAGGGCCTGGTAGAAGCATGAGGGGACCCTTGTCCCGAATGTCCACTCTCACCTCTATTACCATGCTGTCCCATATTGCTAGCTTCTCCTTTCTCCGCATGAGCCTCAATCCTACCCTGTGCTAACCTCTCAGTGAGCTGGCTCAAATAGAGGTTGGTAGTCTCCTGCTGCTTCACCATATTGGTGAACAGTTGTTTCATCAGATCTACTCCCATCTCTTCACTGTCTCTGTCTCTGTCTCCCATCTTTCAACCCCAACAGGCTGGAGGAACAACAGCTCTGATACCACTGAAATATCCCTTATAGGATACCACTGTAAAATATGCAAAAGATAGACAAAACGCAGCCAAACAGAAATCTGGTTTTTTGCAGAAAATTACAGCTAGGGCAGCGAACAGTAAAATATGAATAACTCCCAAAATATCCGCTCAAATCACTTGAAAATTTAAAGAGAACTAGTTAATAATATAAAGAACACAAGGAAAAATATTTTTGGAATTTTTCAGTCAATATAACGCTGCCAGAAAATTACAGCATGCCCTAAACAGCTGGAAAACTTCTAAAATTCATATCTTCCCGAATACAAGTGCAAAAATTGTGAAACTTGGGAAATAACATATACAAATATAGAAGATGAATTTCCAACCTTCAGATCTGAAAACGGCCAATTGGAAACCCTTCAAAATAGGGCTGCAATCTCCCAAACAAGTCGCCCTCTTTGGTAGATGGCCAAAACCCTTGTGAAAACTTCTGAAAATGATGCCAAAGCCTTCCTTTATTGCTGCCGTAGATCTGATCCGAAAACCAGCTGAGTATCTCCACCAAAACTCACCAAAACCCTCAAAACCCTATCTCTGAAAACCCTGAAAATATCTCTGTGAATCAGCCCTGAAAACAGCTCCAAATGACAAGCTAGGGTAGATTTCTCACTATCGAAGAATGTCCTGCTAGCTAGGGATGGATCTCTCACCACCGAAGCTAGGGTTCCCGTGGGATCTTACTCCACAAGCTAAATAGTTGCAAACATCAGTTGCACATGAAAAGAAATATAAGTGTATGCATGAAAATGAATCTCCTTTCACCCCTCTTCTCCTTTAATAACTTTTCCCACGCCAAGGAAACCCTAAAACCCCCAAGTCGCACTTTCTCCTAGAGAAGACCCAAATAATAAAGTAACTTAAAGTTACTTTTTCCCCTTCAAGTCGCCATGGCCCAAAAAGGTGACCCCAACGCAAAATTAGAACATTAGGAGTTAAGTGGCTCCTCCCAATGATAAAACATAACATCTAGTCCCTTCGAAAGCACTTTATAACCCTGTCAATGGAAAATAATAACAACTGGACTAGATATTCATACCCAATAGCTCATAGCGTCCGTAACCCCTTGGGCATGACTAGGGTTAGGACCCGTACTGGCCCTTAGGCCTTGGACGAGGGAAAGGGGACCTTGCAAACTGACCCAACATATCCTCTCGACTAGGAAACGAAAAGTAGTGGTTGAGATTAACCTTTTAACGGAAGTATTGTGATGCAGGAGCATCGTGGTTTGAATGAGCCGTTGAAAGGCATTTAGCATGTATTAGGAGTTTATAAGCTTTCCCTCCAAGTTCTAGTCTTAAATATTTGAATTGTGATGTAAATTCTCTTGTAAAAGTAGAAATTTGGTGTGAATAGGAGTAATAGGTGAATGTGAGCTGTCATATCTCTAGGATCTACATGGGAGAAGTGCAAGAATAGTCCAAAATATTGTGTTGCCAGTACTTAGCTATTAAAGGTCAGGATGATCAACAAATTCCTTAAATTGTGCTTGAATAATTGAGATATAATCTCAACAAATATAGGAATTTAGGCCTAGATAAGGACTACCACAGCTTGGTTTAGCTGATTCAGGGGAAGTAAGGTCGAATTCTCATCTGAATGAGAATGATAATGTGATATTCAAGAAGAAAAAGGATGAGTTCCATCTCTAGAGAGACAAAGAGAATGGATAATTAGCATGAAGAAGTTGATATGCAAGAATTGTATGTGGTATGACAGGTTTTATTCATGAATAAAGTGGATTTGAATCCCCGAGTCTTATGAGTTTAACTTTTAAGAATTCCCTTTCACGGTATGTATTTGGATGGCTTACAGTGGAATGATTTGTATTGAGTTTGATCATCCCTTCTGTGAACAAGAATGTTGTATAGGATGTAAGGAATGTCATTGTAAAGTATGGGAAATATGTCTTTGATTCTTTCTGTTGCATGTAAGAGTTCCTGAGAACTGAAACTATACCTTGGAGTAGAAATTCTCTAACTGTGAGTGGTAGCAGGGAACTCTTTTAAATCCTAATGCATGATAACTTAAATGGTGATGAGACTTTGCATTGGTGGTATTTGAGAATAAGTCTATAGGATCCTATTACACCTTGAAAACTTAACCAGTGATGAAAGAGTCCAAGGTCTGAGTTATTTTGTGTTGCATTGTACAGAATTGGGTAAAGAGGCGCGTGATTGTAAAAGAATGATAGCATAAAAGGGGAAAGGAAAAGGTGTTTTAGACTATGCGTAATAACCAGATTCTTTAGGAAAGCAAGCCAACCATAAGAAGATAATCTTCATAAAGAATTCAACAAAGGAGGGTTTATAACTCAAAACCCTGAGCAAACAGTTAGTGATAAGGAAAATACAAGCCTACATTTCCTTGACAATTCTGGAAGGTTATTATCATTCTAGTCATGTGTGGGAGGCCATTAGGAAGCCACAATAAATATTTTAAGGATCAAAATTTAGCTTATTGTAATTGATAGCCTATTTCATGCTCTCGGACCATCACAGACCTCCTACTAGGGTTTGAGCATTGGAAACTTTAAACATGGAATTTCACCCTGAAAATTGGTAGGGTATATCTTGACTAGTTCCTCAAAGAGAATCAAGAAAAAAATTGAGAGTTTAATGGTTGAGTTTAGAGAATTTTCTTACCAGTCCTAACTGTGACTGTGACAAGTATTGCATAATGAGTCATTTTACAAAGGAAGTGCTAGAAATCTTGAGAGTTAAAACATGAGACTTGGTCCATATCTCAAACACCTTAATGAGTATCCAAAATGGTTCTTCTTTCCTATTGAAGCCCTCTATAAAAGCTACAGTTCTTGACAGTTACCTATCACAGACCTAGTCAAGGGTTTCAAGAACCAAATACAAAAGGAGGAATACAGAGAGTTCTAGACCTAATCAAGAATTGCAATTTTGGGAACATGTTGATCTAGTGGAAGCTGAATTGATGAACCTAATACAAGCTTCTGGGAAGCTATGAAAGTCAATGTGCATGGTGATTCCAAGAACATGGTCTTAAGGGACTAGGGAGGGCAGTCTTACTAAAAAGGTGAAAGAGAGTGTTTTGAAAGCTTGGGATGCATTTGAATGAATGTTCTAACATTGTTAGCATGTTATAGCAGGATTCAAGCTTGAAGAGACCTAAGGAAGACCTAAAAGCTCAAGATTGCATGGAGAGCCAAGTGCATGGAAGGTAGGTGTTAAAGAGAAAAGTGAATATCTTGTCATTTGAATAATTGATAAGCTATTGCATGACTGTAGAAGACATTGCAAGAGGTGTGCACGCAAGAGAAAGGTTAAGTCTCGTGGTAAGTCTCTCAAAAGTCTAGAAATTGCTGATTTGCAATCAAGAACTAATGAAGCAAGGTGAAGGACTACTAAGTGAATAATAGGAAAATGCTTCTTCCTTAAACTAAAGACATCTGTATAAGATTATTTGAGGGTGTTGAATGCTTAAGAGACAGAGTACAAGCTTGGGAAAACCTCTTAGGGAGATTGCATCAATTATATCTAGACTGGAGCCCTATAGGGCATGAAGTGATTCTTCTTTTGCAGAAATTAGAAACAACTGATGATTGAATCCTCTTTATTGAATGAGTGATATCAATATATAACTCATGTATGGGATGAAATAGCTCACTTGAAGAACATGGTCAAAGGTGCATAATACAAGGACTGGGTTATTGGAAGGATGAAGCTGAGCTAAGATATTGGCACACCATATTGTAATCAAGAAAAAACTGAGGGATTTAAAAGTGTTGGCCAATAACCCGTAGATCATTGAAATGTTAACCAACAACCAAGCTAGAGTGAACAATCCTAGTAGTTCTTCGTTTCGGATGGTAATTATACTTGATTAACACCTGCCAAGATGAACGTCGTTGGTCGGGGAAAAAAATCTGACCCATTTTCCAGTTCTCGGCAAAGAGGATTGTTATACTATTAGACTATCCACAATGTCATCTTCCTTAATCAAAACCTAACCCATATATGTCATGCCTTTCACCTTTCCTTTATTTTCTACAAATTCCATTTGCACTCCTAATAATTATGAGGGAACCAAGACCTATAAAACCACAATATTGCATTGGATATATTTGTCCCTCATGGCCGCTTCAAGAGGTTGTCACTCCATTTGAAGCCACATTTCAGCCTCGCCCTATTAAAAAGCTACACCATTTTTGTTCTCTTGTCCAAAGCAGCCATATTTCATTGCTTTGCAAGGCAGGGTATGGGTTTACATGTAAAAAATAATACTATGGTGGGAATAAAGCAGCAACAACACTTGCACTAGAGACGCTATGAAGAAGTACCAATACAAGATCCATGTCGATTGGGTGTCTTATGAGCAGCTCAAGAATATTATTTTCGCCTAGCCATGCACTATGCATCTCTCAATTCCATTAAGGGTAGACATTATTCGCAAAAATCAGTCACTTGTTTCTCACACTCCCAAAAATGTTTAACGGCTTGGAGAAAGGTAAGCGGTATTGTAGCCACTAATATTAATGGCCATAAGCGAGGTACAAGTGCAGACCATGAGTGTTTTGGTATAGAGCCTTACTTTGGAGATCATATTAAAATAGAAAAGACTTTTTTTAATTTGTAAAAGCCCTATATTAAGCAAAAACTATAAATTCCCAGAAAAAACACCAAATGCCCCACCCAAGCTCAATTGCTTAAAGTTTACACTAAAAATAACAAGATGACTTCTAGTAATCAATCCATGATGCACACACTACATTGCAGGGCCCCCGTACCCACATTTGGATGTTTTCAGTACACAGAAATATTACTGAAAATGGCTCAGTATGTACCCAGGACATTTCTGTCCCATTTCCAGCGGCACAAATTGCCAAAAAAATAAAATAAAGAACACTTAAAAGGGTCAAAACCCTAAAAAGCATACCCTAAACTTTCTAAACACACTTCCTAAAAGCTATAGCATAGGCTATATAACATATGATATGTCACATTAAATATTATTTTGTAGTATTATTTTGGGCTATAACACTTAAAATTTGAAGTGGTTTATTTTTTATGGATTAAAAAAGGAGAATACACACACACACATACATATTACAGACACACACACATATATATACATACATACATATATAGATATATGGTGCATGAACATTTCTGGTCATTTTGTACCCAAGGGTTCTTTGAAAATCAGCATTTCTACATTTCAGACCCATTTCTGTTTCTGTACCCGTTTCCATTTCCTAGAAATGTCGCACACAAAGGCAAGCCAATCATTTATCTTGATGAGGACATTAGCTTCAATGAACGGAGCTATGAGAGTTTGATCAAAGGAAACACTCCAGCTGACAAGGGTAGAAGCCAAGTATGTATCATTTCTCCTATCCATCTTTGCTTTGCTGATAGTGAGCCCCTTGAAACCCCCAAGCTGGCATTAAATCTGCAGTGCATAGAAAAAATGATGCTGCCTTATACACAGGTACCCCTATCAGATAGTACAGAAGCCATACAACCACCCCTACTCAGCCCCTTGTCCGTTGTAGCCCCCATTTTGGAAGGAACAATCCCAATAGCACCTCCATCCATATGTTTGTCCTATCAAATACATGCAAACATCTTTTAACCCTGGCCCCTCCGTTGCTAAGCCAAATCTCACTGACATTGCCAAAATTTATCTAGACCTTGTCAATGTTGTCTACATGCTAGAAAGTCATCTTGAATTTTTAGGCATCATGCCAGGGGATCATGGAGATTTCTCTCCCTTGTTGGCTGAGTGCATTATGAGGCTCACTACTTTGGAAGGCCAACCAAAGGAGACTATTGAGATTCTTAAATATGCAGCTGAAAAGATGAATAAGAGAATCGACCACATAAAAGAAAGATGTTATCGAGACCAAAATCTCAGTAGTCCAATTCAGATTCACAACCAGTGTGAAAGGTGAATTCGAAGAATAGCAACAACACCACTCCCATCCAAATAATGAATCGTGTTGCGGATTATGAAGTCCCTATTATGGATATTGACAGGTCCACTAATCCAAGAATCTTAAATTATCCCATTAAGGAAGCAGGCACATCTTTTGGACACTGTGCAAACCATCAGTTCAAATGAAGCTCACTCACAAATCAGACATCTTGAATACTTGGTTTCCTATGTATTTTTATTATGTTATAGCTCCCGTGTTTTTCTGTTGGAGTTATCTGCTCTAACGACTATGCTTTCCACTTCATTGTTCTATTGCTTGCTTATATAGTTTTGTTTAAGTATTCTGTATTCTAGAAAAGATTTTGTATTAACTCTTGTTCTGAAGAGGTAACCTCTCACTCGTGGAGTGTTTGCTCGAATCTGCATTGTGACTCTTGTCCTGATCAGCTTTTGTAACCAACAGACCTCAACATTCTGTTGTAATTTTTCTCTAAATTATATACTATTTCACCTTTATCCAAAAAATAAAGATATCTTACATATTTTATTTTAGGATATTATGTTTTCTTAGATAATTAAATTTTGTAGGATTTTTATCTGTGTGATTTTTAGTCATGAACCAAATGACCTCCATGAATAGTCATTACTCTAATGACATTTTTACCTCTTGTATTTTTAGTAATAATAGCAAGGCATGAGGACCCACTTAATCGGACAAGCACCGTAAGCATTTGTTAGCAGGGGGGAAACTAGTGAATATAACTCACCAATTCGGGCTTCTCACCCTCTAGTCTCTTTCCCCATTGGCAAAGATTTTGGTGAATATTATGTTTTCTTGTTTTCAATGCTTTTGACTATGCTCTCCATTACAGCTGAATTCATTCCACAGAATTCAACTGGCATCAAAAAGAACCAGCCAACAGAAGAAAACATGTATTAGATTTTTTATTCTTGGTGACCAATAAAGTAAAGACCATTGCTTCATATAGCTCTTTATCTAACTTCGCATCCATGGTCAATAAAAATATCTTTAATGGATGTTAAGCATCTTAAAAACTCCAGGCCCTGATCAAGAGAAATAAATATGCCTTGTAGACACGCATTATAGGGCCCTTGTAAAATGCACAATGTACCAACTTATTTCTGCAACAATAGTCACCATCCATAACATCCATCACCCCTGTTATGGTGACAGATTTAAATAATTTGCTTTCATGTCAATCTTTGTAATATTTGTAGCTCATGGCTTTATCTTCTTGATATGTGCAATGTTCACCTGCTTCCAGTTTACCATCCCTCTTGTTAGTTGGTCTCTTTTATTGTTGTGCTTTTAGTTTAGGTTTAGCTTGTAGCCTCCTTTTGAAGCTCCTTTTCTTTTGAGTTACATTGCCTTGTTTTGGTCATCCCATGATATTAATATGCTTTCTTTCCATACTAAAATTTATATTAAAAAATTGGTCTAGCTGCGAGAACCTTATGATTGCAACCTTACATGAAGTAGGTTGAGTAAGAGGGGCCAAATGAATGGCAGAATTTGCCCACAGCTTGGGTCCACACTTTCACATAAATGGACATGCTACAACACTCAAACACTCAAGGTTGAAACCGAAAATCTCAGACTTCCTTGAATGAATAACTTGTTACAAAGATTACATTCACATAACTCTATGTTGCTTTATTGAAAACAACATATGAAGATGAAAACATTACAGCAATCCCTCAAATGGATTTTTAGACGGTCCTCTGTTCTAGGCTTGGATACAACCCTTCCCTGCAAGTTCCTAGTTGAACTTTGCCTTTTCCTCCCTTGTTTCTACCTTACAACTCTCTCTTGCGCAATGAAACTGCCTCCTCTTAATCCTTTCGGATCTATCTAACATCTAACAATCTTGGTGCCTCTTCCCCTTCCCAAGCTTCTTGGAAACGCTTAAAACTAACACTTATCAAATGTTGGGCTATTACTCTATGTGCACAAGCACTGCAGGTGAAACCACCACTTTGTACCACCATTTTGAAACAACCACCTACATAAACTAGCGGTTTCACCATCTTCCCAAGAAAGGCTCACTTTGATCCTACCAAATGATTGAAACCTCCTACGAAGATCCTTTCTGAGGTGTTGGACCTCTGGGGATATATCTTGACCTACTTGTTCGTCTTTGATGCACACAAGCTTGTCTGCAAGATAACAAGACACAAGCACATTAAAAACAATTCCGAGAACGGCGGGACGGAGTTTCCGGGACAGCAAAAAATTTCTAAATTTTGGGGACGGCGGGGGGGCGGCTAATTAAAAAATATTTAAAATATAAAGATATAGTGACTAAATTATATAAATAAGCTGAAATAAAACCATTTGAGATTTAAATAAGGTGAAACTTGAACTCATAAACATCAAATACATTCCTTAATACTATAATATCAATATGTTAATGTCATAAATTGAAAATTCATAATACATATTTGAATTTTGAATTTGAGACAAAGCTGAAATTTCCAAATATATTATAAAACATAAAAGTAAAACCATTCTAAATTACGATTGATCAAGTGGACAATAGCTGATATTCATCATCATTAATCCTCATAGCCAAATACACCAACAATTGTCTATTGTCAATATTACAAAAAAAGATGACAACTACAAGTATCAGCCTAAAAATCAGAATCAACATCTGAAGCAATATCCATGAACTCCTCCTCGCTGGTACTAGCATCCTCGTTCTCAAAGGTAAGCCCAATCAATCCCCGCTACATAGAATTGTCCTCCTCAACCTGCCTCGGCTCCTTGGGATCTACATCCCACATTAATGTTGGGGTATGTTTGTACTCAAGTGTCTTGCGATCCATAAGACGCAAAGCACTGTTTACAGCTACAAACTTCTCCGCTCTCGCAGATGTAAGCCTATTCCTCTTAACAAAGTATATCCAACCATATGTAGAGTAGTTCCTCTCAGAGGCAGAGGAGCTAGAAACCTAGGAAAGGACGCGAATGGCAAGTGGTCGCAGCGGTCCTAGAAGCCCATACAGTCGCCACCAACTCATTGGCTTCTCTTGTGCTATTGTTACCCTGTCTGCGTTTGTTGATGTTTTGTACCCATCAAATTCAGTGAAGTCGAGCCACTCCAATATGATCTGTGAAGCCTCTTGTGGAGTGTACATTTTTTTAAAGGCCCTTCTTCACCTCATCATCATCCAATGGGATAACTCTGCCTGGCCTCTCCACATACTATTTGGGATTCAGTGCATACGCAGCCATATGAAGAGGAGTGTTCAACTTCTCCCATCTCCGTTGAATAATGGGTTGTATATATTCATTATAGAACTCCAAAGTAGGGTCCCTCACCCGAATAGCTGCCTTCATTTGCCCAAACATGTTGTCAATGCACTCGTAGATCTCACCAAGATTGGGGTTGTTAGAATCCCCATATTTAATGACACTAAAAACTGGAGCTATGATTGATATGATGTATTTCATATCAACCCAAAATGTTTCCACAACACCACTTCCTTCACTCATTTCCACTGATCTGTCTTGGACTCACGCCACCTAGTCCAATCCTGTGTCATAATCATAATTTGCAGGGGCTCCTACAACTCAGACATCCTCTCTAACAAAATAAAATAGGAAGCAAAGCGAGTGTCAACTGGTTTCAAAAATTCCTTCTTCGAAAAAGTGCCAAAGATGTGTGGTGATTACATATGAACTTCTGCACGTCCCTAACCTCAGTCACTATCTGGTTGACCCACTGAATCTTCCCCATGTCTTTCAGTGTATTGTTCATGGCATGCACACAACATGGAGTCCAATGAATATGCCTATATTCCCACTGCACTAGCTTGCCCGCTGCTCTGCACACATAAGCTGCATCTGTGACAACCTGTACAACGTTTGAAGGTCCAACCTCCTCAATGACATTCTTCAAAATCTGATACTGGAACTCAGCACCTTTCGCTTCCCAGAACAATCAATTTCTCCCAAGAAGTATGGTCCATCTTTGCAAGAGACAATGATATTGATGAGAGGACGGTGTCTACTATCCATCCACCCATCCATGATAATGCTACATCCATGTGACACCCATGTCACCTTCATCTCCTCCATCAACAGATTAACCTTGGAATAGTTTCTATCCAAGATTGTTGTCCTGAGTTTTGTGTCTCTAGGAGGCACATAACTTGTACCTGCTTTTGCAACCTTAGCCATAGCCTCCTTGTAATAAGGAGAGCGAACGGCATTAAATGGAATCCCTAGGCAAGCATAGAAAAATTTCCCAATAGCATTATCTGCCTCTTCCCTTGCCTTTGAATCAAACATGTCAACAACTGAATTTGGGGCTACCCCCACAGCCTCTTCCCTTTGCTTTCCACTTCTGACACTCCAAAACTAGAACCAGCCAGAGTATTACCATGTTTGCCAGTCCTATGAGCACTCAATGGAGTCATTGGAGTGTTAGCCATAGAACCATGAACTTCTGGCACATTGTCCGTGGTATTTCCATTGAAGATTCTCACCATCTCGCCTCTCTGCTCTAGTGAAAGGCCCTTACAAGTGCCAACCCCCCTTCCTGTAAGGTGCAACAAGTGTGCATTGGTCCTAGTGATACTGTCATGCCAAGTCAATGCACATATGTTGCACTTCCATACTTTGCTCCCCCCTCCAGACTTGGGGTTTATCAATTATTTGGGCAAATTGTTGCAATGGCTTCTTCTTATCAAATGGTCCAATGGCAAATTTGGACAACATTTGAGAGGGGCAATTGGTAGCACTACCAATTGAACTACCAGTGGTCGCTGCCACTACATTTTGTGTCCTTTCTCCACTCTCCCCCATTGTGGCATCACCAACTCTTCCACGGCCACCTATCTCAACTTCTCGTTCAACCCTCTCCTGCTCTGATTCATGCTCTGATTCATACTCGTACTCAAAAGAATAACTCATGGTGATAATTATTGCGATGAATTAAAAACAACCATAACTATATGATTGATTGATTATGTAATGAATTAATTTTTTAAAAACGTAGCCAATATGCATTTTTTAAATCGTACAAACTATATGCGTGATTATATTGTGAATGTAGATGCAAATGCTAAAAAACAACCCCTAAAAATGCAAATATAATATAAATCTTAAACAAGAAATAAAATGTAATTAAAAAAAAAACGTAACCATTTAAATTTTTAATTTTACAACCAAACCCTATGCAAAATGCATTTTTTTAAATCCCACAAACTATATGCATGATTGCATTATGAATGTAGATGCAAATGCTAAAAAACAACCCCTAAAAAATGCAAATATAATATAAATTTTAAACTAGAAATAAAAAAGTAATTAAAAAAAAAGTAACCATTTACAATTACATTGTACAACCAAACCCTATACAATATGCATTTTTTAAAATCCTACAAACTATGTGCATGATTACATTCTGAATGTAGATGCAAATGCTAAAAAACGGCCCCTAACAAACGCAAATATAATCTAAATTTAAACAAAAAAAAATTTAACACGTATTGTAAGCAAATAAAATTATAAATCTCTTGTTCCCTCTTGCTCTTGCTCTCCCTCTTGCTCTTGCTCTTGCCCTCACTCTTGCTCTTGCTCTCGCTCTCGCTCTCGCTCTTGCTCACGCTCTCGCTCTCGCTCTCACTCTCGCTCTTGCTCTCGCTCTTGCTCTTGCTCTTGCTCTTTCTCTTGCTTGGTGTGAATATGAAATGAGCCCATGATGTAAATTTATAACATAAAATAGCACTTTTAGGGTTAGGGTTAGGTTAGGAATGTTAAAAAAACTTTAACAAGTATTGTAAGCAAATAAAATTATAAATCTCTTGTTCCCTCTTGCTCTTGCTCTCCCTCTTGCTCTTGCTCTTGCCCTCACTCTCGCTCTCGCTCTCGCTCTCGCTCTTGCTCTTGCTCTTGCTCTTGCTCTTGCTCTTGCTTGGTGTGAATATGAAATGAGCCCATGATGTAAATTTATAACATAAAATAGCACTTTTAGGGTTAGGGTTAGGTTAGGAATGTTAATTTTATATTGTAAATGATTTACAATTGAAAAAAAAAATAGTTTTGAGTCTTAAAAGTGTGTTTTTTTTATTTTAAAAAGCAGCAAAACACATGAGGGAGTCGGGGACATCTGGACGTCCCCCCACGTACCCAGGACGTTTCGTTTGGTCCCATAGACTCTTCAGTCTCGTGGACGTCATTAAAATTTTTCCATTTTATTTTAAATGGCTTGTATCATATTAGTAAATTGTGTTTTTCTTGCTAGAGTAAAAAGAAGATGGACTTCCCTGATAATAGGGTCGGTAGAATTTCCAAGAAACTTGGAGTGCGATTTGCTTGGAAGACCTCCTCGAGGAGAAACATGATCAAGCTGAAAGGAGGTCGAGCAGCTGATGGGGATCCATGTTTTAGAGATTTGGCACCGGAGGCACTGTAAGCTACTCCATAAGGTAATTTCGCTTGGCTTGGAGAAGTTTCAGTGCATTTTTGGGATCGATGCACTAACAATCTTTCTTGAAGCCAAAGCTCTTTGGAGCACGCTTATGCCTCTTTCTCTCGTCCATATGAGGATGGAAACCAATCCATGGAGGTCTATTGAATGTGACTAAATCCCTCAATAGCATTATAGAAGATGTGAGGACAGGAAACCCCCATTTGGTGATCTTTCATACGGAGGTCACGTTTGTGACTACAATTAGATTTTCAGCATTTCAAGGCAGATTTACCATTTTGGTCTAGGGCATACAATTCCAGCTAGGGCACGCTTTTTTGGGGCTGCCGACATTCATTTTGCAAAGCTTGGTATCTATCTCAAATTTGGAGGTCTCTCCTTGGGATCACTTTTACTTAAGTGGGTTTTGATAGGTTGGCCAAAAATTTGACCGCTAAACATTGTTATACAAATAGCTAATACTGAATCTAATCGTGATCATTGGGTTAAGAGCTGGATCATTTGCATTGTTTCTCCAAGTATTTATGAAGTTACAGAATTTATGAAGTGGCTCAAGGTTATCATGAGGGCATGAAACAGTTTGGAAGAGAAATTGGTAACAGGATGGATCAGTTCTGGGAATTGTTGATAGCCATTGTAATTGATAATATTTCACAAAGCTGCAAGTTGGATGCCATTTGGGCAGTCTGGGCACTCCTGTTTCGGGCTTTGAAGACTCCAAGGCTGGCTGAGTCCCTGGCAAAAATCCCATGAATTTCATCCCTAGGTCGCTTAGGGTTTGGTCAGATTTTCTAATAACAGGTCAGCTGCCCTAGTAACTCTGCATAAAATCCGATTTTTGGCTGTATATCCACCTTTAGGTGATGAACTTCAGATATACTACCTGATTGGGGTATTAGTGCTATTTCCTGGTTGTTATACAAATAGACAGGTTTCAGCCCCCTTTTTTGGAAAGGGATCATTACAGAAAGATGGACAATGAGGTGAAGGTTGCGGACATCTGGAAAATTGATGAAAACCACTGGCAGGAATTAGAGAACTTAGACACATATGGACAGCCAATTTGGCAATTGGCACACATTTAAGATGATTCAATATTCTACATGGCGTACATATTCCTAAAAAGCATGTGCCAACTTGTTTCTTGCACAACCTCAACAAAGCAGTTGGTTCCTTCACATTGCTGTTTGTGCCACATATCATCAGTTACATTGACATGTCTGCTGCGATTCATTGGGGTTAAGCCAAAACACGCGATCCGACCGATCATCTGATCAGATTGACTGAGGACACTTAAGTGGATCATGGATGAAGTGCTTATTTCAGCCAAGCGGCTAGTTGGTAGATGAGCTCCCCCAGGATCCTAGTTGTATATGACAAGAACCAGAATTGCATTGCCCTACATCAGCGGATGAGGAAGAGGAAGAAATGGTTGACAGCCCTGACCATATAATTGTGATAGACTGATAACCTGTGGAAAAATAATACTTATAATGCATATTTGTTTATTTTGGCTTCGACGGGTGGCCTGTATAATTTTCCCCCAGCCACCAGACTTGAAACAACTGGTAGTTTTAAGGTGATTGTAGAAGACTCATATGACTGCACTATAATGACTACTATATAGTTCATATCGATGTATTAACTTGGTGGCAGATTATTAGATATGAGATGCCAGTGGCAGTCTTAGAGGATAGCTGAATCTATATAATTCACATTGCCATGCAAGCACACACAGAAGTGCATGTAATTGTGGCAAATTTGAATCCTCTGTCCACTGACTAAGCAATTGAAAGAACCAGAAGGAATGAGACCAGTTGATAATGAGTGTCCAGGTATTTTCATGGTAAAATTTATCTGAAGGCATGCTTTTTCGGGCTGTGTATTACACAATGGACTCACTTTTCAACAGGGCAGTACGTGGCCCAGGTGCACATCTATTGCAGTTGACAATCAAGGATGAGCTAGAATGCGTGGATCTGACATGAAGATGCTTCACAATAATGTCCATCTTGGTTACATTGGATAAAAATCTATATAACCTGGGACCTCTTGTCCAAGCCTAATTTTCTTTAGCATGATAAGGTGCCTCTTAACTTTTGGATTGATGAATGGATTGGCACTTTCACTTTTTTTTGGCAGGTCTAGATCCCTTCCCTAGTTATCATAAAGTAAAAAATAAAAATTAAATATCAGACCATGGTTTAATTTATGGATTTCAAAAAATAATATTAAAATTATATATATATATATATTTCTCATGTGCAACCTCTCAAAATCTTGTTTCTGGTCACATTCCATTTAGAGAGAGACTATTTTTTACAGTTTTTAAATTAATGTGGGTTGCATGGGACCACCTGGCACAAAAGAATAGTTGGGGTAGTCCCCGCAATAGGACCTCTGGCTAAGGATGCTGTCTCATGGAGATGGCAAGTACTTCTATTTCTGCAGGTGGTTCCATGACACTTTCAAATAAGCATGCATAAATATTCAAATCTTGGGCTCCAAATGTTTTTGCTTAGACTTTGAGCTGCCACTGGAGAGGAGGAAGTGGATGTTTTCAGCACCTACTCAACAAATTAAGGAAGATGTTTTGCCAAATTGTCGTTTGAGTAGTGCTTTATTTACAGAGGAATTCTTTACTGGTAGTTGTAAATGTGAAACTCTTAAAAATGGTGTGATTAGGATAGCTGAGAATTTTATGTCGCATGCGATGCAAATTGCTCCAAAATTTTCTCTGCTGAAAAAAATAAGGTAGTACTGTGCTATGGGACCATAACCAAAACTCGGACTATCCTGATCATAGACTGCAAGTAGTGTGGTCTCGTGCTGAAGGCCACGGTATTTATTTCTAAAGCACGGGTAAGGAACCCTCGAATATTTTTTAAGCGAATGGTAATAGCTTAGTCAATCAGGCGAGAATTGTGGAATGGGAGCGGGGATGAAATTATGCAGCTACTGGATATAGGTTTTTACCCCCACAAAGCTCGAGATTACACCTGTTCAACCTTCATTAAAAAAAGATGATCTATGATTAACCATGTATTGAACTGATTCAGTAATTTTTAGTGCAATAATTAAAAGAGTTGGGCAATATGACTAAATTTAAAACATTCGATGAGACTATCTTGCCCATTTAAATAAGGCTCAAAAGAGTTCTCCTGTATATGTAGACTTGACTGTAAATACAAATTATTATTCTGATAATTGTTAGTAGCTTCAGATATTAAGAGCGAGCTTATATTTCCTATTGAATGTAGAACGGTTGGTGAATCTTCAGACATTCAAATACTAAGATATATTTCTCTAAATTGTTAGTAGCTAAAGGACATTAATAGAACATCTAGTAGAAGAGGAAAAAAGATTGTTTAAATACCAAGGGTTTTCATTGCCTTGGCGTCCAATGGACTGCCATTTCCCTGAGGGTTCGTGTCCAGTTTCCTATTCAACATGTGTTTCGATTCAATTTTTTCAGAATATCACGAACTGTTGCTCAAATCTCCGATGTCCTCACTCGTGGTTGCAGACTCTATATAGACCACAGTCTCCATGACAGAACCCTAAGTAACATATAAAGAATATTAGCTTGATGCAATCTTTCCGCTTGAAGCAACTGTACTAAAGCCCTGATTTAATTCGGCTACAAATTCTGAAAGCGTTGTGATATCTTTCCCGCTGTGGCTAGAAATGCTTTAGTTTAACTCCCACTGCTTCACGCCGCTAATTTCCGAAGCAGCTGAAGAAGTCTTGAGTGCATAACTATTTCTACAAATTATAGGTACCTGTGTCATGACAGCCGTGCTGAGTTGAGCATCATTTGCCTGCACACGCGTGTCCAGACAAGCTTATGAGCTCAAAGACATCGAATTACAGATTCCAAGGACGTCCCTTGAAAAATTACATGCTTAAAGTAAAATAAACCCTAGACAGCTCGCCAAAATGGTTAAATCCTCTCAGGAAGCATGGATTTATTTGGCTCAAAACAATGTCCAAGTGGACTTCAAACCCTGGATTGGCGGAGAGCATATTCCTTCCGTCTTTGATTCAAGCAATGGTATATAAGAGCTTTGGAGTCCGCTCCGAGGGGATGCACAGTACAGGAATATTTCTTATACTGCGGTCTGTTTCGTCTTCCACGCCTGTAATCCTCCTGAAGTTTCGCTTCTCCTCACAAGATCCCCACGAATTTACTATGCTTTTTGATAGCGCTTTGTCTTACTTGCGTATAAACGATTCCGAATGTTAGTGCCAAACAATTTATGGGGAGTTTTGCTCAGGGACTCCCAGTTTACTTTTTAGTTGGTGGAGACACTGTCAAACCGTATTTTTCAACGCCCAATTTGGGCGCCACATTTGGCGAAGCTCCTGCCAAAGCTTGTTGTGATTATCGCTGTCTAATAATTATTTCGTGACTTTTGGATAGTGGAACATTTACAGCGTATAAGTAGTGGTAATGATGAAATGAAATGAAATGAAAGATTTTAATGACGTCCACAAGACTAAAGAGTCTATGGGACCACAGAAACAGTAATTTAATCAGATTTCAGACTCTTTTCAATATCCGCTCTTCGGCTGTGAATCTTGAAGATAAAGCCTGCTGTCGCTGGAAGCTTTGTTCCTTCGAAGAGTTCCTCCAGTCTGTCCACCTTTAGATTGTTTTTATACTGAATACGGATATCATCATATGCAGAACATTCCATGACAAAATGCCATTCTGTCTCGACGACCCCTTTGCTGCAGAAGAGACAAATTCTCCTTTCCCAATCTTCCTTTGGAATAGTCCATCTACCAGTTTCACATCGAAGATGATGTGATCCAGTTCTTAACTGCGCCACTAGAATTTTTGCTTTACCCTTGATAACCGTCCCTAGATAAGCTTTTTCATCATGTTCCCCAGTGAGATTGAATTCTCTAATATAATGCGCTTTCTTCCGACCAATCTGACCTGTCCACATGGCAGTCCTGAACTTTTCTATCACATAATTTTTTATTTCCCTGTTGCTGTTAGGACACTCCTGCATGTTGATGCCCCATTTGTACATCCATTTATTATTCTGATTCATCCATGTTTTCTTTCTGCGTTCCAAAGTGTCGTTTACAACCATTTTGGGCCAGCGAAGGTTGTCCATGTTTTCAACTTTTTTCAGATAGCTTATCATCCGAGTTATTGCCGATGCTTCCAGCGAGAAAGAACCCGCTTCCGCCAACAAGATCTCATAAGGAACAGTTGATTTGACTTTAAGCGAGCTTGTGATTAGATGTTTCTGGATTCTTTCTATCTGTCTCCACCCATGATTTGACATGCTACTTCCCCAAACTTCGCAGCCATATAGAACAACCGGGGTGACCAACAAACCAAAAAGGGTTTTTTTAGTTTTCCAGTCCCAAAGTTCAGCTTCCCTGCACCTGTTTTGAAGTAGGAAAGAAGCTTTCCAACCTCCCTGAATCCTTTTTGCTTTACAAGTCTCCCAGCTAAGTTTGTGGTGAAAGTCAATCCCAAGATACTTGTATTCATTGACTATTTCTAAAGGGCTCCCCTCAAAAAGGAAGACGTTTTGTCTCTCATTCCTTTTCAAGGTGAAAATCATGATTTTTGTTTTGCTGGTGTTCACTTGCATCCCGACTTCTTGACAAAAGAGCTCTAGCGCTTTTAACTGTTCCCTCAAACCTTGGGCTGTTTTTGAAATTAGGATAAGGTCGTCAGCATAAAGAAGTAACTTCACCACATAACTTGCTAACTGAATACCTCCTCCCTCAGTTTTGTTTAACCAATCTTCAAGCTTGTCAATGTATAAACCAAATAACGTGGGAGAAAGAGGGCATCCTTGCTTGACACCTATGTTGCTGCCGAAACACTCGGACATACCTTCTCTGGTTCTAATTTTAGCTCTGACCTGCTCATACAATTTATGAACTGCTGCTCTAAACTCATCTGGAATCCCAAGTTCCTCCATCCTATCCCAAAGCTTCTTTCTGGGCACAGTGTCAAAAGCCTTCTTGAAATCAACAAAACAACAAAAAGCTTCTTCTCCTTGGGTGTCCCAAACTTTTTCAATCAAATGCCTAAGAGTGATACAATGATCAATTGTTGAGTGCTTAGGTCGAAAACCCGCTTGCCCTTTTGCTCTTTTACCCTCTCTTTCGGCCCAGCTGCTGATTCTCCGTTCTATCATGCCTCCAAATAATTTTCCAAGAAGAGGGTTGATCATAATGGTGCGATAATTGGACGGGTTATTAACGTCACCACTTTTAAATAGAGGAATAACAACGCTAGTCGTCCACTCTGTTGGAAAGCCATTCTGGTTGACATCATTGAATATTTTTCTGATGTGCGGCGTGAGGACCTCAACCCCCCATTTTAAAAATTCAGCTTGCAGACCATCGATGTCTTGAGCTTTACCACTTGCCAGATTCTTTATGCCCTGCTTGATATCTTCTACCGAGAAAAGCTCAATCGTAGTCTCAATTATGGGAGGGACATCTTTTTGTTGAGGACGCTCATAAAGGGTCTTCGCGTATTCTAACCAATGCGCACCTGTGATATTATTTTCTATGTATTTTTTCTTTTGTTGTAGCTCCTTCCAAAAACCTTTGGGATTGTGTTTTCCAAGAGAAATTAGCTCTGTCCTTCTCTTGCACACATAGCTTTCTTTTTTGTGTTGTACCAATCTCTCATAAACCTTTTTATTTTCTTTGTTCATCCCATTTTCTTTCAAAGCTCTCTTGGCAGCTTTACACTCTTCATCATACCACGGATTTGTTGGAAAAGTATTTGCCGCTCTCTTTCTAGGCTTAGATCTCTCACATACAGTTAGAGCCTTTTTAATTAAAGATATCAGCAGACTACTACACATATAACCACTCGGTCCCTTGGACGCCGTGTTCTCTGTGTCTTTCCTCATTATTTGCAATTGTTGTTTAAGGGCTGCAACAAATATTCCCTGATTCTCTTTACTAAGAATGATTTTTCCCTGTTTTTGAGATGCCTTTTGCGTGTGATGAGCTTGATTCCTTTGTTGCTGATTGAAGACGGTCCCAAGCTTTACCAAGAGAGGACTATGATCTGACTTTAATTCGATAGGACAATCTCCAATTTCAAACTCGAGAAGCGTGGGGATAAAACTTTGAGAACAAATTACATAGTCTACTACACTTTGTCCATTGTATGTTTTACAAGTGATGTTGCCTGACCTGGGCCAAGCTCTCATGCCATTGCAAATGACCATGTTGTATAAGCTACATAGGCCTAGAAGCTCAACTCCAAAATGTGACACCCCTCCACTGCCATCCTGAGATAATCTTTCCCAAAACTTGTTCTCTTCTTCTTTAAGCCACAACGGATTGTCTTCACCTCCTTCTAAACTGGTCAACTGAAGGGATTGATTATTGGCAGTCCTTGCATTGAAATCACCCAATAGAATTATTTCTCCGGATGTACTGAAAACAGAAATGTCTTTTTTTATTGAAGCGTATGGATCTTCGCTATCTAGCTTTCTTCTCTTATATGTCTTTGACCCTTTCGGTGCAAAGTAACAGGCAGCTAATCTGATTGTTGTCTTGCTATCTGTTATTTTCAGCCATATGTATTGTTTATTTGGATCTTCTTTTTCAACTTTGACATTTTCGAGCCATATTTCCTTGATTAACACTGTGATTCTGCCGTGGCCTTTCCCTGTTTCATTCCCTTTATTCCAAACTGAAATTTTTTTGTAGCCTTTAAAATCAGGAACCTTGCAACCTTCATGCTCATGTGTTTCCGTAAGGATGATAATATCTTTCCCTTCTGCTATGGGCCCCAAACCCGGTCCTCTTCTCCATGGATATCCTCTGCAATTCCAGCTTACTATGTGCATGAATTCCCGTGGGGCCCCTAATTCCTATTTCCTGTTTGATAAATGATCACTGATTTGGGCTTTCCCATTTCTCATCTGTGCCCATTTTCCTGCTTCCCTTGCTTTTCTCACTTTTTCCCATTCTTTCCTTCGATCTTCTTGTTGAGCGAATGTCAAATCCTCATCTAGGTATATGTGTGTGCCTCTAAGGAGTCCCCTGTTTTTTAGGATAGCATATTTGTCTTCTATTTTTCTCATAACCACTCGCACGTGTCTGTCCTTTCCTCCCTCTGTTCTCCTGCCAATCCTGTTTGCTTGTTGTATGTAACCTGTCCACTTCAATTCGTCTTTAAGAAAGTCTCTTGCCAATATGTCAGTTCTTTCATTTTCGCCAAAATCTTTTAGCCCCTTGATAATAAAATTTACTGCTCTGTTCTGTTGATCTTTCTCTTCTCTTATCTGTGTTTTGATGTGTTTCTCCATGACTTGTCTTTGTTCATTTGATGATCCACTTACTAATTGAGACCAAGTTTTAGCTTCTTCTATCCGATCCTTTAGTTGATTTTCTTTTGTTTCCATGTCTTTAATCGCTGATTGTATCTCATCTATCTGAATTGTTTCCTTCTCTTCTACCATTTCAGTTCTTTTTTCTCCCCCTGTTTTCATATGTCCTAGATCTTGTTTTATCATGATTAACTCTTGTTGCCCTCTTTCCATGAGGTTTTGAAGATTTAGAACCTGTTCTTTGAGAATTTTATTTTCTCTTTCTAACTTGTATCTGACTTCTGTGAGCTCTTTCCTCTCACTGTTTTCTTTCAATTTCTGGTTTTCTAAAATTCCAAGCCTTTCCTTCATGTTCATGAGTTCCTTCACATATAGTTCACGCTGAAGACCATAAAAGAGGGGTTGAGGTCGGACTGTATAGGTATTTAGAGTCCTGGACTCCATCTTCCTTTTCCTCTCTGTATGCTGCATTTCCATCGATTTTGTTCATCTTTGGTTCCTTTTTATTATCTTTCTGATTTGGTTGTTTTTCTTCCATTTTATGTTCTCTGAAAACAAAATTTTCTTTGCTGTTTGTTGCCTTTGGTAGAATCCAAGTGAGGTTTTTCTTCTAGTTTCTTCTTAGTTTTTTAGCTTGCCTATGCCGTAAAATCCCTTTGTATTGTTTTGGATTCACATATACCAACTTTTTAGCTATACCCACTGTATGATTTTGGAAGACTTCTACCTTTCCCCAAATTTCGTTTTCTATTGCTGTATGAGTTTCTGAGATAATAGATCCTTGTGTTGCCATACTTGGGTTGTCTTTGAAACCCTCATGCTTAACCATGGTTTGCATGTCTTGTTGAAACCAGATTTGACAGAAAATATTAAAGAATATTGCAAAGAATGATAAGGTTTGGTGGATCTACCTGAGAAACTGAGAAACTGGCTTATCTATAACCCTGGCCCTAGCCCGCAGTCCTGTCCCCTTTTATATCTGCCTGTCCCTGGCCCGCAGCCCTGGCCCACCTCCCTGGCCCACACTGTATCCCTGGCCCGCACTATATCCAGCCCGCATTCACTGACCCGCACTGAAAAACCTGGCCCGCACTGTATCCCTGGCCCGCAGCCCGCACTGAAACCCTCGCGCACTGTCCCGCGCACTGTACCCCCCGCGTACTGAAACCCTCGCGCAAGTTGAAAAACAGAAATCAACTTTGTTAGTAAGTGCCGTGGAGTACCTCGCAGTGATCAAAAAGTTTACGGGCAAAATTTATGACAGGGAAAGTGAAATGGAAGATTTTAATGATGTCTACGAAGCCAAGCAATTTATGGGCCCTGAAAAATAAAAAAAACTAGCGAAAAATATCAAAAAAATTAGCCTAAAACTGTTATTCATGCTTTTTCTCAATTTATGTGCTATTCTTGAGCCTTCCATTATGGATTTTAGACAAGTAATATGTTGTTTTTGCAATCTTATCCTTTTCAAACAAGGTTGTGAGAGCTTCCGATTTTAAAAAATCAGCATAGCTACTCTGAATGTCCTCATATGCTACACACTCCATTAGGAAATATCATTTTGTTTTCACATAATCTAACCTGCAAAAGCGGTAAACTCTTTTAGACCATTCCTCTTTCGACATTGTCCATCTTCCCGTTTCACATCTAAGATGATGTGAACTAGTTTTCAGAAGTCAATTATCATTTTAGCTTTCCACTTTAAATTTGCCTCCAAATAGTGCTTTTTCTCATGATCACATGTGGGGTTAAAGTTCTTGACAAAATATTCTCTTTTTCTTCCAGGTTGTTTCATCCACATGGTAGTTTTGACTTTCTCTCTCACATACTTTTTGATATCCCCGTTAGTGTTAGGATAATCCAGCAAGTTAAAACCCCATTTCTTCATCCACTTTTTATTTTGCTTCATCCAAGTGTACTTCCTTCTATTCAACTTTTCTTCCACTGCTATCTTGGGCCACTGGATACCGTCCATGCTTTCCACTTTCTTCAAGTACCCTAAAAGTTGAATCAAAGTAGTTGCCTCCATCGGGAAGTCCGCAACTTCAGCAAGAATGATCTTGTAAGGAACTATGGATTTTATTTTGAAGTTACTTGTGATAAAAAAAATTTGTAACCTTTCTATTTTTCTCCATTTCATCATCAACGTGGTGCTACCCCAAACTTCACAACCATATAAAACCATTAGGTTAACAAGCAACCCAAAAAGAGTCTACTTGGTTTTCCAATTCCACAATTATGTCAATCTACATCTGTTTTGGAGCATATATAAAGCTTTTCATCCCCCTTGTATCCTCTTAACTCTACAGGCCTCCCAACTGATATTACTATGAAAGTCAAGACCCAAATACTTGTAATCATTTACCATTTGCAAAGGACCACCTTCGAACTCAAAATTTATTTGCCTTGGTTTTCTTTTTAAAGTAAAAATCATGATTTTGGTTTTACTTGTGTTCACCTGCATCCCAACCTCTTTACAGAATAATTCCACAACTCTTAAGTGTTCGTACAAGCCATGTGTTGTTTTAGCCATTTATAGACACAAAATCACACACTTTGAGTCATTATCTAGTCTTGATTGTATACTACTATTCATATGGTTCCTAAGTAAGAAAATTACTAACTCATGTCTTTGGTTGTCTTTTCTTACTTTCTATTGCTACTTCTGGTCTTACATCTTTATTGGCCTGGTCTGTCTTTTCATTCCTCAGTTTCACCTTTTTTGGACCTAAGTGCCCAGCCAGAACGCCAACGTCAAGCGCCCTCGTCCCCTCTGGGTGCCCCTGTCTTTTTTACACTTTACTCTCACTTGTTGGGTCCTTTCTAGCCGTTTGAACATCTTATCTTTTTGGTAGTCGGCATTTTCAGGGTTAATAACGAAATCCAACTGAAGGAATCATATAAATATAAAGTTATGTGATCATAATAAGGGACCAAGCACTAAGCATCTACTATCTCCACCTAAGGTTGCATCTATCAAATGCATTTATAGCTCCATTTGCATCCATCTAGCTCCATCACAAGGGACACAATGTTGGTTCATCCGCATCACACTTCATAGGAAGGGAGTCTATTGTTTCCATGCACACAATATTTACATTCCACATCTAGTTACTTGCTTGCTACTCACTAAGTGTGACTGGCACAAGAGCAACCTAGGGTACAATTTCACACACACACATATAACTACATTGGGTTTGAGATGTAGTGCAACACTCAGTGATAAGTCCATAAATTTGGCAGCTGAGGACAGTCTAACCCCTTCATATGCATCTTTCTTTTTTAGGTTTTGATTATTTGTTTGGGGTTTTGCAGGTGATTCCTTTATTACAGGTTTACAATGACATCAATGATATAAGTGTGACATACACGCAACAAGCAGCAAAGGCTTCCCATCATCTGGTGACTCTATGAAATTGGCTTCCGGACTTCTCGCATAGACGGGGGCGTTCATATTTCAGACCAAGGCACCCCAAGTGCCCCAATCCCTTTTCCAAGCACCCCACTTAAGTCAAATCACTCAGATCTGCATTTTCTCAGGCTCCTATGCGACGATCTCCCATTCATGGTCAGCCAATCTTTACTACGATACAGTCCTGTGGCATCTTCGAATCAGTTAAGGATCTTCCAACCCTCTTTGCACATTAGGGTTTATACATTTTATTACTTAGTTTACTTTGGTGTATTTCAATTATTTCATTGCTTATTTATTTACTGTAAACTTGCATTAGATTAGGCTAGGATATTACATTTTAGTTTAATCACCATTAGGATAAGGTTATCAACATAAAGCAACAATTTTACCACATAAAAAGCTAGGTGGACTCCACTCTCACCCATCATGTCAATCCACTCCTCTAACTTGTCTATGTATAGCCCAAACAAAGTGGGACATAGAGGACATTCATGCTTGACCTTGATGTCACTCCCAAAGCATTCAGATAAGCCATCCTTTGTTCTTATGTTGGCTTGAACTTGATCATAGATCCTATGAACCGATACCCTATACTTTTCTGATTTACCCAATCCTTCCATTCTATCCCAAAGTTTGCTTCCAGGCGCTGTGTCAAATGCCTTTTTGAAGTCAACAAAACAACAATAGACCTCTTCCCCTTGCTTGTCCCAAACCTTTTCAATTAGGTGTATGAGGCGATGCAGTGATCAATAGTAGAATGTTTTGGTCTGAAACTAGCTTGTCCTTTCGCCCTAATTGAAACTAGCTTGTCCTTCCTTTTCAGCCCAAATACTAATTATGCGTTCCACCATACTACCAAAGAGTATTCTGAAAATAGGATTAGCCATAATAGTGTGGTAGTTTGATGAATTGTTGACATCACAACTTTTGTGAAGAGGAGTGACAATGCTAGTTATCCAGTTTTCCGGAAAATTGTATTGAATAACTCTATTGAAAATATCTTTTATGTATGGCGCAATGTCATCCATATTCCATTTTAAAAAATCCACTTATAGCCCATCAATATCTTGAGCTTTGCCTACTGCTAACTTTTTGATTCCTTCCTTGATGTCCTTTGTAGAAAAGAGTTTGTCCTTATTTTCAATTATCGGAGGAGGAGGAAGAGGATCTTTGTTTTGATACAACATTTTTTCATATTCTAACCATTGGATATATGTGATACCATTCTCCACATTTTTTCTAGTTTGCTGGAGCTCTCTCCAAAAACCTCTCAGATTATTCTTCCCCATAGAAATCAGCTCCTTCCTCCTTATCTTCATGAATTCTTCCTTTTTTATCTCTCACTAGATTTGTGTATGCTTTTATAGATGTTTTATCCTTTCCCAAGATATTCACCATTTTCTTAGTGGCCTTGCAATCATCATCAAACCACTGATTAGTCGGGAAAATATTTTTGGTACTTCTTCTAGCTCTAGAACGCTTGCACTCCAAGAGAGCCCTATGAATTATAACCATAAAATTATCTTTGTTCATAAATCTCTTATTCCCTTTGAAACTGTCAAAATCTTGAATTTCTTGAATCTATTTTGTAATCATAGCTTTAAAAGTGTCTTGATTCTCCCAAGTCAAAAGAATTCTACTCTGAACATGTACTTTTTTATTTGGTTGAAGATTAGTCATATGCTGATCATAATTTTTCATATTAATCTTCATAAGAATGGGGTTGTGATTTGATTTCATTTCAGTTGGGAAACTTCTTGTCTCTACCTTTAAAACCCATGACATAATGCTTTGTGAACAGATAGCATAATCCACAATGCTTTGTTCGTTGTGAGTATGACATGTGATGATTCCTAACCTCAACCATGCTTTTTCCCCCATTACAAATGATCAAATTATGTACACTGCATATCCCCAATAATTCAACTCTAAAATGAGAGATACCACATTTTTGTCTTGTGAGACCCTTTCCCAATTTTGTTGTTCATCTTCATCTAACCAAAAAGGGTTGTTGTTCCACCCCTTCTCCATATCAAGGTAAAGAGCTTGATTATTTTTTGTTCTTGCATTAAAGTGCCCTAGTAAAATGACGTCACTTATGGCATAAAATTCTACAATATCTTTTTTCAATGCTGGAAAAGGACCTTCTCTATCCATGTTCCTTTTCTTGTATGTTTTAGAACCATAGGTAGCAAAGTAGTAAGTTGCTTGATAAATTGTATCTTCCTTGTCTTTCAATTTCATCCATATGTATCAATTGTGTGGATTCTTTTTTTCCTCCTTTATGACTCCTTGTCATGTTTCCCTAACCAGGATCATCACCCCTTCATGCCCTTTGCCATTATCCACCAAGAGTGTAAATGAATAAGTTCTTTGCACTCAAAATTGTGTGGTAGGATAGATGAACCAAAAGTAGAAGATTCTCTGGTGAAACTTAAATCAAACCACAACTTATTTTTTATGAAACTTTAAAGACAAACGATATGTTGATCACACTAGGGTCAACCAAAGTAAGCCTCCTTCCAAAAGAAACATCCTCTTGATAGAGGAAAATCAACAAGATTTTAGAGCGGTGTTAAAGAGAAAACTTCTGATTTAACAAAAATTAACTTTTTGTAAAACCCTAATAGGATATTTCATAGTCACATGTAATAATATAGTAATGAAGTACAAAATGTGACACAAGCAATAAACAAAGTAATTCAAAACACTAAGTGCAAGAAAGAGAAGAAAAGACTTAGTTGATTTGTAATAAATCGAGAGGTGTGTGGAGTTGGAGAACTATTGGAACTAGGACACAGAGTGTAGTAATCGAACCTAGAAAATTTCAGAAGTGCAGCAAAAGGTAGTATCAGGGTACTTGATACTGGTACTAGGGCACGCTTAGGCACTTGAGACCCTAACTAGGTGCCAGAGTTTGCGTAGAACCTCAAAAACTAGTTTTTACAGGGTCGTTAGATGTTTTTTGACCTTCACCTCTGATCGTTTATGTGTCACACTAAGTTTTTTGATGTTTCCTATAACCTGCAATGAAAGAGATATCCTACAAAACCCCAAAACACATCAAATCGTACAAAATAAAAGATGCAAATAGGGAGTTAGACTGACCCCGATGGTCACTCGACTAAGTGAATTTATGATCCAAATACAACACTACATTTCAAACTCCATGTAGTTTTGTGCACGCATGTGTGTAGAATCGTGCCCTAGATGGCTCTTGTTCTAGATGTACTTGAATAATGAATAATGACTAGATGTAGAAGATGTAAATAGATGTGTGCATGGAAAAATGAACTTCCCCTCCTATGTGTGCATTTAGATTTAGCAGTCTTTTGTCCCTTAAGTGAAGCTAGGTGGATGTTTTGATGCTCTTATAATGCCTTTGGATGTAACCTTAGATGATGGTAATAGATACTTAGAGCTTGCTCCTTTAATTTGATCACATAACATTGTATTTATATGATTCCCTTGTTTGAATTTCCTAATTAACCACTAAAAGGCCGAACTGTAAGAAAACAAGATGCCCTATGGCTAGAAGAGGCCCAAAAGTGGCGAGTAAAATACAAAGAGGTCAGGGGTGCCTAGAGGGGATGAGGGCGCTGGTGTCCTAGGTGGGCGCTGGTGTCCAGACTCAAAAAAGGTGGAGTAACAAAAGTCAGATTGGGAAATAGGGATGCCTGCAAGGCCAATGACATAATACAAAATAAAGCAAAAAGGCCAAAGACAGTAGTCAATTAGTAATTTTCTTGCTTAGGAATCATATGAATGCAAGTATGTGATTAGGACCTAGAAATGTACCCAAGTGTGTGATTTTGTGTCGACATTTTCCCCCAATTTATGTTGTTAAGTGAAAGCTCGATAACACAAAGTAGATAAGAGATGTGTATCTAATAACCATGTAGATCAATGGCGAAAGCTTGTCGAGGAGACAAAAAAAGTGTGGAGTGAATAACATGAAGCATGGAAGCTAGAGGAAGGGGGAAGTGAAAATGACCCTAAGTGTGAAGCCTATGCGATGCGTTGTGTTGTACCTGTTATCGTTTTCGCACTCGATATCGGTGTAAGGCTGCTTCTTGTTGCCTATTAAGGATAAACCTACAAAAGAAGAGTGAAAGAAGTAGTCAAATATGTGTATAGAAAAAAAATAGATCCAAATAATAAGTATGAAGTATGCAAAAGTGTGTAAAAATCCAAAAAAATTAGGAAAAAGGAACATGTGTACCTGATATGTGATAAGTGAAAAATATAGAAAAAGATCCTGAAAATGTTATAAAAGAAAGAGTTTTTTGGGTGATCTCACACTAAGTGTGAGTTTTTGGGGTGATCTCACGCCACAACAGGAAAAGTGTAGGGAGAAAAGTCTAGTGTTATTATCCATCCTTTGAATTCTTCCCGAAAATTATACACCACTGCATATGGTGTGATCATGTCTTGCTCAAGTTCACTCCAGTTTAATCTAAGGAAAATAAAAAAATGGAAATAGAATGCATTCTGATTGCTGGAGGATTGTTCTTGTACTGTAAAAATGTTCTGGAAATTGCTGAAAATTGTGTTGATAGGAGAAAAGTGATGTATCTACCCCCTGGTCATAGGATCCTAGGAAGGGTCAGAAGCGCCTAGGCACCCATGTCTGAATCTGGGCGCCGGTGTCTATGCTAAACTAAAGACCCAAGTCAAAATTTGGGTCATACTGTGACTGTGTCTGAGCTCTGTTTTTGTGTTAAACTGTGTTGTACTATAATTTTGTGTTGATGTATGGGGTGAATGATTCACCAAATGAATGTCCCCCCTCATTTGGGGTACATGTGACATTGCTAGGAGGATGCGGCCCAAAAGAGGACCTAGTGCTGAACTGATCTGATTAGACGTTGCATTGATTCGAGTATGTAGGATGGAATGCACTTGGTAGAAATGAAGGCACATGCACAATGGCTAGGAAACAATTGTTAGTGCAAATAATATAAACATACATATAGAAAATAATGTGTAAGCTAGCAAGCAAGATGACAATATAGACTGCAAAAAGTGGGTTATAAACATGTGACATCACTTGCAATGTCACAAGACAATTAGGGCCGAAATGGCCAAAAACATACAAGCAATGAACATATAAAGTATAGGGAAAATCCCGCAAACAAAGGCATACAATGGTAAACAAGATCAAACAAGTAATCAGATAACCATGGTAGCAAATAGTTCCTACAAGACAAATGTTGCACATGAAGCACCCGTTAGCATGTTAGAAAGATAGAAAGTATGCCCAAACATGTATGGTCTGATATAGAATAATGTGTTAGTATGAATAAGCAATAGTATAAAATGAAACAATAGCACATGTGATGTGTACGAAAGTAGATGCCCCTAGGAGAAGCTATGGGACTGGTAAGAGGTACAATGCCGATAATCCATGTTGCGTTTAACAATGTGTAAAGTTTATGTTCACAACAAAAAGGCAAGTGAACATGCATTTGTGTATAGAAAAGATAATGGCATATGATGTATCTGTCTAACATGTGGAACAAAGTGTACATGTGAGTACAAGTAAGCATGAATAATGTGTAACCAAGATATGCAACATGCAGTGCATGAATGTAATGGAATAATATGCAAGATGAGTGTAATAGGAGCAACGTGCCCCCTGAAGAAATGTATGTGTGTATGAGCGAGATGATGTTCAGTCATAAAAGACCCCTCGACAATCAAGAATGAACCATAGAACAAAAGTGCGTCATCAGGAAATAGTTTGAATTGTGCGCTAGAAGTATATGATTCATAAAGCATAGAGCGTAGAAAGTGAGTGATTATGGTGAGGTTCATTTCAAATTTAAATCCCCAACAGTCGAGTATGAACTGTGGAACTAGAGTGTGTCATAGGGAAATGTGTTATGATTAATATGCACTAGAAAGATGTATCGTGAAAATGCTGAGTTTGAAATGTGTCATTTGTATGGTGTGAAGTTCATGTATGTAGTATGCCCTCAACAATCAAGTGTGAACTGTAGCACGAGAGTACATCATCGGGTAATGATGATACAAGAGGTGTATCAAGTTGTGTAATGATGCTTAGAGAAGATTAGTATTCAAGCACAAAACGTTAAGTGCATGAAATGATAGAAACATTTAATAACAATGCAAAGGGCGGAGAATAGGCGTGATGCCCCCCAAGTATGTAAGTGACATAGATCTAGTTGATGATGCTAAGTGGATCAATGTAAGGAGTAGTTTCCTTGACAAAAGTGATTGGATGTTGAAGTGGTGATGGCTTAGGAGCATTGAGCAACAAAAGGTGAAAGAGGCCAGTTAGAGTTTGTTGGTCTTGCGTAGTGGGTGATTGCTTATTTGGAATCGGTCACGCCTGAGAAGACTTGAGAGGTGAGGGAGTTGGACCGATCTTTATAGGAGGTTGCTTAGTTTGACTTGGTAATGTTGTAGATGACCTAGTAGGAGGAGGTGATGGAAGACGAACCTTAAGAGGTGATTGTTTAGTTGGAATGGGTTGAATAAGTGGCGCTTGACTGACTGAAGAAGGTACATTAGAAGTGGTGGAATGCTACTCATTGGACATAGAAGGAGCAGATTTAGGAGCCCATTTTGACATAACATTTTTATATGGCATGCAACAAAATGTTGTGCAGTGAATGAGATAAATCTTTGACGCTCAAGATGCTTGATTCTTCGTTGTAAAGCATAACAATGATTGTCATTATGTCCATTTATTCGATGGTAGTTGCAATATGGATGACCTTGATATTTTGCAAGACAATAAGGAGGATAACCATGATCAAATGGTAAAGTGATCAATTGATGGCTAAGGAGCTGAGTAAGAGTATCATGTTACTTAGCATTACGATCAAACATGAGAGGCTACGGAAATGACAAGACTTAAGGCTCACTTATATGAGCACATGTAAAAGAAATAGAATGGGGATGAGAAGAAGAACCAACATGAGCTTGAGAAACATCCTTAAGATGTTGGATTTCAGATTTAAGAGATGTAATCATGGATTACATAGCTTTAAATTTGTCTTGAAATAAAGAATATAAAGCTTGAATGGATTTGTAAATAGATTGATTAGAATTAGGACCAAGAGAGTCATCAGAAAGATGATCAAAGATAACATTGATTTGAGCAAGTGGTGTATCACTAGGAAGATACATAATGTTTAGGGATTTGAGAAGAACATCTTTACAAGCTAGGTGCATTCAAAGAAATTGATGTAAGGAGACTTGAGAAGCTTGAGATGCCACGAAAGAAGAAGAATGAGGATCCAAGAGTGTTTGAATGAGTTGGGTTCACCAAATGATTTAATAAAAAATTGCTTTTTGTAAAACCCTAATAGGATATTTCATAGTCGCATGTAATAATACAACAATGAAGTACATAATGTGACACAAGCAATAAACAAAGTAATTTAAAACCCTAAGTGCAAGAAAGAGGAGAAAAGACTTAGCTGATTCATAATAAATTAGGAGGTGTGCAGAGTTGGAGAACTGATGGAATTGAGACACAGGGTGTCACAACCGAACCCAAAAAATTACAGAAGGCAGGAGCAAGGTGCTTGGATTGGTATTGGGGTGCCTATGCACTGGAGACCCTAACTGGGTGCCAGAGTATGCGCAGAACCTTAGAAATTGGTTTTCACAGGGTCGTTAGATGTTCGTTGACCTTCGCCTCTGATCGCTTGTGTGTTGCACTAAGTTCGCTGATGTCTCTTTTACCCTACAATGAAAGAGATATCCTACAAAATCCCAAAACATATCAAATCCTAAAAAAGAAAAGATGCAAATGGGGAGTCCAACTAACCTTGGCGGTCACCCGACTGAGTAAACTTACGATCTGGGCACTGTACTACATTTCAGACTCCATGTAGTTTTGTGCGCACGTGTGTAGAATTATGCTCTAAGTGAATTTTGTGCCAGACACACTTGAATAACGAGCAATAACTAGATGTAGAAGATGTAAATAAATGTGTGCATGGAATAATGAACTTCCCCTCCTATGCATGTATGTAGATTTGGCAGTCCCTTGTCCCTTGAGTGAAGTTAGATGGATGCTTTGATGCTCTTATAATGCCTTTGGATGCAACCTTAGGTTATGGTAATAAATGCTTAGAGCTTGGTCCTTTAATTTGATCACATAACGTTGTATTTATATGATTCGCTTGTTTGAATTTTGTAATTAACCACTAAAAGGCCGGCCTGCAAGAAAACAAGATGTGCAACGACTAGAAGAGGCCCAAAAGTGGCAAGTAAGATACAAAGAGGTCAGGGGCGCCCAGAGGGGACAGGGGCGCTTGGGCACTATTGTCCTAGTTGGGCACTTGTGTCCAGACTCATAAAATGTGGAGTAATGAAATTCATACTATGGAGTGAAGTGTTTAAGGCCATAAAGGAAACCAGAAAGAAAGCAAAATGGCCAAAAATAGTGGTCAATTAGTAATTTTCTTACTCAAGAAACATATGAATGTAAGCATGTGATTAGGACCTAGAAATGTACCCAAGTGCGTGATTTATTGTCTACAACTCCAAGAAAAGGTAAGTATAGGTGCACATGTCACTTGTATATATTACATTAAGAGCAAGTGGCTAATGAAATGTTAAGTTACATATTATTCACCTATATATTAATTATGCATTTCATATTAATTAATGTATTTATTATTTATATGGTTATATTTATTTATAAACCATATTATTCTTTTTTATTCAAACATTACAGGTGTTGTTATATTGTTTTAACAATATTATTATTGTGCTTTCCGGATGTAATATTGGAAGCTTATGTAATCAGGAATATTGTTGCACCTGTGTAACTTAGTTTCTTATTTGTATTCAGCTGTTCAATTCCTATAAGAATTGCAACACTCTATTGTATTTCTGGTTGATTGAGTTCAATAAAGTTAATCAGGCTTCCGCCACTGTTGCTCAAAATTCTTTTGGTACGAGAGCATATTGAAGCTCCCGGTTAGGTTGGAGAAGGTTGCAGAGGAAGTAGAATTCATGGAGAAGAAATCTGCTTCAACGGAGAGCCAGTGCTACCTCCAGCAACTTCCCACATTTCCCTGCAGACCCACAACCTCCTGTGTGATTTCCAGGGTTTTATCTCTAATAATAGAGGTGCATTTGGTCATTGGTAAAGATAGCAGTATGCTAGAATTAGAGGAGATTGTGTCAAGATTGGAGGTAATTTGTTCGAGGTATGACTAAGACCCCTCTCGAGCTAATACTGCATTGGAGAACAAAGTTGCATTGCAACCAAAGAACATTACTTGGAGACTGAGCTCTAGACCTTCTCTTTAGACTGAGTCAACAAAAGAGTTGTATCTCTGGAGGAAAAATTACTTTGAAGTCAATGTTCTTTGCATTAGATTGAAGGTCTTGAGCTTTGTTTTGACATGTTTTCATTAGTGAGATCACCAAACTCTTTGCAAATTCTGGTTAGGCCCTCCCTTCACACGGTCTACACCTGTACCTCCAACCACATTACAAAAATAATTCAAGAGAAGCGGTTGTTCCACGACCACAACCTACACAAGGAGAAACAATGGTTAGTAAACAACAATTCAAAGCCACGTACCTGAAGTTTGTGAACACAACGGTGGCAAAGAATACAAGACATTGCATATACACACTCCTCCACAACCAGACCATGTGGAACGACCTCCTCCCTACACAAACACACTTGCGAACTGCACAAGGAAAACTAAGGTGACATTAGGAAAAGCCGTGAGAATTTAACACGACATCAACAAAAAATTGTTAGTAAATAAGGGATAAAATATGTAGAATAATCCCTCACAGAATCGCAATAGTAGAAACTAATATGCAAAAAATATTACAGATCTCAAATTAAATAACACAACACAAAGAGACAATATTTAATGTGGTTCACCCAATTTGGGCTACGTCCACCAATAATCACTTGCTCAAATTTTATTACAAGCCACCACTCTCTCAATACAATACCTAGATATTTTTGGATCTATGCTCAAAAAACTTTACAAAATTCACACCCGAATTCAAAACACATCTGCAATGTTACCTTATACCTACCATATACACAAAACCATATAAATAGACAACTACTTAAGCAGTTTTACAAGACCATGGGTATTAAAACCATGGGCCAAAACTATCCCATAAACCTATGTGTCAAAAATCTCACCCATATGAGAAAAGCACATTTCCCTCTATATCGGGCACATTTTAAGGCCAAATAAATAATTTTGGGGGTTGCGCCCCTGAACCCCTACTACCGGGGGCTACTAGCCAAACCCTAAACCCCGGCGAGACAACAATGGAAAGTGTACAGTACTCTTAGTGTACATTCTTCAACACTTCCTCACATGAAAACAGGCTCCACAACCTAACAATCTCCCACTTGGAGACTAGTTTTCCTTTAGCAAGCTTCTCAACCCTTCACTAGTTTCTGTGAAGACCAACCAAAGCTAAACATAGCTTCCATTTTTCCCTTGTGACCACCTTGGTCTTCATGTCTTAAGGATTCTAACTGGTATGAATCTTCTCCAGCTTCAACTTCTCTTCCTCCAAAGTTGCCATGATGAAATGGTACCTTAACTGTATATGCTTCATCCTAAAGTGGAAAACAAAGTTCCTAGCTAGGTGTTTAGCACTTTGACTATCATTATGCAACTTTCCTTCCTCCTTCTTATGCCCCAACTCCTCAAGCAATTGTTGTAACCAAATAATTTCTTTGCTTGCCTCTATGGAAGAAAAATACTCAACCTCTGTTGCTGACAAAGCCACCATCTTCTATAGTCGTGAAATCCAGCTCATTGTTGTCCCACCTACAGTGTAAACATAACCTGTCATGCTCCTCCTACTGTCTACATCTCTAGCCATATCTAAATCTACATAACCACACAAAGTGGTGTCTAATCCACTGTAGCAAAAAACTATCCCCATGGTCCCTCTCAAATACCGAAGGATCCACTTTATAGCCTACTAATGATCTCTACCTAGATCACTCATAAATCTACTCACTGCTCCCACTGCATGGGCAATATCAGGCTTGGTGCACACCATGGCATACATCAAACTACCAACTACTAATGAGTAAGGTACCTTAGACATCTGGTTTCTCTCCTACTCTATCTTGGGACATTGCTCCTTTGATAACTTGAAATGACCTGCCAAAGGAGTCCCAACCGGTTTAGCATCCTGCATACTAAACCTCTCTAAAACTTTCTTAATGTACTCTTCCTGAGATAAGGTCAACTTCCATTCCTTCCTATCTCAAAATATCCTCCTACCAAGTATTTGTTTAGCTTCCCCCAAATCCTTCATAGCAAAAGATTCACTTAGCTGCTTCTTGAGTACTTTTATTTCTTGAATGTTTTTACTTGAAACTAACATGTCATCCACATACAGACACAGGATAATATAACTGGCATCCTCAAATTTCTTTGTAAACATGAAATGGTCAAAATTACATCTAATATAACCTTGCTCCATCATGAAGCTATCAAATTTCTTATACCATTGACGTGGAGATTCTTTCAAGCCATACAAGCTCTTCTTCAGTTTGCACACCATCTCCTCTTTACCTTTGACCTCAAATCCCTCTGGTTGTTGCATATATAGTTTCTCCTCCAAATAACCATGGAGAAATCTAGTCTTTACATCAAGTTGTTCTAAGTGCAAGTCTTCTGCTGCAACTATTCCTAGAATAATTCTAATAGAAGTCATTTTTACTACAAGAGAAAAAATATCATCAAAATCTATACCTTTTTTCTGTGCAAACCCCTTGACCACCAACCGGGCCTTGTATCTTTTCTTTCCTCCTTCCTCTTTGACTCTGAACACCCACTTTTTTTGTAATGCTCTTTTTCCTTCAGGTAGCTTCACTAAATCCCAAGTTTGCTTCTCCATGAGAGCTTGATGCTCCTCATCCATGGCTTGCTCCCACTTCTTCCTGACATCTACATGCATTGCTTCATTAAATCTCTCTGGCTCTCCACTATCAGTGAGTAATAAATAATAAAGAGAAGGATAAAAATGTTTAGGCTCTCTTCTTACCCTAGAAGACCTCCTCAATATAGGAGTTTGGGGTTCATGTTGAGGAGGTTCCTAAACTGATTCATGTGTCACTTTCCCATCCGGAAGATCCTCTACCGTTGCATATTCTTGTTTGTATTCTTCCCTATTTTCCTACAACTACTACTTATACATGACTTTCTCATTAAATACCACATCCCTAGATCGAATGATTTTCTTGTCCTTAATACTCCAACATTTATATCCAAATTCATCACCACCATAACCAATGAAATTACATTTTTCTGGATTTAGCCACTATCTTGGTCCTATCATCCTTGTCTATATGGACAGACACCTCACATCCAAAGACTCTAAGAAATGAATAATCAACTTTCTTACCATACGAAGCCTCCTCAGGTATGCCTCCATCCAAGGCACTTGAAGGTCCTCTGTTGATCAAGTACACAACTGTGCTCACTACTTCTGCCCAAAAATAAAGACATAGTCTTGCATGTAACCTCATTCTCCTACCACATTCCATTATTTTTATGTTCATCCTTTCTGACACCCAATTCTACTGCTGAGTTCCTGGAACCTTCTTTTGCCTGCGGATTCCATTCTTACAATAATAATCATCAAATTCATTGTTGTAATACTCCCCTCCATTATCTGACTTGAGACATTTTAGCTTAAGACTTGTTCTAGTCTCTACTAAGGCTTTCCATTTAACAAAAGTGTAAAATACATCAGATTTATTTCTAATATAATAAACCTAAACTTTCCTTGTTGCATCATCAATAAAAGTAACATAATAACTTGAAACCGTAAGATATGATACCTGAGCTTACCCCCACACATAAGAATGCACCAGCTCTAACTTACTCTCTTTCTTTGTAGGTCCAACCTTGAGAAAACTTAATCACTTCATTTTCCCATATATGCAGTCCTCACATAACTCTAAACATGTTTTTGTATATCCAAGAAAATGCTTCTTTATGATCTACATGCCCTTATGGCTCATATGACTGAGCCTATAGTGCCACAATGTTGTATCTACTTTTGAATCCACAAGATTACAAAAATTAGTGCTGTAGGTGGTTAAATACAAGGTTCTAACCTTCTTACCTCTTGCCACCACAAGATCACCCTCGGTAACCTTCCAAGAGTCATGCTATAAATATCACAGTACAACCATCACTTCCCAACTACCCTACCGATATCAAATTTTGACTTAATGTAGGCACATGTATGACATCCTTTAATAGCCAAGTATTCCCATTTTGCATCTTAACCTGAACAAAACCTTTTCCAACTATGTTGCAAGGCTCATCATCACCAAGAAAAACATGCCCAAAATCTCCTTGAACATAATCAAAAAAATAATGCCTATGTGGAGTAGCATGGAAAGAATCCCCCAAATCTAAAACCCAAGATTTAGTAATATTGTGCAAAGAAAGAATCAAAGCATCCTGACATACATTACCCATTGCCAAATTTTCCTCCTTGTTTTCTTCTTGTTGTTTCTTCTTGTCCCAAAGCTCGCAATAGTCCTTTACATGCGCAGACTTTCCATAATGCCAGCATACTATCTTTCTTTTGGATTTTGACCGTGCCTAATCCTTTGATTTTCCACGGCTTCCTTTATTCTTCTATCTCCCTCTAGTTTCCACTGTCAAAGCATTCCCTAAAGTAGAAGATTCCCCAAAGCTTTTTCTTCACATTTCCTCATTTAAAATCACCCCTACAACATCATCAAACTTCAACTTTGAGTTAGCTGGAACCGAGTTTCCTACCTCCATTACCAAGCTATTCCAACTCTCGAGTAAAGAGCATAGAACTAATAAATCCCTAACTTCTTCATCAAATTCTGTTGTAACCGAAGCTAGCATATTTACAACTATATTAAAATCATTTAAATGATATGCTATTGAACCATTCTTAGAAATCTTCATATAAATAAATTTTTCATTAGAAATATCTTATTTGAGGAAGAGGGTTTTTCATACAACTTCCCTAATGCATCCATCAGTTCTCTTGTAGTCTTTTCATTTAAAACATTAAATAATACTGAAGATGCAAGACACAACTGGATTATCCCAAGTTCCTTCCTATCTAGAAAATACCATTCCACATCCTTCATACTCGATGGTTTTTTCACCTTCTCAGAAACTAGAATATAAAGATCCTTCTGATAAAGGGAATCTTCCATCTGCATCTTCCAAAGACTGAAATTTTACCCATTGAATTTATCAACCCTAGATCTTCCATCATCTACCACAGCTCCCACTCAAGATAAAACTTTCCCTGTGATTTAACACTTCAGAAAACCAAACCTTGATCTAAAACCAATTGTTAAAAAAAAAGAGATAAAATATGTGGAATAATCCCTCACAGAATTGCAACAGTAGAAACTAATATGCATAAAATATTACAGATCTCAAATAAAATTGTAGAATAAAATAACACAACACAAAGAGACAATATTTAACGTGGTTCACCCAATTTGGGCTATGTCCACCTAGAATCACTTGCTCAGATTTTATTACAAGCCACCACTATCTTAATACAATATCCATATCTATTTGGAGCTATGCTCAACAAACTCTATAGAATTCACACCTGAATTCAAAACACATCTACAATGTTACATTATACCTACCATATGCACAAAACCATATAAATAGACAACTGGTTAAGCAATTTTACAAAACCATGGGTATCAAAACCATGGGCCAAAATCATCCCATAAACTTATGGGTCAAAATCCTTCCCATAAGAGAAAAGCATGTTTCTCGGTATATCAGGCACGTTTTAAGGCCAATTTGTTTTTCTCACATGTACAATCTTCAACACTTTCTCACATGAAAATAGGCTCCACAACCTAACAAAAAATAACACAGCCTCCTTTCCGCTACATCTCTTGTTCCACGTGATTCTTACAGCAAGCAAAATCCTCCACGCATGCGACCTGCACAAATCAGTTCGCAGAGAAGAAAAATCAATAATGAAAGGCAAATTAAATCCAGAGGAGCAAAAAAAAAGCCACAGCAACATACAAAAGGAAATACAAAGTCTCAGATCCATTTTTCGAGCTTGAGAGCCATAATCCACGCATACAGCTCGACATGGAGCCTCTACCAAGTCACCATTTTTAAGAGGTGAGTCAAATTTGGATTTATTTAAATACAAGTTTGTTTATTTTATATCACAAGTGCACAAGCAGCCAAGGCGGTTAGAGAGAAAGCTTTGGGTTTGGGAGGTTTGGAGTTCAACCCCCACCCCCAACACATGTTTTTAAACAATTTGACTTTCGCGGTAAATTTGGAGAAATTGCCACAGTTAGAGGACCATTTGGTAGAAAAACCTCCACTAAGTCTGTTAGTTACAACTAAACAACCTACTAATTTTTTAGTGAGAAAAACCCTAATTGAGGGTAAATATTTTTCTCCTATTAGGCCTGTTTTTTCATTCTGGGCAACTTTTTCCAAAGGGGGATAGCTAAAAATTGCATTTTCAGCTTTTTTTTGTCATTCTTTGCATCAAGGTTTGTATTGGGCTCCGGAGGCCACTAGGGCCCACAAAACAATTTTTTTTGCCTGCTATTCATTTTTTCTAAATGTTTGAATGTAATTGCATGCTTCAATATATTGTAGTAATTTGTAGGTTTCCATAGTCAAACATAAATATTGTAATTGCTTAGAAACTGGAAGAAAGTTGTAATAAAAAATAATAAAAAAATTGGTTCTGAAACACTCACGAGATCCTAGATCTCATTCGCAACGTTCGGTATATATTGTGCCTTTGAGATTCACTTATGGGTAAAGCCGTCACAACTACTACTGCACTTAATGCCTAATATAGCTGCAACAACGTCATCTGGGCATCAACCCTTTAAACCGATGGGGAGTAATAAGGTCACAGTGCATACATTATGAGCCATCCCATCCATTTGTGAACGATTACACGATAGAAATCTGGACTTAGAAATTATCCGAGTATATAGTGAAGTTACGCGGGTGTATGAGGATATTTCTTTGAGTCAGTGTCAATAATTGGACAAACCCCTCTTAGTATTGTCTTGGTACCACATATTGAATTATTTCATGTATGTTAATGCCTCTTTCATGTACCGCCAGGTATATAGAAAGGGTGAGCTTCTTCCATGTACCACAATGTATATCGGGAGGGCGTGTATATAGAAAGGTTCGATATATCAGACTGATGGTATATAGATTAGGAGACCTTATACCTGGAGTGATAAGAGCCAAACCTTGTCAGTGATTTCTGCAAAATGGGCACCAATGCCCCAAAAAAAAATCTTCTTGATTCATAACTACTCAGAGGAAACAACTATGCTGCATGGAAGACAAAAATCAAGACACAACTTGAGTTTGAAGAGATCTGGCTTGCTGTGAATGGTACTCTGACCAGATCAACTACTGATACAACACAACATTGGCAGTTTGATAAATCATATTAGAAGGCCAAAATAATCATCTTGTTTGGAGTTTCTGTTGATGTGCAACCCCACATTCGAGATGCCAAAAAAACCAAAGAAGCGTGGAATAAATTGTGCACAGTATATGAGGCCAAAAAACAAGAATGTCATACTAAATTTGTAGAGTCAGTTACATACACTGAAGTTCAAGTAGAATGAGAAAATTGAAGCTTTCTTAAGAAGAGTTACAAAGTTGAGGGCTTCACTTCTAGCCCTGGGAGAAGTGATCACAGATGATGCTCTCGTTCCCATTGTTCTGAGAGCATTCTCCTCTTCTTACCACATTTTTGTCACAACACTAAATGTGTCAGATACGATAATTACTTTTGACAAGCTGGTAAACCTATTACAACAAGAGGAAGCCATGCACAATAAGGATAATGAAGAGGAGCAGACACTTTCTTCACATCAAAAATGGAAAGGAAAACCTAATTCCTCTAAAAATTCCCAACATCAGAATCAGTATCACAGGGACAAACAACATGAGAAACAATGTCCAATTTTTAAAAGAGGACATGACTTAAAAGATTGTTTGTATAATAATTACAAGAAAGGTTCATTAAGCAACTCTGGACCTCCACAACAATCTCACAAGGGACATTCTAACTATAATCAAGGGCATAAAAAGGGGAACTAGAAAAGAATACCCCATCAGCAAGGAAATATTGTTCTCCTTTTCAAGATAAGTAATAACACAGATTGGACATGGAGCTTAGGGACAGATAGATCATAATGTTTGTAATTTTGTAGCTAGAGGATGAGATCTAACTGGCCCTTTGTCACTCAGATTTGTGGAGAGATGGATAACACCTTCAAGAGGATTTGACCTATCCTCACTACTTTAGGTTGTTCCTTTCAACCAGGGTGAGAGGACCCTTAGTGTAACCTTTGTTTGATGAAGGAGATGGAGATATCCTTCTTTTACACAAATTTTATGAAGAAAACCTTGGGAAAATATGGTCAATACTCCATAATTTAAATCTCAAGAGTTGTCACTTCTAAAAGATGGAGATGCTTTCAAAACAAGGCTAAGGTTACTGAAGACATTATGAAATCCTGATTGTTCTACATATTTTAGTAAATAGATTTTGTTCCTTTATGGATATACAGGGAAAAACACGGATAGTTCAGGATGGATTCATTTTTTTTGAATAATTTGAGTGGGAGATTAAGTAGGATAAATTTGATTATACGAGATCTTTGAGAGACTTCACAACAATGGAAACTCAACAACAAGAAAGCTTCGGAATAGTTAAGATATTCCTTCAACCAGAAGGTGTGCTTTAATGGAGGCCCAGATTAACACGTTTTCACACAATCTTTGAGAATCTAGCATGAAAGCTTGAGTTAAAAGACTCAATTAAACATCAAAATATTTGATCAATCATGCCTAAGGTACACCCAAAGACTTATAAACAATATTTATCAAACAAATGACAGTGTAGTGATTTTTAAATTTGTTTATCTCATCAGAGGATGAAGGCTCTTATTGAAATGAAATTGCAAATGCCACTAAACTGTCACAGGGATGAGATCCTGTGTGATTTCACAGGGATTTCAATGTAAGATTGCAATAGGAACAAAAAAACTATTTGCAGACATTCTGAAACAAAGAAGACACTAATTGCTCCAAGATTAACACAAATTAATTTCAAAATTGCTTAGATTCATCAACAGGGGAAAGCTTCTAGAGAAATCTCAGTGCTTGTCAATGGCTATACATCTGCAACCAACTTGACATGATAGAAAATCTAACACAGAATAAATTAACACAGTTATCTCGTATTTGGTCTCTCGAGAAGACGGATTTTCTCAAATTTTTCTCATTAAGAATTTAACCCCTGGCCCTTTGCAAGAGTATTCTTATTACATTTATACATTTCACTTGATCACTCATCCCAAATTCCCCCCTAAAAAGAAGAATATTTGAGGGACCTTTGCTTGTTACCAATTTTCCTCAGAAAGTGACGTTTAAAAATTCACATCCTGAAAGATGTTAGGTGGACCAATTATGAACTAGATCACGTTTCTTGGGCCCTTGACTAATGAATAAGATGCCATGCCACAAATTTTTGGCAATCCTTCTAATCATTTTGATTCTATCATGCAAGAAATCCCCATTTTAATCATTTTCTGGAGGCTCTGTATAGCTGGATCTAATAGGTAATCCTTTTCACCCTCGAGGAAACACCTTTTTCATATTTTGCACCTGCAACCTCCATCATTTCATTCTTTTCCCTCTCTTTCCTCTGCAACTCTGCCCCACATCCATCTTCTCTGGTAATTCCCATTTTTGCAAGTTCTCGAGCAATTCCAACTTCAAAATATTGACCTTAACAATCCTTGGACTCAAAAATTAAGTTCTAAATCCATTCAATGGCACTTTGCAGACAAAAATGACAAGGAATTTCATCAAAAAATGATGAAAAATAATGCATATTCACATCTCCAGGAGTCTTGGAGCAAAAATGGTAGAAAATAGGTGAAATGCACAACAACTGTTGATTTTGCCCCTTCTCTACTTTATATTAGAGCCATCCACATGTTTTCTTAGCGTAACTACAAAGGAGAAGTATAGGGATAAGTTTCCAAACAAGCGTGGGCCTTCCACGTGCCCTGGGCCCAAGAAAAATGGCTTTTGGCCTTTGAAAAAGTCTTAGTAAGAAAAAAAGGAGCCAACGAAATCCTCCATGTATCTCAATGGCACTCTTTGAGATGGTCCCCAAAAGTCAGAGACCCCAAACAAGTGCGGGCTCACCACGTGTCTCAGTCTGGAAAAGTTTTTAAAAAAGTTTAAGGATCAACGGAAGGTGCCATGTGTCTAGGGTCCGAGATAGTTTTCCTTGGCCGTTGAAAAGTCCAAGAAAGGGCAGAGTGAGTGGAAGCCTCCAAGTGTCCTCCTGACGCTTTTTCAAAATAAAATTTAGGGTTTGGTCCCCAAATAGGCACGGTCCCTCCACGTGTCCCAGGCCTTAGAAAATTGCTTTGAAAATTTTAAGTATAGAGTGGAGCTGACGGAAGCCTCCACGTGTCTCCCCAACGTTGCAAGTTGTTAAGGTGGGACCCTGAAGATCCTTAAATGAGCACCGATCCCTCCACATGTCCATGGTCTGCCAATCCTACACTGACAACATGAAATTTTTTTCTAAGTTTGGGCAAGGTAGTGGAAACCTCCATGTGTCTCCCTAACGCAACTCCAAGGTCAAACCAAAAGGTGAATTTTCAGATGAGCACCGACCCTCCACGTGGACAAGCTTTGAGTTGAATCGGGCCTTAGAGTTTTCAAAGTTCCCCACCGAGCCGCATCTAACTAGAAAGGGCCACGTTTCCATAGATGCTGAGATATAAATTTGATGGGGAAAAACACACCCGTCAAACTGTAAAATGCAGGAAAATCACCATTTGAGCCTGGAAATGAATCTTTCTTTAAGGAAAGAGAATTTGGAAATGATATAAGGCCCAAATATGATCTTCTGAGCCACATCCAATCACGTTTCCACAGATATTTGGGAAAAAAATGACAGGGAAAACAAAACGTGACTGTGGAAAATGGAAGGAAGGGAAAAAACCTGATTTTATGCCCAAGTTACAAATCTTTCACATGGACAGAGGAAAAAAAAAATTCTAGACTTTAAGTGATCCTCGATCAAAGGAAGGGACTGATCATGGCAACCAAATGGAGGATAGAGTTTTCATGCATCAATACGAGGGAGATAGAAAAGACAACAGAGCCGTAAATTGAAGAATTTCAAGGAAAAATGGGGCGAGATCAAATTGAGCACCAACATCGGCTCTGACTCAGGGATGGGCACTCCCTGTGAGTGCCACAAGAACAAATAACAGACCAAGTGCCAAAAACAAACCATTGGGCAACGGAGTCAAAGAATAAGCTTGCAGAGTAGAACAATAATAACCAACTCCCCCAAGGACGAACTGAGAAACCAACAAAATGGTTATGCCAAGGACCAGGATGAAACAAAATAGGAAAACAAAAGACTATACACTGTATAATGGTGAGCATCCTGATTCAAAGAAAACAATCAAGGAAAATCTTCAAGTGCCTGCCATTCTAGATATGACCATGCTAAGCAGTTCTGATATGTCTTTAACAACTGGTCATATGATTGTCTCTCTTTTCCATCCAAGTCGCTATCTGACCACATTTTTTTAGGCTTATCCTTTGTGCCTGGGTCAAGTTTTTTAACATCTTTCGAGGCTGCATCAAACATCAAAGTCTCAAGAAAATCATCCTGCTCATGATACCTGCATTGATCAATTTCATATTCCTTGAAAGCAACATAGCTCACAGAGTTATCAATATCAATATCTGCATGCAATACTTCATAAGAAGCATTGTTGGGGTCCTCAATAAGATATAACATTTTCTTTTCACTAGGTAACTTCACAAGGCTGCCCTCAATTGGTATGGTGGAAATAATACATGTCCATCTGAACACTTCCACCAAAACTTGCAGCCCACTTTCTTGATAACAACATGCCCCATTTGGTAGGGCAATCAACAATAACAACATCAAGTTTCAAGTTCTTACCCGGATAAGCTGCAAGTTGTACCACCAAACCTTTTACACATCCTACAACTGACACCTCTCTAGAATCCATTGTAGTACACTTGCCATAAGCTGTTGTCACTTTAATGTTCAATTCATTCATGACCTCTAGAGGCATAACATTGCATGATGCTCTGGAATCAAACATACAATTGTGTAACAACTTATCCTTAACAATCATAGTGAAAAATGGATCCACCTTTAATTGAGACTCAACCAAAGATGTTCCTAAGTAAATTTCTAGTGGTTCACCTAGTTCTTCCAGTACTTGGGGTTTTTTCAACTCTGCAATGGTAGGAGGAATCTCAACATTATTTACATTTCTGCCTTGGGTGACCTTTTCTTCTTTAAATCCCAAATATTTGAATGCTCTGTTCCTATGCTCAGGGATTCTAAGAAATTCAACAATAGGAACAAAAATCTTGATCTGACTCAAGATTTGGGCTATGTCATAAGGAACATATTTGGGAAATGCAGTGTTAGGAGGAAGGTTTACAAATTCATCTGATGGCACAGGATTTTTTACAGTCTGAGCATGGGGAGGGACACAAGTTTTATTTGGGGTGACCAAGCCTTTTCCAGATGCATCTTTTTTAGGGGTTTCCTTAGGGATACTGGTAAGCACTGGAATTTTTGGTTTGGCTTGAGGCCCTGCCCCTTTGACAACTTTACTTCTTGTGTTATACTCTTTTTCTTGGGCAACAACAACATTCATTAACAACTGCCTATCCTCTTCTGATGGGATTCCTCCATCATACTTCTTAATCATTAATGCCCTTAGGTACTCAAAATCATTATTAGGAAGTTCAAAATCTTGTACCATATCTATTTCTAAAGTATGAGAGGGAGGAAGAAGTAGGTACCCAGTGAATGCAATCCCAAAAACTTTTAACAGTTCTGGCACTAATCAGCTCAGTTGAGGTTTCTCCTTGCTGTGAGCTTGTAGAGCAATCCACCATGCATGCATCATCATCAATGTTATCATCATCATCAGCTTCTTCAACTTGCTGATCTACTTCACATGGTGGGTGGGGTAAGAAACATTTGTCACACCAATCAATTTCATTTGTCTCTTCAACAACAACAACTCTGGCATTTAGAGGATCATGCACTACTCTATTTTCCCTAGCTTGGGGTTGTTAGCTCCCATGGGTCCTTTACCTCTGTCATCAGATCTCTGATCATTTCTAGGATGATTTGCAAATCTGTCTTGTCCTTGTTGCCTATGCTGACCTTGAGAACCTTGTCCAATTCCTTTCTCTGCCCTGGCTAGCTTGTAAGAGATTTCTTTGACAGCTCCGGCCAAAGTCTTTACAACTTCCTCAAGATCCACAACCTTACTTGATTGAGGCTTCTCTGGGTTGATCAGTTTAACACCCTCCCTCTTAGGAGGTTTTCCAACTACTTTAATGTTGTTCTCAATTTGCAGAGCCATGGTAAAGGCCTGCCTCAAAGTTCCAGGGTTCTTATCCCTCAAATAGTAAGCAACTTTCTTATCAAATGCATCTGAATACTTTATCAAACATGATTCATCACATGGCCTCAAATTAACAGGAAGTCTTCTCAATGTTTTGTTAAATCTTGTATTGAAATCATGCACTGATTCATTAGGATTCTTTTTTATATTTTCAAATTCTGATAAAAGAAACCTAGGGTCTGTTTTATCTCCATACTGTAATCTAAAAGCATTCTTCATCTCTGTCCAAGAATCAATGGAATTATCTGGCAAAGATTTATACCAGTCCCTTGCATCTTCTTCTAGAGTATGGATAAACAATTTAATGTACACATCCTCAAATTCTATTTCAACCTCCATCATATTGACAAATATCTTCAAGTTTTGATCACCAATGACTGCATTATTTCCTTGAAACTTAGGCAATCTATTTCTTACATCTTGTGGCACAACATTTGGATAGCCAGCCATACCTATAAAATTGATGGGACCAAAAGTATTAACAACAAATGGAGGTCTGGGTGGAGGCTGAGCCATATTATTTTGAGGAGGTGACCTTGGAGGAGATGCAAAATGATGAGGAGTGAGGGGTCTATGTGGTACAAGGATGCAATTCTCAGAATGACTGCCCTCTAAAGGCTCTGTTTCTTGGAAAACTCTATCAGATTTGGAAAATACAGGGGCAGATTGAGAAGAAAATTTTTCAAATACAAAAGAAGGACCCTCTCCAGATGGAGAATTCAATTCAACAAAGAGACTACCTGATTCAGAAGCACTTGAGGAAGTATTGCAATCTTCAATCACAGGCTGATCAATTTCACCAATGGAGATCTCTTTTCTTAATGCTTGATCTCAAATAACATTCCCAATTCTTCTTCTTTCTGAATTAGACTTTCACAAGTTTGGAAACAACCTTCTACTAGGGTCCTTGGTGAAGAAATATCTTCTTCCTTCCAGCTTTGCAGAGATTAATGACAAATCTTACTTGATATATGTTAAGACACTGGTATTTATTAAGAATTTAAACAACACAGAGTCGCCACTAAGGATTTTCACCTTAGTTTGTGCAAATGCACTATGAAAGACCTATCAAATGTCTGTCAATACCAGATTCATGCAAAGCTTACAAGATCTTCTCTTCTTCTACCCAAATTTGTCAATGATGATACAAAATTTAGTGCAATAACTGTATAAGCTGGAAATATTACACTCAGAACTTACAACTTTGAACAATTCTTACAGATCTGAATAGATAATGATGTTTCAACAACATATTTTCACTTTAAAATTTGTAAGAAGTATTTACCAGGGTTTGTATGCACTGCATTTGTAAAATACTTCAAAGAGTCCCTAACAACAATGCGACACTGGTGTTGTTGCCACACAAATAAATCACAGATCTCAAACAATCCCTGGTAACACTTAAATAATCCCCGGCAACAACGCCACTAGTGTTTTTGCCACACAAATAAATCTTGGAGCTCAAATAATCCTTGGCAATGGCACCATGAGTGTTGTTGCCACATAAATAAATCTCAGAGCTCAAATATTTCCCTTGCAATGGTGCCACTAGTGTTGGTATGCAAATTTATTCTCCTTTTCAAGATGAGCAACATCACAGATTTGACATGGAGCTTAGAGACAAATAGATCATAATGTATGTCATTTTGTAGCCGGGGATGAGATCTAACTGGCCCTTTGTCACTCAGATTTGTGGAGAGATGGATAACACCTTCAAGAGGATTTGACCTATCCTCACTACTTTAGGCCGTGCCTTTCGACCAGGGTGAGAGGACCCATAGTGTAACCTCTGTTTGATGAAGGAGATGGAGATATCCTTCTTTTGCACAAATTTTATGAAGAAAACCTTGGGAAAGTATGATCAATACTCCATAATTTAACTCTCAAGAGTTGTCACTTCTAAAAGATGGAGACACTTTCAAAACAAGGCTAAGGTTACTGAAGACATTATGAAATCCTGATTGTTCTGCATATTTTAGTAAATAGATTTTGTTCCTTTGTGGATATACAGGGAAAAATAGGGTAGTTCAGGATGGATTCATGGTTTTTGAATAATTTTGGTGGGAGATTAATTAGGATAAAGTTGATTATACCAGATCTTTGAGAGACTTCACAACAATTGGAAAGCTAAATGACAGAAAGATTCGGAATAGCTAAGATATTCCTTCAACCAGAAGGTGTGCTTCAATGGAGGCCCAGATCAACACGGTTTCACACAATCTCCAAGAATTTAACATGAAGGCTCAAGCTAAAGACTCAATAAAACATCAAAGACCCCTGGTTCCTCACGCCTAAGATACACTCGAAGGCTTACAAACAATCTTTATCAACAAATGACAGTGAAGTGATTTTAAATTTGTTTATCTCATCACAGGATGAAGGCTCTTCTTGAAATGAAATTGCAAATGCCACTAAACTATCATAGGGATGAGATCCTGTGTGATTCGGAGGGACTTTAACACAAGATTGCAATAGGAATAAGAAAAACTACTTGCAGACATTCTGAAACAAAGCAGACACAAATTGCTCCAAGATTGACACAAATTAACTCGAAATTGATTAGATTCATCAGCAGGGGAAAGCTTCTAGAGAAATCTCAGAGCTTGTCAATGGCTATACATCTGCAACCAACTTGACATGATAGAAAATCTAACACAGAAGAAATTAACCAGGTATCTTGGATTGGTCTCTCAGGAAGACGGGCTCTCTCAAATTTTCTCTTAAGAATTCAACCCCTGACCATTTGCAAGAGTATTCTCATTGCATTTATACATTTCACTTGCTCACTCATCCCAAATTTTCCCCCCAAAAAAGAAGAATATGTGAGGGACCTTTGCTTGTTACCAATTTTCCTCAGAAAGTGACGTTTAACAAATTTACATCCGAAAGCTGCCAGGTGGACCAATTATGAACTGATCACATTTCTCAGACCCTCAACTAATGACTAGGATGCCATGCCACAACTTTTTGGTAGTCCTTTTAATCATTCTGATTCTGTCAGTCGAGAAATCCTCATTTTAATCATTTTTTGGAGGCTCTACACAACTGGATCTGATAGGTAATCCTTTTTACCCTCGAGGCAACACCTTTTTCATCCTTTGTGCCTGCAACCTTCATCATTTCATCCTTTTCCCTCTCTTTCCTCTGCAACTCTACCCCACATCCATCTTCTCTGGTAATTCATGTTTTTGCAAGTGCCCGAGCAATTCCAACTTCAAAATATCAACCTTAACAATCCTTGGACTCACAAATTAAGTTCTGAATCCATTCAATGGCACTTTGCAAACAAAAACGACAAGGAATTTCATCAAAAAATGATAAAAACAGTGCGTATTCGCATCTCCAGGAGTCTTGGAGCAAAAGTGGCAGAAAAATAGACACAATGCACAACAACTATTGATTTTGCCCCTTCTCTACTTTATATTATAGTCTTCCATGTGTTTTCATTGCACAACTGCAAAGGAGAAGTACAGGGCAAAGTTTCCAAACAAGCACGAGCCTTCCACATGCCTTGGGCCTAAGAAAAACCCCTTTTGGCCTTTGAAAAATTCTACGTAAAAAAGGAGCCAGCGAAAGCCTCCATGTGTCTAAATGGCACACTTTGGATGGTCCCCAAAAGTAGAGACCCCAAACAAGCGCGGGCTCACCACATGTCTCATTCTGGAAAAGTTGTTAAAAAATTTAAATGATCAGCGGAAGGCTCTATGTGTCTAGGGTGCGAGACATTTTTCCTTGGCCGTTGAAAAGTCCAAGCAAGGGCAGAGTGAGCGGAAGCCTCCAAGTGTCCTCCTGGCACTTCTTCAAAATAAAATTTAGGGGCCGGTCCCCAAACAGGTGTGGTCCCTCCATGTGTCCCAGGCCTTAGAAAATTACTTTGAAAAGTTTAAGTATAGAGTGGAGCTGGTGGAAGCCTCCATGTGTCTCCCCGACGCAACTGTTAAGGTGGGACCCTGAGGCAGATCCTAAAATGAGCTTCGGCCCTCCATGTGTCCATGGTCTGCCAAAGCTGCACCGACCACATGAAAAAAATGTCTAAGTCTGGGCAAGGCAATGAAAACCTCCACGTGTCTCCCTGGCGCAACTCCAAGGTCAAACCAAAAGGTGAATTTTTAGATGAGTGCTGACCCTCCACGTGGACAAGCTTTGAGTTGAATCGGGCCTTAGAGTTTTCAAAGTGCCCCACTGAGCCACATCCAACCAGAAAGGGCCACATTTCCACAGATGCTGAGATGTAAATTTGACGGGGAAAAACACACCCGTCAAACCGTAAAATGCAGGAAAATCACCATTTGAGCCCGGAAATGAATCTTTCTTTCAAGATAGAGAATTTGGAAATGATATAAGGCCCAAATATGATCTTCTGAGCCACATCCAATCTCATTTCCATAGATACTTTGGGACAAAAATGACAGGGAAAAGAAAATGTGACTGTGGAAAATGGAAGGAAGGGAAAAAACCCGAGTTTTTTTTCCCAAGTTATAGATCTTTCTCATGGACAGAGGAACGGAAAACAAACTCTGGATTTAAAGTGATCCTCGACCAAAGGAAGGGACTGATCATGGTAACCAAATGGAGGATAGAGTTTTCATGCATCAATATGGGGAGATAGAAAACACGATAGAGCCTGCAAACTGAAGAATTTCAAGGACAAATGAGGCGAGATCAAATTGAGCACCAAGAAAGTGAATCATCTATGTCATCTAGTGATGTATGGTATGTTGATTCGAGAGCCACTCGACACATTACCAGCCACAGAGATTGGTTTACTTCAATGAGGGACACGCCATCAAAAAATCATGTTTCGTTGGGAGAAAATTCTTCATATATAGTTCAGGGGATTGGGAACATTTCTCTACCCCTTGGTTCACGCAACTGCAAACTATCAGATGTCTTATATGTACCTGGGTTGACAAAGAATCTACTTGTAGTCATGTAACTCCTATATCACAACAAAAATTGACTTTGATAGTCATTCTGGCAAGAAAACATGTTTGATTCGAGACAAATCACGAGGCTCAAAAATAGTTGCAAAAGCCTCCAATATGGGATGCATGTTCCAACTTGATTTTTTTCACAGAGATGATCAAGCACTTGTGGCTAAGAACTCTACCTCAACTCAGTTGTGGCATCAGAGACTTGGTCATGTAAGTTTTAAGTATCTCGAGACACTTTGCTGACGCAATATGGTACATGGGTTATCATCTCTTCAGAAGGATACAGATAAGTGTCCTCACTGCCTAACAGATAAACAACATAGAGCTTTGTTCCAGAAGAGTACATATCAAGCTCATGGTAAGCTTGATCTTGTTCATACCGATCTTTACGGTTTGATGCAACCAATTCATTCTGGATTTCAGTACTTCATGTTATGTGTTGGCGACTATTCAAGGAAAATGTGGATTTATTGTCTTCACAAGAAAAGTGAAGCTTTTGAATCTTTCAAGAAGTTCAAAAAAGAAGTTGAGAATGAAACTAGTCATCACATCAGAAATCTTCACTCAGATCGAAGGGGGAAATTCACCAGTAATGAGTTCAAAGACTATCTACAAACTCATGGGATTCGTTGACAAATGCCTCCTCCACACACACCGTAGTAGAATGGTGTTGTTGAGAGAAGAAATCATACTATTATGGAAATGGTGTAATGCATGATCGATGACTCTGGAATTGCAAAGACATTCTAGGCAGAAGTAATAAAGACAAAAATGTACTTATTGAATAGAGTGCCCATAGTTGCTCTTAAAGGAGTAACACCACAAGAAGCATGGTCAAATTGGAAACCATCTATTGCACACCTTAGAGTATTCGGGTGCAAAGCAAGTATGCACATACCCAATCAGAACAGAAAGAAACTAGACATGAAGTCATAGAAACTCATCTTCATTGGGTACAGTGAAGAGACTGTTGGGTGCAGATTGATGGATCCAAAGACCAGAAAATTCTACACCAGTAGAGATGTTGAGTTTTTTGAGAAGAAGGAAGTAGATTCTCCTCCTCCAGACTCACTGATGTAGATTCTTCACTAGTTGTAAAAATTGAAGCTGATGTTCCCACAAATGAGGAAAGTGATGATGGGGATGATGGTGTTGATCTGATAGAACCACGACCTATGGGAATAGTTCAACATATGCCCAATTGGTGTACTAGCACATTATGAGATGCAAAAATGGATGCTTCACTAGATACATCCACCCCTGGACCACAGTCTTGCAATAAAGCAAGATAAGAAATTAACTTTGCTTTGATGGGTAAAGTTATTAAGTCTGATGAGCCCTAAACAGTCCAGGAATCTCTACGGTCAAAAGCTTGGAAAGATGCCATGAATTCTGAATATCAATCAGTTATGAAAAATAACACTTGGAAGCTTGTTGATCTTCCACCAGGGAAGAAACCCATTGGATGTAGATGAATATTTAAAACAAAGTAAAAAGTAGATGGGACAGTGGGCAAACATAAAGCAAGACTAGTAGTAAAGGGGTATGCACAAAAAGAAGGCATTGACTATAAGGAGACATTTTCTCCCACAACTAAGATCAAAACGACCAGGATGATCTTTTCTCTAGCTGCTCAGTTTGGATGGAAAGTCCATCGGATGGATGTCAAAGTGCCTTCCTGAATGGATATTTACAAGAAGAAGTCTATATGACTCAACCTGAGGGATATGTTGTGCCTGGTCAAGAAGTAAAGGTATGTAGACTCAGGAAATCTCTTTATGGCATCAAATAGGCAACCTGGACATGGTACATCAAGATTCATGAGCATCTCGTACAACATGGATTTGTTAGAAATCCATACGACCCCAATCTCTACCTCAAAAAGCAAGGGGGGAGATTGTGATTGTCGTTATCTATGTCGAAGATCTAATCATCACTGGCAGTTCAGTGAGGATGATCGATGCAATAAAGAAAGATCTTAATCGATTGTTTGACATGTCAAATCTCACGCTAATGCACTATTGTCTTGGATTGGAAGTATGGTAGAAAGAGAATCACATTTTTGTTTCTCAGATGAAATATACCAAGACAACACTCGAGAAATTCAAGATGATGGATTACACACCAATTGCTACACCTATAGAGAACAGATTGCAGTTATCTCGTTCAGATCCATCTCCTGAGGTAAGTGACACTCTCTATTGGCAGTTGATTGGGAGTCTCATTTACTTGACCTACACTAGACCAGATATTAGCTTTGTAGTAATCTATCTATCCAGGTTCATATAAGAACCCAAAGTTTGTCATTGGAAAGCAACAAGGCACATCTTGAGATATCTTAAAGGATTAGTGGATCTTGGTCTAGAATACAAGAAGAATGAAAACTTCTTCTTGTCAGGATATTCAGATTCAGATCATGCAGGCAATATTGATGATAGAAAATCCACTTCAGGATTTGTATTCTTTATGGGATCTGGACCAATATCATGGGGAAGTAAGAAACAATGCTTTATTTCTCATTCTTCCACAAAAGTTGAGTATCGTTCTGCAAGAGAGTTTTTCTGTGAAGCGATTTGGCTGTGTCGCATACTCGAAGGACTTAGAATGCCGTAGGATAAACTGACCACCATGTATGTTAACAATGAAGGTGTTCTCAAACTTGTTCACAATCTAGTGTTTCATGAAAGAACAAAACACATTGAGGTACAGGTTAATTTCATACACGAGCATGTGTTGAAGCACAACATCCAACTTCAATTTTGTCCAATAGCTAAACAACGAGCATATATATTCACGAAGTCACTTGCACGTGACAAGTTCGAGTTGTTCAGAGAGTTCCTCTCCTCATCCCTTGATATAATGCACAATTAAGGGGGGAATGTTAGGTTAAATATTATTCACCTATATATTAATTATGCATTTCATATTAATTAATGTATTTATTATTTATATGGTTATATTTAATTATAAACCATATTATTGTTTTTATTTAAACATTACGGGTGCTGTTATATTGTTTTAACAATATTATTGTTGTGCTTCCCGGATGTAATATTGGAAGCTTATGTAATCAGGAATATTGTTGCACCTGTGCAACTTAGTTTCTTGTTTGTATTTAGTTGTTCAATTCCTATAAGAATTGCATAACTCCATTGTATTTCTGGTTGATTGAGTTTAATAAAGTTAATCAGGGTTCTGCACCTGTTGCTCAATCTACATGCACACCATTCAAAAAGCCCTAAACACATGCAAGAGAGATAAACCTAAAAAGAAAGAAAGAAATAACTTCCCTAAAAACCTTTGGTATAATTAGGAGTGTGTAAATACTCATTTTTGGTAATTCATGTCTTGCAACAACACAAATTGTATAAAAATCTAGCATTATCCCATACTTGGTCAATTTGACCAATTATAATATCCCTAGTTATATCTCACTTATTCTTGCTTATACATATAACCTATTTGTTCACACAACATCCATATTAATCCATCAAATTAGGTTATGCCCTTGCATATCATAATTCTAACTTTCAGATTACTCGCACATACATCTAGGACCACAACATCCAAAAAGGGCCATAACACCCATACTTTATGGTCCAACCTAGTCGCTTTGGTCCCTCTTCCTCTAACAATATGTTTTCTAATTGGAACTTCTTTAACACACTTATAGTTGGCCTTAATCAAGTTTTCTAGATCTAGAACATGTGTATAAGCAAGTTACTAGTCTCTCATTAGAAAGGGGCATTCTATCTACTTGACTCCTAACATTCCAATGAGCAAACACTAAGAGAAATCATAAAAAAATCTACTCCAAGAATCCTTTGAGATTCATATACCTTGCATACTCATTGTAGGGTAGCCATCTACTCAGATCTATAAGCATAAAAGGAAAATCCTCTCAAGTCAAGCTAGGACAAGGGTTGAGTACAATTACATTGTTGTAAGGTCATGGTTATCGATTTGGTTGCATACATTTTAGATATCACATGCTAGGTGAGAATGACATATGGTTAGAGCCCTCTTTGGAGTAACAACAATGTCATCAGAGCACAAGGGTGCCCACAACCCAACTAATGTTGGTTATGCAGGACTCCACCATATAGGGGCTTGGAGATTCAATCAGTTGAACAATGAGTTTGCTAGGAAATTTGAAGGATATATAATATTATAAATCATAGATCCACATTATAGATTGCCAAATATTATAGTTTATGAAGTATATTAATTTGAAACATAGATCAAAATATTTATATTACAAATTACAATATGTAAACAACATAAAACTGAAAGTAAATGAACACAATGACATAATATATAAGTGGGAAAACCTTGGAAGGTAAAAAACCACTGAAATTACTTATCTTTATTGAGAATAAACTTTCACCTAGCACTTCTACTATCTTTAATTAGCTCACTCATATGGCTTGCATAAATTTTACCATCAATTGTGTAACCAATATCTAATGAGTTCACCTTGTTAAATATAAGGTGGGTTGTCATGATCCACTTTTAAAGCCATCTCACTTTAGGGTCTATCATGCTTATATTTTAAATATAAGCTATAAACCAAAAATATACAGTCTTTGGCGGGTTTTTAAATAAGTAGTTTCCCACTTAATATTATAAACCCTCTTAATGTTAAGTAGGAAAATATGCAAAATTACTTTCACATGTCAATGTTTGTTCCTCATACCATGTTGCCTTTTAGTACAAAATGAATTAGAATACATAAATCAATAAGTGATTTAGGCTAGCATGTAAAAAATCTTGTTCTGTGGGTTTTTAAGTTCTGTGGTACACTACAACAATGTCCCGTGTGTTTTTCAACTCTACAGTGCACTATCATAGTGTCCCACTGTCTTATACAAGCTGGAAACAACTGTAAATGTATTGTGGGATTTGGAGAAGTTGAGGTACACTATTTTTCCGCAGTTCAAAACAATAAAAATTCTCAAGATAAAGTGATTAATGATGAAGTCTTATATAAGATTATGGAGTTAAAAACACTTCATATATAATGCTTCGTTGGGGATTATAAACACTTCATATACAAGTAAACTTCAAATACATGAAAATTTACTTAAACAACATAAAAATAGTCTAGGGAGTATCAATTTTGACACAATCAAGTCATTAAGAGATGACATTACACAAGAAAAAAATATGCAACATGCTCATTTCTTATTTTCCCTTCAAGGGTATCTCTGAAAGGAAAAAACTAATATGATTCAGAGGTGAAAATCAACGTCATTCACATGATCATAAAAGCTAAAATTTGAAATGCCCAACACAACATGGAATTTGCAGATTTTTGGAGCACATAAGGACTTGGTAAAAATGTCTTAAACCCATTCTTTAGTGGAACAAAACTTGAGATCTATGTCACCATTGAGAATTTTCTCCCAGATGAAGTGCATATGAATCTCAATATGATTGGTTCTTTGATGTTGGATTTGATTGTTTGTGAGAGAAATACAACTTTGGTTGTCACATAGAAGAAGTGTGCTTCCTTTTACACCCATGTGAAGTTCTTCCAATAGTCTTTTGAGCCGTTTAGCTTCCTTAGTTGCTTCCATAACACTTTTGTACTCTGCTACAGTAGAAGAGATAGATATTGTTGGTTACTTTTTTCTACTCTAAGTTATTACACCTACACCCAACTTAAAAACATATCTAAAAGTAGAATTTCTATCCACAATATCACTAACATGGTCAAAATCACAATAACCAAATAAATGTGCATTATCACAAGAACAATAACATAAACCATAATTGATTGTACCTTTGATATACCTTATAATCTTATTTGCCATTTTCCAATGGTCCTTGTAAGGATCCTGCATGAATCTAGAAATAATTCCAATTGTATATGATATATCAGGCCTAATGATAGTTAAATAAATCAAACTACCAAACAATTATCTATATAAAGTAGGATTAAATTTATCACAACAAAGTTTTGGATCTAATTTAACACCAACTTCCATATGAGTAGAGACATGCTTAAAATCAATCATATTAAACCTTTTAAAAAGGTTAGTAGCATATTGTGTTTGTGATGCAACATTAAATTTTTGATTTTGAAAAATAATCATACATAGAAAATATTTGGATATGAACAATAGTGTTCATTACTTCAGCCCATAGAAACTTAAGCACATTAGAAGCATGAAGCATAGTCCTAACCATTTATATGATGGTTCTATTCTTCCTTTCAACTATGCCATTTTGTTGAGGAGAATAGGGAGCTGTTAGCTCCATTTGAATTCCAATAGATACATAAAACTCATCAAATATCATATTAACATGCTTACCTCCATTTTCAGTTTTGATTCTTTTAATTTTGAGATTAGTCATGTTTTCAACAAATGCTCAAAAATGTTGAAACTTAGATAAGACTTCAAACTTTTTCTTAATGTAATAAGATCAGGTCAATCTTGAGAAATCATCAATAAAGCTAACAACATACAAGGCTCCACCTAAAGAAGGAACTTCCAAAGGACCTCTTACATCATTGTGAACCAACTCAAACAAGCAAGATGAATTTGACTCATGATGTTTTTGAAATGGTTGAACATGTTGCTTACCATGAAAACCAAATTCACAAGTTCCATGATATGATTTTATCTTAGGTAGACCTACTACAAGGTTAAGGTGTGAAATATCATACAAACTCTTAAATTATACATGCCCAAGCCTTTCATGCCATAATTGAACAACATCACAAGAAGAAGACAAACAAGATTCAACAACAAATCCATCAAAAATGTACAAACCATTTTTTTGTAAACCAATAGCAATAATTTTTTCAAACTCCTTCTTAACATACCAATTATTTTGTAATAACAAAAATTTATAGTTTTCTTTGGTTAATTTAGAGCAAGATAAGATTTTTTTATTTAAGTTAGGAATAAATACAACATTCTTAATGATGTAATTTTCTAACTTAACATTGCCATAACATTTAAACTTGATGACTAAATTGTCACCTAGGTATATATTCTCATGACAACCAACAACATCAGATAGAATATCATGCATGTATGTCATATGTCTAGAGGCACCACTGTATAGGAACCATTCACTATCATTAGAGGCTTAAAGGGCAGTATAAAGAGCAATAGTTTTCTCAACAATATTGGCTTGGTTGTTAACATGATTATGATTTTTATTCATCTTCTTGTTTTTATTGTTAAATTTCTTATCCTTAGCCTTGTTATTAGACTTGTTAGAATGGTAGTTGGCTTCATTATGGCCAAATTTACCACAATTGTTATAATTACCATCAAATTTTACTTTAAACTTTTGATTATTCCTCTTGTGTTTAGGTTTAAAGTTAGATTGTTGATTTATATTGTTGTTTTGATTTTTAAAAAGCTTCTGATTTTGGGAGAACAATGCCTAAGAAGCATTCTCTTTTGAGTCAAAGTTCTCCATGATACTTTTTTCTTGGATAAGGAGAGAAGACAAGGTGTCTAAATCAGGTAAATCATCTTCATTTTCGTATTTAGAGTTCAGAATGGAAGTATAGTTTCTAAATTTCTCATGAATGTTAATCTAAAAAATGAAGTAAAGCAAATTATCCTGAAACAATTCACAATTACACCCATCCAATTAAGTTTTAATGTTATTAATTTTAGCTAAGTAATTAAAAAATTTCTCATTAGCTTTCATAGAAGTTATGAATAATTCCATAATCAACTTGATTATTCTGGAGAGGCAACTACCTTCATGCATGGTTTCCAATTGCATTCATGCATCAACAGGAGACTCCATGTGACCTATATGTAACAAAACTCATCATTAATGCTTATAATAGGATTGACATGACCTCTTGGTATTTTTGGGAGAAAACACTCAAGTTCTCAGGTATGGATTATCTCCCATTGGGTTTCTTCTCAACACCACTAATTAAATCACATAACTTTATAGCCATAAGGATAGCCTTAATCCTAATTATATAAATACCGTAATTAGTTCCATTTAAAATATGAGATTTATCGATGGGAAAACTAAAATAATTAGTTATTTTAAAGTAAAACTTTGTAATTTTTTTAAAAAAAAGAGTGTTGGGTTGGTTTTTAGAAGTTATAGATATTTACGGTACAAAGGAACAATCTACAATGGATTAAAAATCAAAGGTGAGAGGTGACAACTTGATAAAAACACTCAAACAAGGTGAGAACACCAAGAAGGAAGACCACACAACACTAAAAGGATAAACCGTGCTCGAGGTCGCATGCACTAATAAGAAAGTTATAAAAATTTCAAAATTTGAAAAGTTGCGGAACAAAGAATCAATGTTCCACATGTTTTTAGAAATTTTAGAGTTTTGTAGAAAAAGAAAGGCCGCATAACAAAGGTAACATGTTGTTGAACCAGGGTGTCCGTGGAATAAAGAAACAACATCATGGAACATTGGGAGTCCGCGAAGCAAGTAAAGGTGATTGCGGAACACTAGAGGTATGTAGAACACAAGACAAAGATGTCAAACACTAAAAAATTGTGGAAAAGAGAAAACCGTGGGATGAATAAAATAAGTCATGGATCAAAGGAATCCACACAACAAGTAGAATACAAGCTGCTGAACAAAGAAAAAAGATAACCACAAACTTGAGGAAGGGATTTTTTTACAACTTGAAAAAAATTCTTAAAAAAGATATGAAGTGATTAAGGAGAAGTGCTGAAATACTAAAAACATGTCATGAAGAGATGTAAGTTAAAAAATGAAGAAGTTATAGCTTATTCAAGTTTAGAGGCCATAGAACAAAGAAATAGAGTTCAACGGGTTTTTGATTTTTTAGTGTTCCACGGAATGCTAAGGCAAAAGCTGCAGAAGAAATGAATGTAAACCGCGAGACAAGGAAAAAACTTTACACAATGAAGAAAAGTGATTTAATCTAATCAGAATTAAATCCTATTTCAGAGTAACTACAGTAATGAATGATATTCAGGCAATAAACTATAGTAATGTATAAGCAATAAACATTCAATAATGTAAAAACCCTAAGCAAATGAGAGAGAAAGATGACTTAACTAATTTCGTGCAATCTGGGAGTGATCTGGAATGTGTATTTGTTGAAATAGACTAGGAATAATGTCACCAAGTCTCGATGAGGGTTTTTAACCCTAAGAATTTATAATATTGTTGTCATGCGAATGTGATGCTTGAAAATTTTCAAGCATGACAACGAACTCCAATGTCAAAATTTTGGATTATAAACCCTTCCGAGCACTTCCCCAGATTAGTTCTTACCCTATGTTAGGCCTATTCCCATCCTTCATGTGCTTATGTGTGTTGTCCCAACCTTTCCCATGTATCAAAGATATGAAAACAAGCTCACAAGATTCTTTTGAGACAATGTCTTTCAAGGCGGATCTTTCAACAGGCTTAGGAATGGCTATTTTTAGCCTTTCTAAGGCTGGTACATATTCTTCGGAGCAGATTTGACGACCCAAAATCATTATGGAGTTATATTCATGAGACAAGATAATTTTACAAGTGATTTAGGAATATTTTTGAAAGATTCAGAGGTTTAGGAGTAAGTTCAACAAAAATGGGGTTTTAAGGCTAAAGGAGCTTACACTGCGAAAAAAAACATGAGCTTTAGAAGATGATTCTGAGATCTCTGGAATGATTTGGAGGTAAAAACAAATATCAATATAAATTTTATTCAATGATATACATGGTGTTACTTTTATATTTTTCTCAAGGCCCATGCATTTCTTTCCACAACTCATTCTTTGTAGGCACAACTGGAAATCTTGATAGAAAAGGACATTTTTGAGAAGGTTTCAATTTGAATAAGACCTTAAGAACTATCAAATCCTTCTCAAAATTATGTTTGTAGTAAAAATCATATAAATAAGTTCCCAAAAATTCATCTAGGAGCTTCAACAATGTCATTTTCAAGCTCCTCTCCAAGGTACAAGCTCCACACTTAGCCAAAATTTTCAAGCTTCTCTCTAAGGTGAATTGTTGTAGATTGATTGAAGCTTTGTAATCATCACTAAACAATAAATGAAATATAGTTTTCTTCCATTTCCCTTTCTAATGTTTCCTCTTTTATGTACTTTGTAAGCATAACGATCCAGAAAGAGCTTTGTATCTTTGATAGATGAATCTAAAGAACTTTGCGTATGGGTTTGTTTGTCTTACTAGATAGCTTCATTATTTCTTTCCTATATATTTAATGATGAAATAATCTAGTTATTGGGCGTGAAATTTGTAATTGGGCTACTCACAACGATAACCTTCCTCTCCTAATTTCTCTCCTTTGCTCTACATCACCGTAATTTCCTCCCTTGTACCTTGTACAAGCACTTTGCCACATGTTTAGTGGAGTGTCCTTGTGTGATTCCCAAAATTTTTGGCCAACCTAAAATAATATATAGGACTATATTGGTTTTCATTCAATAATGGGAGCCGCACCATTCAATGCAGAGGGGCGTAGCCCCGTGAATGTTGGCGGAGACACCTAATTTTTCCAATCGATAATTTTTCTCACCAACAAGGATAGAAGCACCCACAAGAGGACATGAGTTATGTAGGCACTAGTGAATGATCTAGGTGCCTATGTCTACTTAGATTCTTAGGATTTATTGTTGTATCTTCGGTCGTACCTGTAACTTGCAAAATAGATGACTACATGTACATGCCCACATACCACATCAAATCTAATAAAAAAGATGTAGAATGAGGATTCAGACTGACCTTGGTGGTCACCCAAAGAGTGAAATTGCGACTGAACACTACACTATTTCTCAAAATTCATGTAGTTATTTATGTGTGCGTGTATTCGTGCCTTAGGTTGCCCTTGTGCAAGTTACATGATGATAACATGCTAGATCGATTGTACAGAGTATGCATAATGTGTGTGATGAAATAGAATGAACTCCCCTCCTATTTTGTGTATGCAAATTAATGCAGCCATTGTCCCATATATGGATGTGTTATATGTATGATTTGTAGTGCTCTTGTGCCTTTGTGCAAGCTTAGGTGATGATAGATAATGCTTATATTACTTATCCCTTTATTTAGAAGAAGTAACTAAGTATATATATGATTCCATTGTTTGAATTTTGTAATTGACAAATGAAAGGCCAACCTAAAGTGTTAAAAGGTGACTAAGAAGTGAAAAGGACCCAAAAGAGTAAGAAGAAGAAAGAGAAGGACAAGAGAACCTACGAGGGACATGAGTACTTGAGTGCTTTTGTCATGTCTGGGTTCTAATATCCGAGGCTATTAAAATATAAATCAATTAAGTGTTGGTAGAGTTGTAAGATGTGTAAGGTAAGTAAAGTGTGAGAGATAAAGTAACCAAATTTCTGAAAGGAGTTATCAACCACTAGTTTTTTCTCAGGAATCATGTATTTATTAATATGCTTTAGGACCTAGAAATGTACCCAAGTGCATAGATTTTGTGCCCAAAAAAATTCCGTAGAACAAAAAAGTCTATAGAATAAATAACTCCATGGAACAAAAGAGTCTGCAGAACAAAGAAGTCCATGGAATGAAGAAGTTTATGGAACAAAGGAGTCTGCGGAATAAATAAGTTTGTATAAAAAAGAAAAGAAAATCTATAGAACAAAGGGGGTGACTTAGATGAAGCCACGAATCATGAAAAACATGTTGCCAAGGAATGCAAGGTACCACACAAGAAGAAAATGCTTGAAGAAGTTTTGAAGCCGCGGAACAAGGAAAATAAAGTAGCCGGATTTATCACTTTTTAATGTTCCATGCAGAAGGAAATACCACGGACAACTAAAAAATATGCACAACAAGAAAACAGAAGCCACGAAAGGAAGGATGTCACAAAAGACAAAATTAAAGCCACTTAATTCTAAAAATCCGCAAAAGACTAAAAAAAAACCGCCCAAGTCTAAAAACCCGTGAAATACTTGGAAAAAATCCAAGCAATATGCAAAAGAGCCACAAAGTGAAGAAAAATCCACACAACAAGAAAATACATGATGCAGAATAAAGGAAGAAGTCTACAGAACATAGGAACTGACACGAAATAAAAGAAAGTCTGTGCAACACTAAAATATTCCACTCAAATCATAAAAATCCACGCAATAAAAAAGAACACCACAAAAGACTTCAAAGTGCCACATAAAATTGAAAACAACATGTAACACCTTAAAAAGGCTGCGAAAGTCACAAAGAATTTGTAAAACAAGAAACTAGCCCACAAAATACTTTAAAAAACTACAAAACATTCAAAATAGGCCACATGTGTCTAAGGAATGCCACGAAGATCTTGAAATTAAAAAAATGTTGCGAAATGTAGAGAAAAGGCACGATACACTTAAAAAGGGCTCGAACTATTCAAAATGTCACAATGGTATTGAATTTCAAAAAGTAGCCAAGGATGATTTAAAAATAGATCTAAGTATGTAGATTCAATAATGTCCTAGTTTTTTATCATTAAATTAGATCTAATGCATCCACACACTCCAAATTTAATCTAAATGTGAGGAATTGGAGTTTTACACCTTATTGATTTGAAAAATCCGTGAATCACAGGTTAAGAGGTCCATAGGTTCTAAAACTTTTTAAAAACTTCAGATCCACAAAATTCTCCACACTTGCAAATAAAAAACAAAAAGATGTATTATGCATAAACATAAACACCTGCTCTAATACAATGTTAGGAAATTTAAGTGTTATATAATGTAAAAAAATTATACATCCACAATATAGATTGCCAAAGATTATAATTTATGAAGTATGATAATTTGAAACATAGATCCAAATGTTTATATTGTAGATTACAATATGTAAACAACATGAAACTAAAAATAAATGAAAACAATGATATAATATATAAGTGGGAAAACCTTGGAAGGTAAAAAAACCCACTATAAATCCCTTATCTTTATTGAGAATAAAATTTCACCTAGCACTCCCAATATTTTCTATTAAGTTGCTCATATGGCTTGCATAAATGTTACAATAAACTGTGTAACCAATCTCTAATGAGATTGCCTTGTTATATACAAGGTGGGTGGTCATGATCCACTCTTAAAGCTAACCCGCTTTGGGGTCTATCATGCTTATATTTTAAATATAAGCTATAAACCAAAAATATACAATCTTTGGTGGGTTTCTAAATAAACAATTTCCCTCTTAATATTTTAAACCCAACAAAGTTGTATCAACCCTAATTAAAATTAATTAACTATGATGGTTAATAATACATAAAGTAAGCAGTTACTGTGTACAATGATTGTTTCAGATCATATATAGATACATGCAAACATATCAATCACTGTAAGGAAGGAATGTAAGTAATTAAAGGTGGATTTGGGTAAAAGGATCCATTTATCTTTTTAAAATGAGTTTCATACTGTGTCGGTGAATGACTCAAAATAGAAACAAAGATTGAGAATTGGAAGAACCTTCTATTGCACTACAAGAGCTCCTGGGTCAGAACCATATGGTACGGTCAGAAGTGTACAACACAAGCTTAACTTACTATACATTTTTGGACCTATAAAAAATGGGGTTCTGTAAATCTCAGTGTCACTCTTTGTCACCTTTTGGAATATCCATTGTTGCATCAACCCTAAATTTCACACATGTACCTACGAAATAAACCCTAACTACCCTGCAACGCACTCAAGTTCACATTAGATGAAAAATAAATGCAAATGCTTGAGTTAGACTAACCTCAACGGTCACTTTGAATGTGATCCACCAAGTGTTGCATTACATTTTAGACTTCATGTAGCTCTCTTAGTGCTTTATTTTATTGTGCATGCAATTATCCATTGTCTTAGTATTTCCCTTGTGTTTGCACACCCACAACTGGATAAGCTAGTTTATCCCATTCACACCCTTATGTGATGATAAACGAAATAAAAAATTATGCCCTCTTATGTTGTGATATGTATATATGTAATAGTGCTTATTACTCTTTTAATTCAGTACATGGTAAATATATATGAGTGATTGCTAGGTAGTAAATCCTCACATCAAACCTTGTATATATATGAGTTCATTGTCTTAATTTTTTGAACTTTAGTGGCAGAAAAAGGCCAACCCAAACATATTAAAGTTCATAAAAAGAAATAAATAAGAGACCCATAAATGAAATTTAAGAAAAAACCTAAAGGGCCCATAAATGTATGGAAAGCCTGGGACCAGGTGTATAGCCCTGAACCTACTATACAGTTTTGGATAGAAACTATATGCAAACAAAGAAAAAGAATAAGTATAGAGGCCTTTGTGATGTGACATAAAATCATAAAATTAGAGTAAAATAGCTATAAACAATCAAATCAACCAATGAAAACATATAGGAGAGTAAATTATGCCACTAAGATCTAGTTTCAAGGTTTTGAACTCATGTACATACAATTCTAACAAAAGAATGATGTAATAATGATTTTGTCCAAATTTTAGTGTCTACATGAGCATTACATAGTGTAGAAGGTCCAAATTGTAGGCAGGAGCATATAAGGAAACATTGCATAGACCCAATAAATTTCAGAAGATAAAAGTGTAGAGGGACAAGGGTGTACATAAAGGGATGTAATGGGGTACGCTTTGGGATGCTTTGGACTATACCATACGCTTTAGTCCAGACATCTGTTCAGGACACAATTTCAGTGGAAAATATTTGTCAAATCATTATTATCCTTTTCTAGTCATCGGGTCAGCCCAGATCAACATAGAAGTCAAAATATCAACTAATTCCTCTTCTCCTTCTCATTACTAGTACTTGGTTACATTGTTTATCATTATTTAACTTTATTCAATCATTATTACTGATATTACTATAATTAAATTTAGAAACTAATTGATTAGGATAATCTACCATCGGTTACTACCCCTTAAAGATTAACCATTTAGGTTAAATCATTTGGTGAACCTGATGTTGTCTGTTATGCATTGGATCTCCCTCTTCTAAGTTATTATAGGGTCTTAGGGTTTCTAACGATTATTTATTCTTTCACATCATGGTTGAAGACATTTTTGAGGAATTTACTAATGAACATTCAAATGATCTAAATGCATACACAATTTCTTACCATCATAATCTTTATCTTTTCTTATATGTCACTCGTGAGGAACCACAAGAACTTTAGAATTTTACTACTCCTACTAATGTCACCTCAATGGTTCCCACATCTTCCATTCCATCTTCTTCTCCCCCACCTATATGGGGGCATCTAGTCTTAATGTATCCATTCTTATGTCTAATACTAATCTTTCATCTCTTCTTATCTTTCGCATTTAACCAAATTATTCTTCTGACACCCATGCGTTAGAATCCTTGGTGCGTGATCTACAAGCCCTATTTATTCAATTATAATGGGCTAACACTACATCATCTTCTTCTACAGATTCCTCACTTCTTTTATATAGTCCTCTCGCACCTGAGGTTGCATCTCATCCTCTTTCTCGCAGTTTTGTTTCACCTAAAATTCTACTTTTCAATGGCAAAGAAGATTCACAATAACATCTTAGATCATTTCATGTTACTTTCTTAGATTATGCTTTCTATGATACATTATTAATAAATTTTTTTCCTATAAGTTTACAAGATTATGCATTATAATGGTTTTATGATTTGTCTGTTCATTTTGTATGATATTTTACTCCATTAGCAATCACTTTTCAACACATATTACTATTAATATTGGTACTACAATATCCTATGCACAAATGGCTAAAATGAAATAAGGATATAATGAACACCTTAGTTACTATGTTCTACATTATAAGACTAATCTTACTAAAATGAACAATGTCCAAATTGATTCTAAATTGTAAGACCTCTTTTTGTAAAGTTTTTTACCTCCTATCCATGAGTCAATCATATTTTATACATTTCATACATTGGATCACTTGTGTCATATCCTTAAGGACCATGAAGGCAAGCTAATTTCCATGGGTAAGCTCAAATATAATGACCAATATTTTCGTCAATCTCATTCTATATTCTAAAGTAAACCTAATTTTAAGAGCAAACATATTGAACCTTAAGTTGAGGCTAAGGTCACTGTTAATGTAGTGTCCCAACCAACAAATCTCTAACTTCAAGCTCTTTGACGACATTTTACTAAATTTCCTATACCACCTCAGGTGGTGTTCCAATAGCTCCTTGTTAGTAACCTTATCTATCTTCCTCCACTGCTTGAGCTCGATTCTAGTTGTCCTCAAGGCAAGAACTTTGATGAAAAAGCAAATTGTGACTATCACCGATGTAATGGACACTCTACTAATCAATGCTTCCATCTTAAACATGTGATTTAATACTTAATTGATTAAGATCTAATTGAATAGGATGAACCTAATGTGTCAAAACCCGCTAATGATAATGATAAGCTCAAGATAATCTATGACCCACTTCCCGACATGAAAACGCTGTATATAAAGCAACTACTAATCACGCTTATCATGCGGTTCCATATCCACAATCTACGAATGCTCCTTTATAATTTCTTATTGGTGTTACTAATGCTTTACCACAAGGAATTACCTTTATTGATGCAACATTTCATGCTCCTTTCAATTATTCTAGGCTTTACATAGATGTATCTATTGATAATCAAGCTCTCGATAACGTAATGGTCAGTCCTAATTTCAAACATAACGCATGTTCACTTTGCCTCTCACATTCTATTGGATTTTTTTAATCCAAAATTAAATGTAAATCACCTACCTCCTTTGGGCATATAAATCTTCCCATCACATTTGGGCCTCCCACTATCTGTATGCTATTTTTTGTAGCATTAGAAGTTAAACATTGTAACATGGTCTTAGGTATTTCTTGGATTAAGGCTATTAGGGTTGTTACATCTATTGTGCATTATATTATAAGAAAAAAAATATTCTTCAGGTGATTCAACAAAAAAAGGTATGGAATCACACTAGGCTATAGGCAGGCTTAGGGGTAAAGTCTAAACAAACCAAGACTAAACAAAATAAAAATAAAGACTATAAGATAACTAAGTGGCCAGGACAAAGGAAAAAATAGAAGGTATAACCTTGTAAATGGGATTTTTCCAACCACCATGTAGAAGGTTTTCTTCTTTAAGAATGGAGCCCAAGCTAGTGTTGGTATTGTTCTTTGTGTCATCCACCTTAATAAGATCCTCTCATCGTTGAGTATATTATCGTTGATATGAAATAGATAAATCTTGACAATTAAACTTATTTGATTGGGAAGGAAGAACCAAACCATAATGTATAGGAGGTGGGGATCCCCAACCTCCACATTGTGCATATGGAAGAGTGTGGTGGTGAGGTGGAGACCACCCAACTTGGCTCTAAGAGTGACAATGAGAGTGACTTATGTGTATATAAATTAGTTAACTATGTAAAGGAAATCAAAGCTAACACCTAATAGCTTCAATACAATGCTAACTAGATCAATATACCATCATGCTTAGAGCTTAAGCAAAGCTAATATATTAACATATTTTCATTAGAACATGAAATGAAGATTCAAACTAACATGTTAAAAAAATTAACCTCTATATCTAATTGAATGCTAATGAAATGAACCTATTTAGATCCTTAACAATCAAAAGGGTTGATTGTATGCTTGAATCCCAAGGTTTTCAAGAATTGAGTCTTGTCAATCCATGGCTACAAGAGTATTCAACATATCTCCACATGACTTCAAAAATTGGATGAATGAATGCAATAAATGAAGATAGCTAGTTCCTCTTATGAAAGAATTCTCTAAGATGATAAAATGACTATAGTATAGGATCTATGCTCGTTTAGGTGTGTAGGTGCAAATAGAAAGGTAGGAGGAGGGCTCCTTACATAGCCCAATGGATAAAATAATCTTTACATCCCTTTACATGTGGGATAATAGAGAGGTTGGGTTAATTGTGAATAAGGAAGGTTTAAAAGAGGTTGAGTTTGCTTTAGGAAAGTTTAATTTGTTCTATAGTAACTCATGGGGATTGAGGGGGTTTATTAATTAATCAAAGTGATTAATTAATAGGTGTAAACTTATAGAAGCTTTTTAGAGGAATAGTTAGTATGATTTATGTTAGGAGAGGATTTTAATCAAATAAATGATGATTTATTGATTAAATAAAAGAGATAATTAATTAATCTAAATAGAAAGGGGGATTAATTAACAAAAGGTCGTTAATTGGTGTATTTTCTAGATAGAAGAGTTAATTAATTAATGTAGTGTAACTAATTAACGGTGATAAAAGATAAAATGAGAATTTATTGACGATATGTCGTCAATTTACAGGAAAAGATATAATTAGTGCAATTTAAGTATTTAAATTGCTCGAGCTAAATTATAGGTGTCTATATTTGCCCCTCTTTGGGGTGGTGTAAGTGACGCCATTTCAAAGATAGTAGACCGGTAAAATTTTGAAGGGGTAGAAGAAAAATTAGTAGAAGTGAGAGATGCTCCCTTGAGTGTCGATGGGGTGATGAAAGAGGGCGATCGGCGATAAAAAAAGGTGAGAGAAACAGATAGAAGAATGGGTAGGGGCATGTGGCCCTGAGTGAATTAGAAGAATAAAGTTGACTTGAGAATGATATAGAGGAAAAATTAATATTGGGAGAAAGGAATGAACTTTCACCCAGTGTATTAAAAACAACTTCCATGTCATCATATTGCCAAGAATCTACATCATCAGTCCTTATTAAAAATATAAGCATGCAAAAAAAGTAGAATGGCATGAAAATCCATATTACGAACAATTGTCCATTGATGAAAACACCAACTCCATGCAACATAAAAAATGAAATGCAATACAAGAAAGTAAAATATGCCTAACTCCTTGCAACATACATAATGCAATATAATACGAGAAAGTAAACAAGCTAACATGACAGAGAAACATAAAGCAATGTTTTTGTTATCAAGATTTGATTCTGACCTGTGTGAATTAACGACAAGGGTTAAAAGGTGGTGCCCCAAGCAAGGATACATGCAAGGGGAATAACAAAGGACACTTGGGTCCTTTGAAAAATAATTCACTATGAAACAGTACCAAGCAACTCATTGTGCCCCATAGTATAAACATAGTAAGAAAACCAACTTTGTTAATGGAGGTAGATTAAGATGATCTGTGAGTCACGTACAAGAACATGAGAGAACCAAAGAACGATGTTTTGTAGGATCATTTTTATTGTTTTTGATTTTTTAGAAACATATTTGAATGTTTTTTTATTTTGAAAGTTTTCTAAAATTATGTACATGAAGACAAAGAAGTGTGGATTCCCCCAACGATAGATGGGATATACAAGGGAAAAATGCCACGTGTGTGTGCAAGAAAGTGAAGATGTAAAAATGACCTAGCAATTAGGTGGGAGTATTCAAAGGCAAAATCTTCATGCGCTAAAGGGGGATCATGACCAATATAAAATAGATTCAATCATGAGGGAGCAAGGATGCCCCCAGCGTAAGCTGGCCAGGAAATACATGATAGAAATGAAGTAGAAGATTGTCTTATTAAAAGGGGACAAAAGTGTCTGTAAAAATGGAAAAGAGGACATCCTATACACATGGATGTTCTAAATGATTCCGAAGAACAAAGGATGCTCTAAAAATATTTAGAAGGAGGTCGATGAAAAAGTGATTAGCCCCAGACACAAATCATGAGACAAGACATGCGCTAAAGCAAGAGTTTAAACAAGGTCCAAAAAGTAACACTTGGTAACATACTAATCCCATTTTCTCATAGAGATCCAGTGTGTGCACGTGAAAATAAGTTAGCTCTTGAAGGAAAGAGTTGATATATAATAAGTGAAGACACTAGCCAATGTGTAGGAATGATTTAGTTTGAAAGGTGATTTATGAATGTATTGTGGAAGGAGAGTTGTACATTGCTCTGCTGCCAGCCAAATGTCCATAGCCCTGATGGATATGCATTTGATTTTAATCACAACATTTCTTTACTACCAGTCAAGTGTCCATAGCCTGATAGAGATTATTGGAAATACCCCAAGAGAGAGTTATATATCAATTTACTTTTACTTTTAGCTTTTGCTTTTTTATTGATTGATTTTGATTCTTTTGCTTTCTGAAAATGTATTTCAACTCTCTTGTTTAATAAAGGGTTAAGAACCACTAATGGCTTGATGGAAGGATGTGGAAGTGATTGTGATGATGACATTGTCTAGTGTCAACAAATACTCCCAAAAATTCTTCCCAACAAGTTTATTATATGTAGATAGTGATAGGATCTCTAAGAGGTCAGTGATTCTTTAATTTACCAAGGTTATGAAAGACCAAGGTCACACGTATACTATAGAGATAAATGTCGTAAAATATGTACGAAATAAGCTAACAAAAATATCATTGAAGGGATGAAAATGGTGGATGACTTGTAGAGGAATATGAAAGAAAGGGAAGAAAGAACATCCTTGTGTACACAATACTTGATTGCAATGTTTGATATTTATACCTTTGATTTTGTTTTTGTAATGTTTTAATGTTTTCTCATTTTTTTGTATTTTTGAACTATTTTATGATTTTTTTTATTTTTTGATGGTTATCGGAATGAAACATGTTACTCTGTGTGATAGGGTCCAACAATGATATTCATGATTTCTTTGATAAGATCTGCATACTACCTCTGAAGTAGTTACTCTTTACTATCAAGTGTACTATCTATCCCTGATTTGGTGAAATAATCTGTGGCGAGATTACACTCAACAAATGGGTATGACCAACACTGAAAGATGGGATTAAGTGTGTCCAGCTTGAAATCCAAACCCCATAGGTGTCTGAAAAGGTTGCTTCGATTACTTAACTGGGTATGTTTAAGGTGTGCAAAGAGGCCAACTTGGGTCTGACCCACAAAATTCTGACATCGCTTCACATTGTATGGGAACTTTGGAGCTCTTCGATGTTTTGGTCTGAACAAGGTAAGGCCAGTAATTATCCTCCATGAAGTATTCTTATGAGCTAATGCTTGAATAGTAGGATCTCAAGAAGTGAGCGACAAGCACGTCCACGTTCCTAGAATTGATGCCTAAGAAATTTTCAGTGGGCTTGCCACTAATTTTTGGTATCAGGATAATGTGATGGATGCCAAAGGAAACAGTCCTGTTGGTCATCAAAAAATAACTTCAAGAAGAGCAACAATCAGTGGACAAGAAGTCCCTCCTCTTTAGTGGGAGCAGGTTCCCTTATTCGAGAAACAAACCTATTTACACATATAGAAAGCATGGTTTCACTATGGAACTTGGATACTCATGAAAGTGTTTCCTAGATAGATCATCAATCACAAAAGGACAGAGGAATGAAAATGTGGAAAATGGAGTAGAAAGGCACCATTCAGAATTATAGATGATAGAATAATTCCTTATGCATGCGAGGGTACAATGAATTAGAATAAGATCATTTGTACTCACATGAATAAGATGAAATTTGAAAAGACACAAAGTTCTATGAATAACATCTATGAGAATACAAAGTTTCTCTAGTATAATGCAGACAAATGATCTAACAAGATTTAATGAATAGCTTGCGAATAAAAAGAGCCAAATAGACAAAGAATGAAAATCCTTCTGTATTGATTTCTTTGTGATTTCTTTACACTTTCATAGGATAAGCCCAGTTCCTCTCTCAAAAATGGTGAGGAGAGGCCATTATATAGTTTACAAATTAGTTACTCTCGGTAACTACTTCTTTTAACTAATGATTAGTTAAAGGGCTGCTAATCACAATACCCCAACTAATTACATCAAATCCAAGAAGAAAGGAAAGGAGGAAAAGAGAAGAATTAGGAGAAAAAGACAGGTGTTCATGACTGAGAAGGACCCACTGACTTTAGGATCTGCTGTCTAAATCTTTTCAACGCCTCTGCTATGTCTCTGCCTTGTGGGACTGACATGTTGACAGTGGACTGAGTCCAAAATCCGAGGCATTTCTCCATTTCTTTGTCGAATTCGACATGAGTATGATAATATTTATTCGCTTCCTCTATAGCAGATTGAAGAGAGAAGGATCTCCTTCATCTTTTCCCTTGGAAATGGAACTCTCCTTGAACAGATCATCTTTGACAAAAGTTTTTAATTGGGATTTGATTTCTTGTAAAGGGAGAGACACACTAGAAGTATCATCATGAAGATGGAAATGTATATCCTTGAAGGTAGATACAACTAGAGTCTTGAAGGCCTGTACCCTTCTGCCAGCTATTTCTTAACTCTCGCAAAGCCTCCTCCAGCACCTTGATTTTCCGTTCCACGGTGTACACACCATGACTTTGACAAGTTATCCTTTGCATCATTGAATACCTTGCTTGCCATTAAAATATTTTCATCTGTTTGTCCCATGAGGCGAAGGTCTACTATACAACTGCTCCAAAGTTTAAGTTCTTTATCTGTGCTCCCGATAGTGGAGGAGAGCTTCTGTTGCAAATTGCTGTACCTTCCCATGGAGTTTGAAGGCTTCATCAATGAAATTCAATCGTGCAAGAAGCATATCATCCACCATTGGCCTCCATAGCCCTTCCATAGACAGAATACTTGTCACATATCCTTGATACTCTACACTTCATCTTGGCTCAGGATTATAGGTGGTGGAAGAGTAGTCAACAAAGTAGGGATCTAGAACTTTATCTTTAGATAGCAGTGACTTGATGAAACTTGTAAGAACCTGGGCCTATTCTTCCAACTTGCTCTATGGTTTGCTACCGTCTTCTTTCTCTACCCTCCCAATGACTCTAGTGACTATTTCCTGAAGATTGTGGATCTCACCTTCAGGGGTAGACTCTCCCATGGGAATTCTTGAGAGCTCAAGATCGGATGCTTGCAAATCTTTCTCTGACTTTTCTACCTTAGGCTTGGCTATCTCCAGGAATTGTTGGCCCTGAGTATCAGACACTATCTTGGAGGTAATTCTTGATTTTTTGGCATGAGTAGGAGGAGTAGTGCCTAATAAGGCCACCATAGCATCAAAATTGGGTCCTGAGATCCGGGAGGAAGACTTTCTCTTCTTACTATCAACAAGAGGCTGCACCCATGCAAAAAGAGGAAGAGGAAGAAGTAGGTGGGCCAAGAGGACCAAGAGACAAAGAACTCATGGCACCCAAGGTTTGCACTACTGTTACATCTAGTTGGGATATGAGTGGAGTGCTTCGGGCTTCTGGTACAGAGGAATCACTAGTACCCAGAAGCTCAGTGCATTGGACCTCCTTTTCTTTATCCATGGGGGCTTCTAGAGGGCACTTGTAGAGATCGGCACTTCACTCTCCTCACTTTCACTGAGAACAATGATGTTCTCTGGGCCTGAGGGAAACTCTGTATGCTTTGCTGTAGGGGACTCTTCTTCAATAGGTTCCTTCTTAACCTCTTTGGCTTTCTTCTGATATACCTATGTGGATGGATGAAGGAGTGGGAGACTGTGGGACCTTGATTTGACAAAGTAGGAGGGATATGCACAGGTGTTTCTCAAATTAGGTGACAATGCCTCTTTTCTTGGTGCTGAGGTATCTTTGGAGGACTCACCTGAATGTCTTCTGAGTTTGCGAACTCTCCTATCAAACCATATTTTGGTTCTTACCAAGACGGGAGCTAGGATTTCTACTATATCGTCCTTCTCCTTTTTGAACCAATCCAAATCCTCTAAGGGAGTGTCTTTGAACACATTATCATACTAATATGAGTATAGGTCAGAATTATCATCCTGGAGCCCTTCAGGAACTTGGTACAGGTTAAGCTCTTGAATTATTTAAAGAGGAAATCTGCCATAATGCCTTCTTCTTGCTTCAAAATCATCAACACAATCAACCCAATAATCTTCTGTGTCTGCCCTATGATGATAAGTGATCTTGATGTTTTGCTCATACAAACTTCTTCAAGTCAAAACAGGTTCTTGGCCTGAAGAAATGGATAGTGATGGGAGCCAGGCCTCTTTCTATGTTTTGAGCATCTAGAGCCGTTTTACAGGTGTAGTTTCTCAAAGAGATGGGAAAGTGCAAGCCAGTAATTTTCTTATCCCTGCAGGTTTTGTGCAACTTGTCCAGCTACCTGCATACTTCTATTAAGGCCACCTTATCATTGCAGAACATAGTGGAGCTTGAGAGGGGTGCTCTCATAGCGAGCAAGCCTTATATAGGAAATTTTCCTAAATTGGATGAAGAAGGCACCGTAGTGTGAAATCAGATTCATAGCTTCATCAGAAAATCTCCTCGCTGTGTCACTCTCTAGAAGCTTGATGATGTACATGGTGAAGGCATCATTCACCCTCCTGAAGTTGCGGTTGCTAGTTTCCAAGGTGAACTGAGGGTAGTAGGCATATACGGGGTCACCTTTGTGAGCATTGATGTATGAGAAACCAAACCATTTCCTCGATGTTGCCAGAGTATGCATCAGGTATGAAGTCATATAGAATTTCTTTGCTTGTTGTACATTAGACAGCTACTCTGTTAGGTTCATACTGATGATCTCTACCCAGTTGATATTCTGAGTCCCTTCTCACACCATATTGATGAGTGGGCAAATCCAGAAATGAAACTCATTGGTAGAGGGTAAGCCTATAACTCGAGCTAGTAGGATTGTAAAATCTGACAACTCCTCATTGAAGTCTACATGGAAAAGAACCTTGGACAGATAAGACGCCCCCTTTTTAGGGTTTATAAGTCAGGAGTTCGCCACCTGCGCCTTGTATTTCTCACTGTCCTGATCGAAGAGGGCTTGCACCTGGTTCTGGGAAATTACTATAGAATTGTCCATCTCTGGAATTCTTAGGGCATAGCTAATGGCGGCAGTGTCAAGCTTAGCGATGAGTTCCCCATGCACATTCGTCAGCTCATTCAAATCAGGGTTGTAATGAGCGCTGCAGGAAAGCACTGTATCTGCGCATTACATCGAGATAGGGAAACCACCGGCGAATGCCAAACCACTGTCATGAATCGCCTGTGCCATAGGTGAATGGTTTGCATTTGTCATTCTGGCCCAAAAATCTCCAAAGTCGAGGTGGTGAACCTCACTGTCCCCGATATCGGGAACGGAAGACTCGAGCGGTGAGACTTGCTCCTGGCCTTGGAATTTAATCTTCATTTTGATACCAATTTGAAAAGTCAAGGTTGTAATCTAGAATGGGGATGAAATTGCAGGGGGAATAAGTATGCACACGGAAATCTTGATTACAAAGGTATGAGCAAAGGATGGAAAGAAAGCAGTGTGCAAAACATATAAGGGGCTGTTCATTATATAGCCATTTGGGAGAGAGAAAGATAATTAATGCGCATTAAATACACACCTACCAACTTGAAAAGAAATATATTTGTGAAGAGCGAGAAAAATAAACTCGAATGGCCTTTGGTTAATTTGGAACACGTGGGACGCGAAAGCGCGATTCGGCCGATACGGGTGACGCGAGAAAAGTATACACAAATGCTTCTGGGACATGAGGGACGAAAGTACGCAGAATACATGATTCGGCTGAATCGGATGAAAAGGGAACAATGGGCGCGAGTGAACTTGGGACACTTGGGACAAAAAGTTCCGACGGGCCCGAAAAGAATGGACTTCGGGTAAAGCAGCCGATCGGGGAACAGAGAGCCCGAATGAACTTGGGACACTTGGGACAAAAAGTTCCGACAGACCTGAAAATCACACAAAATGACCCAAAAAATGTAGATTTTTCCAATTTATTGACTTTTCACATTACCAGGACAACAGAAAAGACATTTATCTGCAAAATTTTTTCAATTTTCAACTTCTCGAAAGTAAGGGAATTTTGAGTGGACAACACAGTCCAAGGATTGAAGAAGATGGGCTACCAGGAGGTGAGCCACAAACAAAAGACAAAGGGCTACTAGGATGTGGCCCCAAAATAGAAGGAGAAGGGTTAATAGGGTCAACCCATAACTAGAAGATGATGGGCTGCTAGGATGTGGCCCAAGAATAGAAGATGATGGAATACCCGAGGGTGATCCACACATCGAAGACAAGGGGCTAGTTAGACGTTCCCCAATAATAGAAGATAGTAAACTACTTGAAAATGTCCCAAAAATAGCAGAGGGGGGGCTACTAGAAGGTGACCCACATGTAGATGAAGATGAAGGGCTACGTGGTGTTGACCCCATAAGAGATTGTGATTAAAGAGTTGTGATAGACAAAGAGTGATTGGGTGATGAGAAGATAGGCCATGGATCAATGTAAGACCTAGGAGTTTCATCATGTAATAAAGAATGTGAAGATGGAAGAATAAGAGGAGGATTAAGTTGCATGATCTGAGGCTCTTCCTTTATTTCTTGATAAAAGGAATTAAATTTTTACTCACAATACACAGATGCATAAAATTCTAAAGAGAATCTTTGCACGTAATTTGTTAGAGGGATATCTTCATGTGACCCTATAAAGGCCATGAACCCTTCTTTGTTATGAAAGAAATAAATCGATATGGGTTACCAATCAACCATGAGGGTTTTATTGGATGAAAAAGGGCCAACTGGTGTGAAATATTGAGAAGATGTTTGGTGATGATTGATAGAAGAAGATGACTCAAGAGACGAGGTAGAATTAGGACTAGATGTCTCATGAGTAGAAGAAGATGTGGATTTAGAATTGGTTGTTATAGGTTTCCCTATAAGATGATGTCATGGAGGAAGAATAAGAGGATTTCATATCCAAAATTCCTTAGATTATGATGTAGGAGTCGACTTAGATGATTGACTAGAAGGAATTTGAGTCACACAAATCTTTAAAGGAGGAAAGGTTTGTTGAGGTGATTGATAAAAGAGGTCGTGCGAAGAAGGGGAGGACCTTGATTTAAGAATCACATTAGATGTTTTATAAAGAAGGTCTTGTGAAGAAGGGGAGGACCATGACTTAGGAGTCGAATTAGATGAATCTGAATAGTAGTTTGGATCCGAATCATCAAAAGAATTAGAGGAAATATTTGGATTGGAATCCTCAGAAGAAGAGGAAATTTTTGGATTAGAATAAGAAGAAGAGTCGGGAGAACCCAAATAATAATTTGGATAAGAAGTGTCCAAACCATACCACCAACTATGAGATGAAGGTGGGGAACGAGTTACCTGAGTGGGTTCTCTAGCGTGAAGAACCAAACATGGTTTAGTCATGATGGGCGTCTTTTGATATCAATGTCTAATTTTTTATTCTCTATGGTCATACGTATAAGTAACCCTGCGATAATCAGTCATGGTTGGTGTTCACTAAGTATAAATGCCTAGACCTATATAATGTGATTGAACTCCTTCAAATAGAAGGGAGTTCCATGTCAATTCAGGTAGTATAACGACAACAGACTAGACATTTTGCAAATAGATAGGGGATGATTGTATGATTTTACAAAGGGAAGCTAAGGAAAACATAAATTGTGTCAACATAAGATTGATAATCCAACAAGGTTTGGACAACAAGTTTGGAGGTGTAAATGTCAAAGGATTGATCAAAATTTTAGCAACATAAATGATACAAAGGAAATATTTCCAATGTTTGATTGATGCAATAGTTTTTTGATAGGAAATATTTTTTCTAAGGTTTGAAATATATGTTCAAAAATGACCATAAACTTAGGAAAAAAAAAGAAGATCAAGAGGGTCAAAGACCCAAAGGATTGTCCTAGAAATGAGTTTATAAGGTGGATAAACACAAGGAACAATCATGCAAGTTTAAAACACAAAGCCAAATTAATGACCAAAGAATAATGAATAATCAATGGATCAAAGTGATTGTCCTAAATGGATAAGTAAAAATGACAAATAATTGTAAGAAACAATCACACAAGGTTTGTTCTGAATTAATCAATCAATGAAATTACTTCCCAAGTTATTTCAAAATGGTAGTTTGACATTTAATGTGATCAACAAAATGTCACCACTTATGTCAAGCTCAAAGAAATGAACACGACATAAATAATAACCAAATTTTGATATGATCCCCCAAAAAAGTATACTAAAAGTGAGCTTGAATCTAATCAAGACCTATATCTCAAAAAGTGGAAGTTACGAGTATGAATGATGCAACAATACCACTAAGATATGTTAACAAAAAATTATGGAGAAGGTATTAATATCAAAATAATATTGATATGATGTGTAAAAAGCTAACATCAACACATTTTGAAATCGAGGTAGTAATTGAAATCAAAATAGGGCTAGAGTATACCAAGGAATTGTTAGAGTGTGTATAACATAATGTAACATTATAGATATTTAGGCCAAGTTTACGAGAAAAAAGACGTAAACACCAAAATTGTATTGACACGATATAAACAAAATAAAGGTGATGAATCAAGTCTAACTACAATTAGGATATTGACTTGGGTATCAAGATAAAAAAGGCTACCAATGATATGAAAATGTCTCCACACACTTTAGACATTTAAAAAATCAACCGCAAACATGGATGAGCGTAAACAGAAACAAAAGTGGCAAATGTAATCAATTAGCAACACAAGGGTAGTCACTCTTCTTCTAATCAACAAAGTGTCAAAAGAAAGTGAAGTAAATAGATCAATTGGAGGTGAAATTTTTTTTGCCTCACTTCGGCAGAGTTTCACCTTGCCTTAGAGTGAGTGAAAAACTAAGCAAAAGTAACATTTCACACATTTCGTGATGAATAATGACTCTCAACTAAAATTGGATTTGAAATGGTCAAAGTTGTCTTTTTTTCAAAGATAGCTTCCTAGGTGGTTCACTCAACTAGGTGTCAAAAGTTATCTAAGAGTGAGCTTGGTTTATCAAGGTTTCCCAAGGATTATCCTTGCTTTACTTTACCCCCTTCAAGCATAGTGGGCAATAAATGCATCTATCATGTACTCCCACTAGGGTCACAATACAAATAAATTTGACACTAAATATCAAATGTATACTAGTCAAATAGGTGTGCGGATCACTTCCCGTTTCATCCACAAGATTCCCTCTTGTATGGACTACTTTGGGGTTCCTAGGACCACCCCCATTGTTGTAGTTTAAGGCTTATGCCAAAGGGGTTATGTCCTAGTTTTAAGCAGACGGGTTGTACCCTTATTTGAACCTAAAAATAAAGTGATTTGAATGTGGTGTGTTTTTTAATCTTTTAGACTTAACGTGGTTTATTCGTTCGCCATTTGGCAACATGCAATACGTGTGCAGTTAGAAAAGTTTATTTCAAACTCCTTTCTTTGATAAGCGTTTTTAGGTCCTGCACTCGAGCGTTAGTAGTTCTCTAAGAAAATCACATTATTTAAAAGAGGATTAAGAGTTACTTTTTATTCTCAAGATCATCCAAGGATGTAAGAGAAGAGCATACATAATACATAATCCAACTAACAAGTAAAGGAAAACTTTGTAATTAATGAACCATACAAAAATCTTGATAAATGTTCATTCCCTTAAACAAAAAATGAAAAATGAAGTTTCTAATTAACCAAATGTTAGAAAATGAAGACTAAAGTTACTTTTGATTCTCAAGATCACCCTAAGGTGCAAGAGAAGAGTGTACACAAATTTTAACCTAACTAGATAGAAATGGAAAACTTCAAATCAAAGATCCATAAAAAATGCTTTGTAAAAGGTTCATTCCCTTAAACAAAATGAATAATCAAAGTTCCAATTTAATCCAAATGTTAAAAAGATAGAGATAAAGTTGTTTTTGATTCTCAAGATCACCAAAATGTGCAAGAGAAGAGCATACACAAGCTTTGGTCTAAATCACGTAAAGTATGGAAATACAACATTCATCAAAACATTAGACATGTTAGAAAATGACAAGTTTTACAATAAAAGGAAAATTAATAATTTCTGTAAGTGTAAATCCTAAATTTATGTTTTCATTGCATAGTTCACTTCAATACCTTTCCAACATAAAAAAAGGATCCATTTCGAGTTCAGGAGTAAAATTTATGGCCTTCGGAAGATGGGTTACGCATATGCTCTTATTCTCACAGGTATGCACTTAACATGTATTCAAAAAATGTGAAAAACATTCCTTAATCTGCAAAAAAGTCAAATTATTCCAACCAAGATTCAATTTTGATAACAATCCATCACATTAATATATGATTAGAAGACTCAACGCTATCAAACATTAACATTCATGATCAAAAACTTAACATTTTCAAGAAATTGACAAAACTAACATGTAGAATGATGAAAAAGTAAGATCGTAAAATGAAAACATGGAGAAACCTTGAAATTTTTCTCACCAAGATTCAATTTTGACAACAACCCACCACAGTAATATGTAAATAGAAGACTCAACACTATCAAAAACTAACCTACATAATCAAGAATTTAAGATTTTCAAGAAATTGACAAAACTAGCATTTAGAATGTTGAAAAAGTAAGCTCTAAAAATGAAAACATGGAGAAATCTTGAAAATTTCCCTTCAAGATCCAATTTTGACAACACTTCACCTCCTTTATACCTACAAGAAAGAATCAACACATGCAAACTCAACAAAACAAGTTAATAAAAACAAGCTATGTCAATATATGCAAAAAGAGGGTTAGTACCCAAAATTGAAATTAAGTGCAAAGGGCAATGGAGTATGTCCCATCGGGCATGCCAAATGTGTATATGAATTAGTTAACAATGCAAAGGAAATTAAAGCTAACACCTAATAGCTTCAATACAATGCTAACTAGATCAATATACCATCATGCTTAGAGCTTAAGAAAAGCTAATTTGTTAACATATTTGCATTAGAACATGAAATGAAGATTCAAACTAACATGCCAAATAAATTAATCTCTATCCCTAATTGAATGCTATGAAATGGACCTATTTATATCCTTAGCAATTAAAAGGGTTGATTGTATTCTGGAATCCCAAGGTTTTTAAGAATGGATTCTTGTCAATCCATGACTACAAGACCATTTTACATATTTCTATATGACTTCAAAACTTGGATGGATGAATGCAAGAAATAAAGATAGCTAGCTCCTCTAATGGAAGAATTATCTAAGATGATAAAAATGGCTATAATATAGGATCTATGATCATTTAGGTGTGTAGGTGCAAATAGAAAGGTAAGAGGAGGGCTCCTTATATAGTCCAATGGATAAAATAATTTCTACATCCCTTTATATGTGGGGTAATAGAGAGGTTGGGTTAATTGTGGATAAGGAAGGTTTATAAGATGTGATTTTACTTTGGGAGATTTTAATTTGTCCTCTAGTGACTCATGGGGATCAAGGGGGATTATTAATTAATGAAAGTGATTAATTAATAGGTGTGCAAGATTATAGAAGATTTTTAGAGGAATAGTTAGTATGATTTATGTTATGAGAGGATTTTAATCAAATAAATGACGATTTATTGATTAAATAAAAGAGAGAATATATTAATTAAGAATAATTAATTAATCTAGATAGAAAGGGGAATTAATTAACTGAAGGTCGTTAATTGGCATATTTGTTGGATAGAAGAGTTAATTAATTAACGTAATGTAACTAATTTATGGTGATAGAATAGAAAATGAACATTTATTGACGATATATAGTGAATTTGCGGGAAAGGATATAATTAGTGTAATTTAAGTATTTAAATTGCTCGAGCTAAATTATAGGTGTCTACAACTTCTACAACTACTTTTCCCCTTCAAATTTCCTTCAATTGATGGTTAAAAGGGTGAAATAAGATAAAATTTGTAGGGAGTGTTTCCCCAATGGTCGAAAAGTTTCTAGAGATGAGTAACCTCCAAATACACTGTCTTGGTTTACACTCGAATATGAAAAAATACATTAGAAATGATCATAAATTTATTATAAATAGAGAAGCTACAACCAAAACTAGAGTTAACAAAAATACTTAAATTTATTTCTTTCCAAATAAGGAAAATAACTTCAAGTTTGAAAGTATTTCACATTTAATTAAAGGTAGTAAAGAGAAATGGCTAGTCTCGTAAGAGGATATTATGCCAAATAAATGGCTCTAGACATAATGGTTTGGAAAAATCATGGATCTAAGTTTAAGATAGTTGGGTATTTTGGAAAGATCAAAACAAATGTGTGAGTATTTCTAAGTTCCCACATAATGGATAACTAGGTTGAGGGACACTTAAATGAATGAGGCAATAGTTGAGAGGAAGACCCTAGTAGAGGAGGCATCATGCAAAATGAGATACTTTGGGTTTTAAAACGACATTCCAAACTGTGTGAAACCTTTCGCTCTAATTGTTAGTAGTTAAATGAAGTTACTACAAAAAATTAATCTCACCAATAATTGAAAACTAAGGTGATAAAATATTGTAACCCTCATAGGGTGAGTAATTTTGAAAAAGTGCATCAAGATACCACTTCTAGTCCTTTTTCAGATTTGAGATGAAATGACACCAACTTTGTGAAGCATCTCATCAAGGAATGCCTCAAAAATATACTTGAAAGACTCGATCACTATTAATTAGATGAAATTTGGACTTGGCTTTAGGCCAAGCGAGAAAGTTTGTAGTTTTTCTGTAGAAAAATACAAGCAATGAGTGAATCCCTCTCTTAAAGAGCTTAAGAAAGTGAACATGTGAAATTTTAACAAGAGGAACACTATAAAAATTGATCATAGGGGACCATCATAGTGAGTGATGATTAATAGACAATCCTTCTCTAAATATATCACCATTCTATTGTAGCCACAATTTGAGCTTTTCATAATGCTTCCAAATACTATTTAATACAAATAATCCAACAACTTTAACAAAATCTCTAAAAATAATAAGAACGTGGAATTTGAGCCCTTTTTAGGATCTTTGATCTTAAGGGGCTCCTTCAAAAATGTAATTATACATAAGTACTTTCTAATCTTTTTATTCTTCACTAACTCATATGATCCGTTTAACACATAAAGTTGTTCCTTTGTGACCAATGTCTAACAAACCTAGCCCCACTAACCTCCTAGGGGAGATAATGAAACTCCCAAGAAACTCCATGAAAACCCTTCCCATGTTTTAACTATTGTAGAGAAAGTTTCCTAATAACTTTATGAGATTTTTATAAAAGGTTTGTGAAGGAATCCAACATGAAGAATAATAGATGTGAGTAGCAGTGAGAACTTTAGAGAAAAAATTACAATTCACTACCAAAGAGAGGGCTTAGTGATCCAATAAGTGAGTTTGTCCACTCATTTAATGACACATTTCCATAAAAAGGGAGTAGATTGGAATGGAAATGGAATTCCTAGTAAGTAAAATATCTCACCGTGTTAAATCCATTTCCAATCATAAATGCGTAACTAAAGAGGCAAGGGAAATATTGTCTATAACATTGAGTCCTCCTCCATTGTACTCTAGAGACAAAATTGAGGGAACAAGTGTCTAGGAAATTCATAACGTGTTTAATATTTATTTCCTCTTTAAGAAGGTTAAGAAAGGAATCATCAACATAATGGCCATTGATAATTTGTACAAGTTATGCGGAGGGTAGGGATATGCCTTTGAACAATTTATGGATTTTGGCACTCACCAAGTGATAACCAAAGCCTTATGCAACAAGAAAATATAATCTAGGAGGTAAAGGTCAGCCTTTTCGAATCAAGTGAATCAGGTAAAAATGTTCCAAGTTAACTCCATTGATTAAGAGATAAGTCAAATAATATCCAAAAATCATTTAAACTTCTTCAACAATGTAAGGCCTAAACCATAGAGCTTTCAATAAATCCAAAATAAAGTGTTGTTCAATGTGATCATATGGTTCCTTAAAATCATACTTGATGTACCTATCTTGTTAGTTGGATTGACGTGCCTAATATGTGCCTTCTCATACTACAATAATGTTGTTAAGAATATATATACTTTTGATATAAACTAATGTTATCTATATTAACAATTATAGTCAAGATATGGTTGATGAACTGCGTGAGGGATTTGGAAACAATCTTGTAAGAAAAACTAATTAGTGTGTTGGATGTAAATTATATATCAGCTCGGGATCTCCCTTCTTGGATATACAAAGGGTAATACTACAACTAATGAAAATAAAAAATAAAAATATAGGGGCTAAACAATAATCAATAATTACGGGCAATAAAACCCTAGCAAAACATCATCATTCATATAATTTGACCATAATTTATTTATTTTAATTAATTCATTGTGCTACTTGTTACTTGAGAGATGCCATTTTTAGGTGAAAATGTAATCAAATAATTTGATCTGTAAATGTAAATCCCCATAAAAACACCAAACATGGATGTCCAGTAAGGAATTTACAAAAAATGATTTATCATAGTCCCTCTCAAATAATTTTGTGTTAAAAAACGTTTATGTTAAGTTGAAGGCATTTTTAATGATAAATTTCTTTAGATTATTAAATTTGTGGTATTTTTACTCAATTACACACTCCAAGATCTTTTCTAATGGGGAAAGAGGCTATTCTCCCCAAACTAATAAATTCTTACAATGCTTGCATGCTAAGTGGGCTCCCCTTGTTATGATTATTATAAAAAATACATTAGGAAAAATGTCATCATGTCAATGATTACTCATGGTGGTCATCTTGGGACGACTTAAAAAAATACGAGTAAAAATCGTAAAAACATTGATAATTTAACCACATACATTGCAATTCATATCTAAACATACACAAATCAGTAAATTTAAACCTAATTGCATAACATAATGTTTCTAAAATAATAATTCTTGATCAAAGGGGATTTAAGAAGAATACCATATTTTTTGGGTGTGAGGGGTTAAGTCAAGGAATAAGGGTTTGGGTGTACATAAATATATTCATGTCCAAGTGATAACCCTTTAGATATTGGTGTGATCATGGTGGATATACACTTTTCCACCAAAAATATAAGAGGTAGAAATAAAACGGGCTATAAAAATTCCATTAAAAAACAGGTACCTAGGAATATGCTAAAACAAGATATTTTAATTGGAATATTATATTACAACGGGTATTCAGAAATCAATATTAATAGTTTGAAATTAAAACTTGGAGTAGTCTTTAATATGCTATGAACATAGGTTGTATAAAATAATTTTATTAGTTGGATCCCTTTTACTTTTTTTGTAATTGTGGATAGATCTCCAAGGAACTAATCTCCTTCCTAAGAACTTTGATGTGAAAACAACTCCTTGCAAAAACATAATATATATGGGGATGTTATGAGGGACTTGTGTTATCCCTCCAATATTATCAATCCGCTTGATGGGAACAATTATTTGTAGACAACACTCCAAGTATAATTTTTATAGAAGCTAATATGGTCAATATAATGATCCTCTCTCAACAAATTAGGATATGAGTAGAAGACCATATTAGATCCAACACACAATAAAAGATATGACCAAAGGGTGAAGAAGGTCATTGATATAGAAGAGATTAGTCCACACTCAATATCAATTTTATACGGTTACATAGCGTATATCAAGGATATGGGGGTGTGATACATGAGAATCCAAGTTCACTTGTAACGTTGCATTAGCCAAAAAAACTATAAGTTAATAAAATAATTTGTCTAACATTGTGTAAGATTATACTTATGCTTAGCTGCGTTAGTATCTTTTTATAAAATAATTGTATCATAAAAAGTGCCTTTGTAATGTTTAGTGTTTCCTATGTGCACGTAAAAAATTTATGTTATGTTTTATGCTTAGTTTTCATGGCACAAATGTATTAACTATTTCACACTATCATTTGATACACGTAAGTGTTATCACAATCATTGTTAAAAAATGACTACAACATTCCCATAAAGTTCCATAAAATTATTAGTATCCTCTTTAGCTTAGAAAATAATTCAAAAGTTAACAAAGAGCTTTAGATTGGTAGCGCAAAAGTTGGAGACTTCATGATGGTGCACAAAAGTCATTACTTTTAATGGGTGCTAACACACCAAGTATTTCTAGGGCTCATATTATTAGTGTGTTTTAATCAAATTTGTGCAATTATAGACACTAATATTTGGAAATCTATCCTTTAACACTACTGGTCTTGACATTACACACTTTCTCGCACAAATATACCTTCCCCACTCTTGCTTAGCATGCCATAGTAGCTCTTCAATCACGTGTTTATCTATGCATGAATTTTTGTCGTCAGTTTTTGAGGTTTAATTACATAATATGTAGACACTTGTAGTTTGATCAAAGCACTATTACTCTTAATATCACACTAAATACTCTCCTCCATGTAAATTGATGACATACCATCAGTTAGACCTATCTAACTCCCCTCTTACGAAATTCTTTTGGTCGTATTCCTCTTAAAAGTCAATTAAATAGGCTAATATAAGCCTCTTCTTTGCTAAATCCTCTTCTTATTCCCTTCTAGACTACTTATGATGGCTTTCTAAACTATCAATCCATTTCATTAGATTGATTAGACCTCTCAAAACCCTAATTCCTCTCTAAACATGATTAACTAGCCTAACCTAGTTTAACTAGTCCTAACCCTAATTAACTTCTTCTAAACCTAGTCAATCTTACTTTGACTCCCTAATTAACTTTTTGGCTTATCCTTTAGTCCCACATGCACCAAAATTCCTCCACTTTCCCAAATGGAAAACTATAAATAGCCCACTGCCCCCATCTCATTTACAAGAACACTTCTTACCTGTAACATAAACTATAGTATTATTGCTAGGATTAGGAGTTTTATTTCATTTTATTGAGCTATTTTGTTTATCCTTTGCAACACACCACACACCATGGAGTAAATAGGAAGAACCATTAGCCTTGAAGCCATTAATGGTGACCTCCCTTTCTCTTAAACACAAACTGATTGCTTAGATCCTTATTAGTCTCACTTTTTTAAGTTTTCAAGAATAGAGGGTAATTATATTTGTTAAGTTTGCTTGTTTGCTTCAAGGTTAATGTATGAAAATTAGGAATCCTTGTTTACTTCTTATCTGATGGTTCATTTGATCGATTTTTCACAAAGATTTGGGGTTCTTAAGTGTTCTTACCCCATTCTATAGCTTTTGTAACCTTTCTTTGAACACACAAAACATACCTAGAAACATCCACCCCAACTCCTTGAAGTCAAATTTAACTTTTTCCTCGTAGGTTGAAAACATCAGCTTTGGTCAATTTGTCAAAATCTGCAACTCAACCCTGGTGTACAATTTTATATGAACACATTATACACTAAAAATTTCAATTACATCATCTTCATGTGGACAAGTATTCCCTCTTAGTTGGAATGTCATGACATGATAAGCATCAGAAGCCTATATATTCATGTCAATTACACGTCATTTAGGGTCCTAATAATTTCAAGATTTCCTTATGTAAAAGCAAGCACAAAAGGCACTCCAATCTCCCAAAACTATGAAATAAATCATGCACATCCATTAGGGAAGTACTCCCTGCTGGTTTGAATTCACCTAAGATGTCTTAGAGTCTTCATCTTCTCTCCATAAGCAAACAAAGTGACCCTTCTCAAGTATTCAAGTAAGTGTGAAACTCAAAGCATGGTATTATCAAAGAATGTTTTGTCAAATTCTGATTGCATTATGGTATATATCACATGGTAGGAGAACAACGTAGATTTTGAGCCCTCTTTGGAGTAGTGGTGACATCAACGGTGAACATGGGTGACCACAACGCACCTAAATTTATTTTATAGGAACTCTATTTTGCACTATGATGGTTTGATCAAAATTACAAAGCCATTCTAAAGGAGAGTGGAAGAATATTGACACATAACAACATGCATTTCTAGGAAGGTGAGGCACATAGAAAGTTGTAGACATAGATTACAAGTACGTCTAAGAATATACAAAAGGTTTGGGACTGTACGGATGCTTTGGACCTAGTTGTATAGTTTTGACCAGGTAAAATTCTAAGTTCTAGTTTTAGCAACAAAACACTCTCAATCCCATATAAACTTGTTCTTGTACTTATATCACTTAGAAATTCCTAGATCCATACATAATTAACTAAGTGCAATCTCTCATTTTTGGTTTGATAGTACCTAGATCAATAGTCACTTTGTAAAGCATTATTCTGATTTAGGAAATTAAAGATGGAAGTTAATTAAATCAGAGTAGCCTCTTGTTGCATTATTTTATTCTTGTTATCTATGTTAATTAGAAACACATTTAAATCTTAAAAGGGAATGAAATAGTAAATTCACAAAAAAGTGAAATCATTTTGAGAACCTAACCTCAAATTGAACATCATAGCCCTAACCCTAGTGGCCTTAGGGTTTCATTTGATATCTAGATAAGATTTGTTTGTAGTAATGACCTCCTCTAGTGTTCCATTCATCTCTTTCATTGGGTACCTCAAGCGTCACCTCACATGTAAGGATGTGTTTCATGACATATTGCATAAGATAATGCTCCCCCTAATGCATCTAGGGAGGATGTAGATGCTCTTCTTCACAAATATCTTTATCCCCTCCTTGAGGATTTTCCCCCACAACCCCTTCTTTACAATGGACTTCCCCTTAATATTTGAGGTATGGTGCATAAAATTTTTGCTAAGATGTTCTTATTGACAAAGAATCTAACCTCAATGTATGTACTATATCCTTTGTGTGTGGATTAGGTATTCATCTCACTGCCTTGCCTCCTTCTAATATCAACATTTGTGTATATGATAATGTCCCTCACAAGGTTTTCAGTTATATCAATATCCATATCATTCTTGGTCATACAACCTTTGATGCACTTTGTTATGTTGTTCCTAATCATCCTAATTACAACATTGTTATAGGGCTACCTTCGGTAAATTCCAAACACGTTACTTTAAAACATACAGGCTTGCAATTTTCTCATCAAGACTCTACATACATATACAAATGGGATCATTCTCCTTTCAAATATCACTCTTCTCAATCCCAAGGTTCTCCTAGTCCCTCCATGCTCTTTGCAAGTGGAAATTCATGCATTTACCTTGTCCACCACATGCTATATTGAAATAATTTCTCGAGGGTGGTCTCATGTCTCTCCCTCTATCATTTTAGGTTTCCATGTGTTGTCCTCCTAGTCATAATTTCAAATTTAATCTCTATTTTAATTTTCATCGCTGCATTGGACACCATATTGATCGATGTACCTTATCACGATATCTTATTCAAGATCTAATTGATTCACATGCTATTGATTAGGACTCATATTCCTCATCTATTTCTCAATCTGCTACATTTGAATAAGATAATTTTAAGACTACTTCTCATGTTACTTCTTGTATTTCATTTATGGTGACACTTCTCCCATACCATTTCTAGATCTTGCACTCACTATGAATTTTAGCTCTATAATATGGCATGCCACTCATTATATGTCTACCGATCATGAGGTTACTCTCAATCATAGTCCTTCAGTTACTCATCTTCTTTGACTACACTCATTACTGATGCTTATATGCCAAGGCTACGATCGATGCATCTCTACACCATTCTATTGATCCTACTTGTGACATGGATGCACATTTGATAGATTCATGGTATGAACCCTTCATCATCATCATCATGTTATACCTAACACTTTCATTGGGATTTGGGTTGCTTCTTCACGGTTGCATATATTACCTCCATTGCCCATTTTTTGAGATATGCTTTTATAGCCTAGGCCTCTAGACCTTCTTAGGCCACTCCCATTTGTGTACGATCAATAGTTATCATACTATCCCCCACTCAATTCCTGAGGACACACTTTATTTATAGGTTCAAATTGACTTTCAAGGGAGTGGTTCTACACCTGAACCTCACTTTGCACACCATGACTAGGGGGAAAGCTCACTTCCCATATTTTAGTTATGTAATTTATATATATTCCCCTCCATGAGGGGCATTCTTGAATCACCCTTCCTTATCTCTGGAGAATAGGTTTTCATGTATGCCCTCATAAAGGGCCTTAAACACAAACATTGAAATTATTTGCAAAAATACAAAATCAACACCTGTTTTTATAGCATACATTGTTTACACTTTACATTATACATGTTTTTTACTCATTTGGTTTAATAGATAACATTTATTATTTACACACATGTGCTCACATGGTATATTGAGCATGATGCAAAATTTATACATAGTGGTACATGATGATATGTGTTGGCATAACCTTAACCTATACGGCTAACCTCTGGGGGAATCTTCTTTTTGCATACTACATCCAAGTGCTATATTTCCATTATAGCTCCCTTCTTACCTTATTACACTTGATTACATGAATATCTTGTGTATTTTCTATCTTTTTGACTAACAAGACTACCATATGTGTCTTGTGAAATACTTAAAGTTATTGTTAGCTCTTTCATATACCATATACCATATGCTTTACATCACGTCTTGTTATAATTGTTTTAAATTTATGTTTGCTAGTTGTACATGTGTTTGCTTGATTCCTACTCTGACTATGGCCTAAGGACCTTGATTATCTTTCGACACCGTGGGTCTCCCATGTTCATGGTCTAATACCTTATGTGTGATTATGTATCACTTGTTTGTAGGCCCACGAGCTTTGATTGTCTCCTGACACTGTGGGTGCCCATGTTTGTAAGTATTTTTTCCTTTTTGTATGACATTGCTTAACACGTTTTGTAACATCTTTGACATGGCTGTTACTAAGATGACTTCCACTCTTGACATTGCAAACATTGACATGTGATTTGTCTTAAGAAGGGGTACTCTTATGATTTTTAGAAATCATGTTGGTAATGGATAATTCATTATTTGTTGAAAAGGTTCATTTTGTTGTGATTTTTGCTTACTTGAAAAAATGAGGCCACTCGTCTCTATAAACAACTTAAATTCACTTTTAAAAAGATTATGAATTTGTATTGTTGTTGTTATACTTATCTTGTGTTGACAACAAAACCTTGGATCCATTGGTCCAAGGTATGCTTCAGTTCTTCTTACCTGTTCGTCTTGATAACTTGGCATTCAGAGATGGAAAGGTGAAGTTGGATTGAGCCTTGTTTTGTTTATAATTATGAATAACCCTTCTTTAGGGATCCTTGTTTTTCAACTGACTTTAAGTGATAGGTTTGGGTCTTCTTGTTAATATTAAAATGCTGAATAACGTATAAGGACCTTGGAACTATTACTAAAACTACTAAGGTTGATACCCTATCCTAAGGGTTAGATCTAACCTAAGTTGGTATGTTCTATATTTATTAAGTTATGAAACAACCTAAGGTAAATGAGACTTACCTAGGAACTAAGGTTGATTTCTAACCTAATAATAATCTAACCTAAACTTTTGCTAACCTAAGGGGTACCTATGGACTACTTGGCTATTGGCATGGTCAGTGACATATGTTTTCAAGGCATTAAATGGAATTGATCTTGGTTTTAATTACTATGGACTGCCAATTTTAGCAGAGGCATGGAGAGTTTAGAGGATGCCTAGTTGGCATCACCACTAAATGGAAATTGCATGCAAAATTCAAAATTAAAGTATCTCCAAAATTAGATGGTAGTGGTGTGGAGAAATAGGAGGGAACTGGTTGTTCTTGGCATTAATTGATTTCATTTTTGGCGAAGAAACCGCCTAGGGAAAATGCATGGTGGGTTTTGGTATTGTTGTTTTGGTCTTCAGTTCATTTGAGTTTTTGCTCTACATGATTTTTTTTGGTTTTCTTACCAGCAGTTCCATTTTGGATATAGTTGTTATTTTTGCATTCTTGGACTATTTTGGACTCTGTGGAAGTATAAGAAGAAGTGGAAGAGTTGAGGTAGTAGACGTTGCATGGAGAAGAAGAGGCTGTTGAGGCTCGACTAGGAAATATTCTGCAAATAAGGAAGAATCTCTATCAGACATGATAGGTTCTACCCATTAAGTTATTCTATTTTTTCCTAAATTTCTTCATTAAAAGAACTCTTCTCTTGAGGAATAAATGGGTTTTTATATGACGTTTGATCTTGCTATACGATGCTTGAATTTTCATTGTATGCTTTTGCTTGGATTCACTGTTTGATGTAAATATGATCTGGGTTTTGTTTTCCTTTATTGGAAAAATGCTTAAAACATGCTTATCTTCGGTCTAGACTTGAGATGTTGTTGAATCTTTTAGATGCCTTCTTGAGTGTGCTAAAAATGGGATAGTAACTTGTCTGTTATTGAACTGGAATGGATCACCTCAAGAGCAACCTGTCCTTTGGCACGGTTTTTAGTTGATTTTGCTTGTGTGGTTTGTAGAATGGTTTATTGAATTATATTACATATTCTCTGGTACAAGGAAAAGACTAGTCTAGGTTTATTTTTCTTGGTTCGACTTGCTTTATATTACTGGTTATTTTTTATTTTAATCTGAAATATAGTTGTTTCAGTAGGAGCTCATGGTAATTACAGTTGAACTGTAGAGTAACTTGACTCTATCTAACTGAATGAACTTTTGAAGGAAAATAGACTAGGGCATTATGGGTTTATTTCTTCTTCTAAGCTCAACTTCATGCATGGAACTTGTAGTCGTGCCGACTTATTGTATGTATTCCTCTCGAGTTAGGAAACTGGGTAGGATTTATTCTAACTGTTCTAGTTGACTGTTTCATTGATCATTATAAAGATGTATGGTTTTGAGTTGGCTTGAATGGAAGTTTTGACTGTAAGTCTTTCTCTCGATTTTTCATTCACCATCAATTGATGGGTAAGCTATTGTGTTATCTCCTTGAAAAGGAAATCGTTGCTCGGAAAAAGGGGTAAATTACTTAAATGTTACTCTGTCTTTTTTGTTGGGAAACTGGGATAACTCCTTGAACTGTTGCTATTATTGTTTAGAAGGAATATCATTTTTTTAGTTAGTAGTTTTTGTGATACAAATGTTGTTAACGTTTGTAAGTTTAGGAGGAATCAATTTCAGTTTGTAGCTTTTGTGTTATAGTTCAGTTATTATAAGTTTCAACAGTTCTTTGGACTTTAATGGTTGTTTGGTGTTAAGTGTTTTCTTGGCATTTGGTAATCAAATATGTCCTGGTTCTTTTTCGATCTCGATAAGAGTACCTCTATTAATAAATGAGTATTGAGATCTTATCTTACCATTATTTGATGTTATTGCTTCTTTCTGTTCTAAGTTAAGGTATTTATGATACCATCCTCCTTGAATCCTGAAAGGTAGTTGCATGTGGATCTTATTTCTCTATGTTTTGGGACAACTATCTAACCCAAGCCTAATCTAATTGTTAGTGTAGAATCACAATACCCCTAAATGTCTGCAATCAGATGGGTTGAGACTCTCAGTGTGATTGCACAACATGGAGCATCTCTCAAGGTGTGGGACCTTACGAGTTGAGAGAGCTCTCCAGATTGAGGCTGGTTCCTATTCCTCTATTTAGGTGCATACAAATAAATTACAGAGGATCTATTCTAAGTCTATTCTATCTACCAAGGAGACAGGGTTAGATAGATGTGAGAAAATAAACCTAAGCTAATGAGGTGATGCACCACAGGAATGCTAGACTCTCATTTTACAGTTTAACACAGACCATGAAATACAATACAAGCACTATGCATAGATGACCAAATCGAAAAAAGAGATAAGAGAGACACTAACGCATACATGAGAGGGTCAATAAACATACACAGACATATATATTATTGCTCAAGAGTTGATACGATATATTACAGTAGCCAAGAGGAAAAACTTACATTACAACCTAAAGGAGAGGTTAGAAAAGCTCCACAAATCCTTCTATGAACAAAAGAAGAAGGGAGGTGCAAAATAAAAATGCCCAACCTTTTACAATGAGTCCCGACCCTGCTTTTATAGATTCAACACAAAGGGAAGAAAGAGGGAGAAGTGTGAAAACTAGTTCAAAGCTCAACCACTGCCATCAATGCCTCCTACCAAAATTCAACCCAAATCTTTCATGCCTGCATCAACTACCTATTCGGCTCCTCGAAGGAGGAGGAAATGGCGGATCAGATCGAATCCAATCTAGTTGTTGGGGCAAATAGATCCTTTATTAATGGCCCAAATACATTTCTTCATTTTTCCCCATCTAACCTCTCCAAACTTGAAGTTTCAGATCTCCATGGCGTAGATGAGGTCGAGATATTTCCAACGGTGCCAGATTTATAGGATTTTGAGCCTCGAGTTGAAAGATATGCCCATTTGAAATTTGAATTAGGTCAGTACAAAATAGCGGGAAAACCAGTTCGAAAACGAGCCCCTTTTTATTTTGAAATCGGACACATGGAGGGTTGGTGCATGTCTGATGGGAGCCTCTGTATTTTTCTTTTGGAGTGGCATGGGGCTGACACGTGGTTTCTTCCGTAGCTTGCTCAGTCTCTTCATATTTTTGGCTAATTCCTTTTGCTTGGTGAGGTCATATATTTAACCGGGGACACACGACAACCTGATGCTTATTTGGAAACCTTCCCTTGACTCTACTCTTGAATTAACACCGTGCTGACACTTAACACCCTATGCTGGTCTGTCTCAATGCTTTGAATATTCAACCTGACCCTGTCCCTTTACAAAACCAGATGCGCGGAGGCTCCGTGCTCATTTAAAAAACCCACTCAGGATTTACCTTTGAAGGAGTGTCGGGTTGACACGTGGAATCCTTCACAGGTTCTTGGACTTTTCAACGGCCTCTCTTACCTTTTCTGGCCTTGGACAACTTGGCGAGCCTGCGCTCGTTTGGGTCTCCAATTTTGGATTAACTTTTGGGGATGTGACAAGCTGATGCGTGGTGGATTCCACTAGCACTTATATACTTAGTCTTTTTGAGGCCTGCCCTATCCACCTTTTGACTTTTAGCTTTGACTTCACCCTCGTTTCGGGCCCGGGACACGTGGGGGCTTGGCACTTGTTCAAGTCTCCCTTTTTGGATTCAACTTTGGAGATGCGCTGTTTGGACACTTGGCAGTGTCCACTATCTCCTCCATACTTAGTTGATTTTTGGACTCGTTCTGAGACCTTTCAGAGCTTGAAGACTTCAAACCTTCACAATTTCTTCTCTTTTGAGACTCTGGCTTCTTTGACACTGTCTCCTCCTTCCCCGACCCTACTATACCATTTCTGAGCCTACCTGTAATCTGTTTAATAAATTTAAGGCACAAATTCACTTGACAGAGACGTTTCTCAAATTTCTTCTTGCACGGGGTCGTTTGATCTTTCCCAATCCCCGTCACTCCATTGTAGAGCCCCTCTGCAACATATTTACAGGATTTGAACGTATTTTCTCTAGTTTCTTCTGTGCGGGGTAGTGGCTGATCCAATTTTGTCGGGGAGAAAAATAATAATAACACTAACCTCTGAAGGGCTTTAACAATTGAAAAAAATAGAGGTCGGACTTATCTTTTATGTTTTGGTTTGGGATTATGAATGAAAAATCTCTTTCTCTTTTCTTTTCATCTTACAACAGTATTATTCTGGAAGAAGGATCTGACCTGTTTTGTTGTATCGTTATGCCTCCACTAGGACTTGCTTGAAGAATTAAACCCCTTTTGTGATAGAATAAGTTAGTTGAAGCAAAAGGTTACTCTAAAAATTTGTATGCTAAATTGGGAATTTCTGAGTAAGTCTCTTATGGAGTAACGATAAGATTTGTAGGATTTATAGCTGATTACTAAATCCCTCTAATCTTCTTTTTAACTTTTACATTTGTAAGGATGTACTCATTTTTGATGTGTGATTAGTTCCAAGTGCATGTAAAATTGAATTCATTCCTTGTCAAATCTATTTGATGTGAATCCTAAACCTAGATTGGTTTTTGACTTTGAATTTAGGATATGGATTCTTAAATTAGAAACTCTTTCTTAAAGGCGGTGTTGGTTCATCCTAAATTTATCTTAATGATTGATTGAGCTTGGAATTTTATATTTTAGGATGAAGTTAAGTTAATGATGAGATAATTGTATTATTGTTCCACCTAATGTAGACTATTCTTTTGAGATATTAGTGATAGAATATTCTTAGGTTAGATGGAATTAAATAAGATGTGAATCATAAAAATATGTAAATGAAAAGAAATTGTGATATGGTGACTTATTATTTATCTGGGCCAATGTTTTACTTCTTTTTATGAAATCATTGGATAAAAATTGAATCTTATTAGGTCACGGTCTTTTCATAATGATGATATGAATTAACACTTGATCTCTCTCTCTCTCTCTCTTATGACTAGTATTTCTTTACGTTATGTCTTTCTATAATGCTTTAAATATTTCATAAAAGCAAAGTTCTCTTTATGAAACAGTTAGTTAAAAGCACATCATTTTAATGCTTAGTGCTTATCATGCTCAATTTAATGAACTGACCCGTGCTAACAATTATTGTAGATGGACTTCATAAGTGGTAAATGGAGACAAGATATTTTATGACGTTAGTTTTGTTGACCAAAGAGACTGGATATTTTATGATGTAATATGAATAATTTTTGGAAATGCATTTTCTAGAAGGGAAAGTTGTATTTTTAATTGAGCTTATTGATGTTGAAGATGTCTGAAGTGTTTGAACTTGTAATGTGTGAATTCGACTTTGATGAATAGAAAAGATTATGGGTTTATCTGTACTTGATGTGTCATATTTTTGTATATTTAGTGGATGGAAATGATACACTTATCTCTATTCTTTTAAGTATATATATCTAAAATGAACCATCTCGGGTTGTTTTAAAATAAACTAGAGGATAAAGGTACTAGATATACTATCCTCTTATTAATGCAACTTATTAAGTTGGCATTCATGATTAGTCATCCAATTAAATCACTATGGTTTTACTAAAATGATGTTAATGGGTAAATGGAATCATGATGAAAACTTGTAAAATGTTATGAGGTTCCAAATGAACTCTAACTCTTGATAAGTAAAAGGAAAGGAAAATATTATGCAATTTTAAGTAGTGCGTTTAAGACCCTTTTGGAATTAAATCCTAAAGTTATTTTGGAAAGAGGAAGGTGTGCTTCCTCTTGATTAATTCCTTAATTTGAAAAAAAACAAATGATAAGAATATATATACAATAAGTAGACTTCATCTTAATGAAGTCTGTTACAAAAAGAATCTGATTCAGAACTTAAACAAGCTAATACTTGGATAAGTTAAATAAGTTAACATCACTGTTAGTATGTTATTTTCTATTGTAAAAATGAATCTTAAATTAGGAAGTTAATGAATGAAAAACAAACCTTCGGAAAGGGGTTGGATGCAAATGTATTTGCATGGTAGTTCCAAGTACAGTTAATACTTGTAACCCTAATGGTTAATGAAACTAGGGGTTCAACATGGCTGCTGTAATTAAACTTTAATTAAGGAAAATAATTGAGTAATTAACTTATTTCTTTGGTATGTACTTCTAGATGGGATGACTCAGACGGATGTTGGCACATGCCAACTATAGTACAATACCTTTGTGAAGACTTGGGTCTTCATGAGGATAATGTGTTATAGTTGACATGTTGCAACACTCTTCAGAGTTTAATCATCTATATCTACATAAACTCGGACTTGATCATAGTTATACCCTAGGATAAGTTAGAAACATGATCTAGTGTCGAGGGCAACTCATGACGAATTAGGATAACTAGACACATGCAATCGACTTAGGTCGATTGAGTATGTCTATGAACCCTTGTTCACTGCGAGTAGTTCTTTACAATAAACTATGTTGCTAACCTGGGTTAGGGTTAAACCTTGAACAAGTGGACTGACATGAGTTAATGAAACCCATTCTAGCTAACATATGAAGTGGGGGGAAGGACATATTCCATTTGATGAGTATGAAATGTAGGAATATAAACATGAATAGTATGCTAAAAATATTTGGCCAAAGTATCGCAAGCTACTGGTTGCGTGGTCCTATGTCACCTAGTTTAAGAAGCGGGATTTCAGATGAATATTGATAACAAGTATTCAGATAGGCCTCTTAGACAGAACACTTAATACCCTGAAAAGGATAAGCAAACCAAGTATACCTAGTATATAATTCATTGAGTCAACATGAGAGATCAATATGATATCAAGTCATGAAATGAGAGATCGGTGTTTCACCGAGTCATTATAACTACATATGGTTATCTATTATGAGATTGATGGTATGAAATGTGTGTTCTAAATTATGATTATTTAGAACAGAGAACATTATTCAATTTTTTTCCCTTGTTTCTAAAGTCTTAAAAATGGGAATGTTACATGTTTTGCACTTGTTTCTATATTGTATGAACTTGTTTTCTAATAACAAATCATATTCTCTTGTTGCTAATGTTGTTTTGTTTTATTAACACTATTCTTGTTATCATGTTTCTTGTTATTATTGTCATCGTCTTGCACCGTGGTTTATACCACATGCATTCCTTTCTATAGATGCAATTTATTCTTGGTGGCCACTACATCAATCATTTTAGAGGGTATACACAACTTATTTGAAACTTATCTATGGCGTCCATCTTTTCTTTTGAGTTGTGTGCTAAAATTCTTCTTCCCATAGACCTCAAAAGAGGGGGTAAACATCTGGGGTTTTCTTTTACATTTCCAGTAGACACATGCATCCTTTTAGGCACATGCATATGTAGGTGTAGGAAAAAATGTCTCAAAATTAGATCCCACCATAGAAATTTATCAAAATATACAGATGGTCGAAAACGTACAACATATTCAAGACCGTATAGACAATCCTAACCCTACCATACATTTTTTCCTAGTGGCAATTTCTCCACATTTGTCATCATTTTTAGATTTATCATCAATATTATAGCATTCTTATATGGTTTCATATTCATATTGAATTAATTTGGCATTGTTTTAGGAGGCATGAAATGTTTCATTCACTTTCTTCTCCATGAAACTCATGTTAACTTCCAGTTATGGACATATAAGGGGAATGGATATCCTTTATCTGCTTAGATTTTGACATGTAATCAATTCTATTTAATTTCTATTTAGCAGTATGACACATGAGAAGATTATGAGGGAATTTATTTCTCTTTTCTACTGTGTGTTTCAAGTTACAAAATTAGGTTTTTATGCATTTGCAGTGGTATGATTTGTGGGGTTATGAAATGCAACAAGAAAATATAAATTCTTCACAGGTAGGATTTCCTATCCTCTTTGCAATTAAATATCATATTTTTTGAATTATTTTGATACACGGTCTTCCTCCTTGGTAGAGGTGCTTAGGCTCCTTTTTTTGGTTCTTCTCTTCAGCATTTGTGTGTTGGATTGGTACACCTAGCACATTGACCTCTATTTAGCACTATTGGGGACTGATTACCACCAATTATTCATCAGAGTTCAACAAAGTTCATAATCTCTAAAGAAAAAGAATGGGTACACATTCCCTTAGCAAGACAAACAAGTGCTTTCCTTCGACATTTTTACATCTCTTTGTGAATTTATTAATGCACATTTCTGTACAATACTTTCATTACATTTTTTGAGTTAAAGTTTGGTTTACTTTTTTGGGAATTGACTACACTTTGTGTTGCAGGTTTCATTTTGGAGTGTGCTAACACCAATACAATGAAACACTACAAAATAAAGTTATTGTGAGAAAAGATAGAGAGTGTCTACACACTTAGGTATATTTTCATTTAAGCATGTAAATTTCATTTCATACTTAAAGGGGGAAAATGTAAAAACTCAAATTTGGAAATCTATCCTTTGACACTATTGGTGTTGACATTGCACGCTTGCATGGCACAAATACACCCTCCCCACTCATACTTAACACACCCTAGTAACTCTTCAATCACTTGTTTAGCTTTACATGGCTTTCTGTCATCAGTTTTTGAGGTTTAATTACACAAAACACACCTAGAAACATCCATCACCAACTCCATGAATTCAAAGTTAACTTTTTCCTCTTGGGTCGAAAACATCAACTTTGGTCAGTTTGTCAAAATCTATAACTCGACCCTAGTGTATGGTTTTGGACTGACATATTGTGCACTAAAACTTTTAATTACATCATCTTCATATGAACTAATTTTCCCACTTGGTCAATTTTTCATGATATGACAACCATCAGAAGCCTATATAAGCAAGTCAATTACACCTTATTTAGGGTCCTGACACTTTTAAGAGCTCCTCATGTAAAATAAGACACAAAAGGCAATCCAATCTACAAAAACTATGAAATAACTCATGCACATCTATTAGGGAAGTACTCTTTATAGGTATGAAGTCACCTATTAGGTAAAAGAGTCTCCATTTTCTCTCTACAAGTAAACAAAGTGATATTTCCCAAGTATTTGAGCAAGTTTGAAACTTAAAACAAGGTATTGTCAAATTTTGATTGCACTTTGGTATATATCACATGTTAGGAGAATAGTGTGTGGTTTGAGCCCTCTTTGGAATATTGGCAAAGTTGGCACTGCATAGGAGTTCCCACAACCCACCTAAATTTGTTTTACAAGAACTCCATCTTGCATTACGAGGGTTTGATCAGAATTAGAGAGTCATTCCAAAGGAGAGTGATGAAGACCAACATCCAACGATATTCATTTCTAGGTAGGTGAGACACTCAAAAATTTACAAACCTAGATTCCAAATAGGTCTAAGATCATACAAAAGGGTCAAGACCGTATGAATGTTTTGGACCTAGTTGTATGGTTTTGACTAGCTACAGTTTCAGGAATGAAGCTTTCTCAGTCCCATATCAACCTGTTCCTATACTTAGATCACTTAGAACTTCCCATACCCACACAAAATAAGCTAAGTGTAATCTCTCCTTTATGTTTTGATAGTTCATAGATCAATAATCACTTTATAAAGCATTATTCTAATTTGGGTAATGAATGTTAGAAGTTAATTAAATCAGAAAAGCCTCATGTTGCATCATTTCATATTTTTTTATGTATGTTAATTAGAAACAAATTTATAACTTAAAAGAGAATGAAATAGGAAATTTACACAAAGTAAAATCAACGAGTATCCTTAAAGGAATGATGTTATAGGATTTGTATCGCACAAGTGCGTAAATATTTAATAAAGATGGCATGTACAAAATTTCATGCATAGTTACACATTTACGATGTGTAACTTTTGAATCTTGTAGTTTGAATAAGATGACATAATTATCACCTAATCCCATAATTATAACCATTGAGTTGACTTGATTGCATCAATTTGTGTTATGATCACTTGGGCCCTATCTCACTTAGATCATTTAGATGCATTCAATATCATATCATACGTATCAAACCCCGTAATAGAAAATATTCTTTGAAGACAACACACCAAGTATAATATGCATGTGATTTAACCCAAAATAAACAAGTGTATTATTATTTAAACATTTGATTAAGGGTTAGAAACATGAGATTTATTCAAATTAATCAATTTCAAATCAATGTGTGGATCAAATTATACCTATATTAGTATGCACGATAAAATAATAAGAAAATGTGCTACCAAGTAGAAACATGACATGAGATACACTTATATATTCTACTATTTTGGAAGGTGATCTGGTTGTTGCAAAAAGATGAAAATATTGAAACGATCTTTAGATACTCCATTTTTGGTTCTATAGATGTAGGATGGGTAGGGGAAAAAATATTATTTATGTATGAAACCTTTTGGTGGTTGAATACTTGTTTGAAAATTCTTTACGAAGATCTTCTAACATTTTATAGCTTTATGTGTATGTGTGATTGATTGAAATATGCTTTTATGTGAAACCCTAGTTCTCATAGACATGTAAAACCCTCTATATGACCTGAAATAACTTCAAACCCTAACTGTGGGTAGAAACCCCTAAAAAAGGTTTGTGGTTGTGTTGAAGTGCAATATGTACACCAGCTATGTTGGCATTACTCTAAGGAAAAAATTTAGACCCCTTACCAAAATCTAAGTAACATATTTTTGGAAAATTTGTAAAAATAGATTTCCTGTTGATGGAAAACAAGAGAAAAATGTATATAGTGATGCAAATGAATAATTTTCTAGGAAAAGGCATGTCGAGAGAAAATCAGATGCACCGGTTGTAAATGGGTGTCTGTAAAATAAGCTACAAACATGTCATCCATACAAAGGTTTTATCACTCAGACATCTGCATATGTAAATGAGTCATCTTTACATAGGGTCTTTTAGTTAGTCATCTACATATATAGACGATTCATCTATATGGAGGCTCTATCACTTAGACGTCTATATATATACACACTTGGTTTCACATGGAACTGGACATATGTCTATGTAGAAGCTTGGTTGTGTATGCAATTGGGCTTCTGCATGTACAGACACCCAGTTGTATGTGTGGTCAAGCATGAATACATTTAGCTGCCTGATTGTATGTGTTTATTAGAATCAACACATGTAGCCACTCGATTGCACAAACTTGTCTCTTGTCGCCATATGTCCTCACTCGCCTATATGTGTAGGCTTGGGGCCTCATTTATCCTCACTTTCTCCTTTAGGCTCAACACCAGTCTCTATCTCCAGGCTTAAATGACTATCGAACTAGGCTACAGACTCAACAAACAAGCTTGACAAGTGCATCTACAATCCAAAAATGACATCTATTTCTACACCTTCTCAGTCTTAACCCAAAATATAATTCCAAAACTTTATGTGCTCGTCAATTTCCACCATGCTAAAACTGAAGGACACATTTAGTGATTGGGTAGATAAATGTTGTTTTTAAGCACTAATTTACATGCCTCAATAACATTGATGTACCTTTTCTATAATTTATTTTATCTAATTATGACAAATCCACATGTATCTTCACAATTAAGTGGCCATCACAAGAATTTTCTTTTGAAAAATCTCCATGATTTAATCTAAATTGAATTAAATATTATTTCATAGTCACTATTGTAACTAATGATATACAGGTGATAAACTACAATAATGGACAAGTAAATAAGAATTCAAAGATATGAATCCCTAAGAGAATGAGAAAGGGAAGATGACTTAGCTAGTTTCATGCAACTTAGAGGTGATCTAGACTGAGTATCTATTGGAACAGTATGGAAATAGTGTCGTAAAGGCTCACTAGAGGTTCTCAAAAAAAAATACACAAGACAAAAGTTCCCATGAGAGGACATGAGTGCTTGGGTGTTGGTGACTGAACTGGGCACTAGTGTCCACTTAGGTGCTCAGGTTGTGATCTTTTATGAACTAGATGAGCTTCGCTATTGATATTCATTTTTCACTCTGGTTTTTATCCAATGTCACTAGTCGTACCTGTAACCTACAAAATAGGTGACCAGCCACACATGCCCACAAATGACATCAAACCTAATAAAGAAGACACATAATGGGGAGTCAGAATGACCTCGATGATCACCTAAAGAGTGATCTTATGACTGAGCACTGTACTACATCTTAGACTCCATATAGTTCTGTGTGTATGTGTATGTAATGATGCCCTAGGTTGCCCTTGTGCAAGTTACACTATGATAGGGGATAGACATAGAATGTAGCAAGTATGCAAAATGTGTGTTATAGAATAGAACAAACTTCCCCTCTTATGTTATGTACGCATATCAATGTAACCCTTGTCCCTTGTATGGATGTGCTAGACATATGCCTTGTAATGATCTTATGCCTTTGGATGCAAGATTAGGTGATGAAAGATAATGTTTAGTTCTTGGCCCCTTATTTTAGAGAATTAAATAAGTATATATTTGATTCCCTTGTTTGAATTTTGTAATTGACAACTGAAAGGTCGACCCAAAGCTCTAAAAGGTGACCAAAAATTAAAAGAGACCCAAAAGAATAAAAATAAGATAAAAATGGTCAAGAGCACCCAGGAGGGACATGAGATCATGGAAAATTATGTCCTAACTGGGTACTAGTGTCTAAGGCCATAAAAGATAAATCAGTAAATTTCTAACAAGGTTGTAATATATGCAAGGCTAATAAATGTTAGGAAATAAGGGATAAATATGCAGAATAATCCCTCACAGAATCACAACAATAGAAACTAATATGTAGAAAAGATCACAGATCTCAAATAAAAGTGTAGAATAAAATAACACAACACAAAGAGACAATATTTAACGTGGTTCTCCCAATTTGGGCTACGTCCACAAAGAATCACTTGCTCATATTTTATTACAAGCCACCACTCTCACAATACAATACCTAGATTTGTTTGAAGCTATGCTCAACAAACTCTACAGAATTCACACCTGAATTCAAAGCATATCTGCAATGTTTTTCATTCTTCTATCATATGCATAAAACCATATAAATAGACAACTACTTAAGCATTTTTACAAAACCATGGGTATCAAAACCATGAGAAAAAACCGTCCCATAAACCTATGGGTCAAAATCCCGCCCATATGAGAAAATCATGTTTGCCGATATATTGGGCACGTTTTAAGGCCCAATTTTTTTAACCCCGATGAGACAACTATGGAAAGTGTACAGTACTCTTAGTGTACAATCTTCAACACTTTCTCACATAAAAACAGGCTCCACACCCTGATAATCTCCCACTTGGAGACTAGTTTTCCTCTGAGCAAGCTTCTCAACCCTTCACTAGTTTCTCTGAAGACCAACCAAATCTGAACAAAACTTCAATTTTTCCCGTATGACCAACTTGGTTATTATGTCTCCAGGATTCTGATTGGTATGAATCTTCTCTAGCTTCAACTTCTCTTCCTCCAAAGCTGTCCTGATGAAATGGTACCTTAACTGTATATGCTTCATCCTAGAGTGGAAAACATAGTTCTTAGCTAGGTGTATAACACTCTCACTATCACTAGTCAAATTTCATTCCTCCTGCTTATGCCCCAAATCCTTAAGTAATTATTGTAACCAAATCATTTCCTTACTTGCTTCTGTGGTAGCAACATACTCAACCTCCGTGGCTGACAAAGCCACCAACTTTTTTAGTCTTGAAATCCACCTTACTGTTGTCCCACATACAGTGTAAACATAACCTGTTGTGCTCCTCCTGCTATCTACATCTGTAGCCATATCCAAATCTACATAACCACACAAAGTGGTGTTTGATCCACTGTAACACAAAACTATCCCCATGGTCCCTCTCAAATACTGAAGGATCCACTTTACTGCCTGCTAGCGATATCTACCTGGATCACTCATAAATCTACTCACCACTCCCACTGCATGGGAAATATCAGGCTTGGTGCACACCATGGCATACATCAAACTACCAACTACTGATGAGTAAGGTACCTTAGACATTTGGTTTCTCTCCTGCTCTATCTTGGAACACTGTTCCTTTGATAACTTGAAATGGCCTGCCAAAGGAGTCCCAACCAGTTTAGCATCCTGCATATTAAACCTCTTCAATACTTTCTTAATGTACTCTTCCTAAGATAAAGTTAGCTTTCGTTCCTTCCTATCCCGAGATATCCTCATACCAAGGATTTGTTTGGATGCCCCATAATCCTTCATAGTAAAGGATTCACTTAGTTGCTTCTTGAGTACTTTTATTTCCTGCATGTTTTTACCTGCAACCAACATGTCATCCACATATAAACATAAGATAATATAACTGTCATCCTCAAATTTCTTTGTATACATGCAATGGTCAGAATGACATCTAGTATAACCTTTCTTCATCATGAAGCTATCATATTTCTTATACCTTTGACGTGGAGTTTGTTTCAAGCCATACAAGTTCTTCTTCAGTTTGCACACCATCTCCTTTTTACCTTTGACCTCATAGCCCTCTGGTTACTGTGTATATAGATCCTCCTCCAATTCACCATGGAGAAATGTATTTTTCAAATCAAGTTGCTCTAAGTGCAAGTCTTCTGCTGCAACTATTCCAACAACAGTTCTAATAGAAGTCATTTTTACTACAGGAGAAAAAATCTCATCAAAATCTATACCTTTTTTCTGTGCAAACCCCTTGACCACCAACTGGGTCTTATATCTTTTCTTGCCTCCTTCTTCCTCTTTGACTTTGAACACCCACTTGTTCTGTAATACTCTTTTACCTTTAGGTAGCTTCACCAAATCCCATGTTTGGTTCTCCGTGAGAGCCTGATGCTCCACATCCATGGCTTGCTCCCACTTCTTCTTGGCATCTACCTACATAACTTCATCAAAGCTCTCTGGCTCTCCACTACCAGTGAGTAATAAATAATAAAGAGAAGGAGAAAAACATTCAGGTTCTCTTCTTACCCTAAAAGACCACCTCAATATAGGATTTTGGGGTTCCTATTGAGGAGGTTCCTGAACTGATTCATGTGTCAATTTTCCATCCGGAAGATCCTCTACTGCTGCATATTATTTCTTGGATTCTTCCCTATTTTCCTGCAACTGCTACTTATACATGACTTTCTCATTAAAGACCACATCTCTAGATCGAATGATTTTCTTGTCCTTAATACTCCAACATTTATATCCAAAGTCATCACCACCATAACCAATTAAAGTACATTTTTCTGACTTAGCCTCTAGCTTGGTCCTATCATCCTTGTCTATATGAAGAAACACCTCACATCCAAAGACTCTAAGAAATTAATAATCAAATTTCTTACCATACCAAGCCTCCTCAGGTATGCCTCCATCCAAGGCACTTGAGGGTCCTCTGTTTATCAAGTACACAGCTGTGTTCACCATTTCTGCCCAAAAAGAAAGAGGCAGTCCTGCATGTATCCTCATGCTCCTAGCACATTCCATTATTGTTTTGTTCATCCTTTCTGACACCCCATTCTACTATGAAGTTCTTGGAACCATCTTTTGCTTGCAAATTCCATTCTTAGAACGTTAATCATCAAATTCATTGCTGCAATACTCCCCTCCATTATCTGACCTGAGACATTTTAGCTTAAGACCTATTTCATTCTCTACTAAGTCTTTCCATTTAACATAATTGTAAAATACATCAGATTTGTTTCTAATACAATAAACTCAAACTTTCCTTGTTACATCATCAATAAAATTAACATAATAACATGAACCCCCAAGAGATGATACCTGAGCCGGCCCCCACACATCAGAATGCACTAACTGTAACTTACTTTCTTTCTTTGTAGGTTCAACCTTGAAAAACCTTACTCACTTTTATTTCCCATATATGCAGTCCTCATAGAACTCCAAACCTATTTCTGTATATCCAGGAAAATCCTTATTTATGATCTCCATGCCCTTATGGCTCATATGACCGAGCCTATAGTGCCACAATGTTGTATCTACTTTTAAAGCCACAAGATTACAAACATTAGTGCTATAAGTGGTTAAATACAAGGTTCCAACCTTCTTACCTCTTGCCACCACAAGAGCACCCTTGATAACCTTCTAAGATTTCATTGTAAATATCATAGTACAACCATCACTTCCCAACTTCCCTATCGATATCAATTTTTGTCTTAATGTAGGCACATGTTTGACATCATTCAATAGCCAAGTATTCCCATTCTGCATCTTAACCCGGATAGAACCTTTTCCAACGATGCTTCAAGGCTCATCATCACCAAGAAAAACATGCCCAAAATCTCCTTAAACATAATCAACAAAATAATACCTATGTGGAGAAGCATGGAAAGAAGCCCCCAAATCTAAAACCCAAGATTCAGTAATATTGTGCAAAGAAAGAATCAAAGCATCCTGACATACATTACCCGTTGCCACATTTGCCTCCTTGTTTTCTTCCTATTGTTTCTTCTTGTCCCGAAGCTCCCAACAGTCATTCTTTGCATGTCCAGACTTTCCATAGTGCCAAGATACTATCTTGCTTTTAGATTTTGACCTTGCCCGATCCTTTGATTTTCCACGGTTTCCTCTATTCTTCTGTCTCCCTCTAGTTTCCACTGTCAAATGATTCCTTGAAGTAGAAGATTTACTAGATCTTTTTCTTCACATTTCCTCACTTAGAATCACCCCTGCAACATCCTCAAACTTCAACTTTGAATTAGTAGGAACCGAGTTGCTTACCGCTGTTACTAGGCTATTCCAACTCTCAGGTAAAAAACACAAAACTAATAAAGCCCTAAATTCTTCATCAAATTCTATTGTAACCGAAGCTAGCATATTTACAATTGTATTAAAATTATTTATATGATCTGCTACTGAACCATTCTCATACATCTTCATATTAAACAAATTTTTCATTAAAAATATGTTATTAGAGGAAAAGGGTTTTTCATATAACTTCCCTAATGCATCCATACGTTCTTTTGTGGTCTTTTCCTTTGAAACATTAAATAATACCAAAGATGTAAGACACAGCCGGATTGTCCCAAGTGCTTTCCTATCTAGAAAATTCCATTCCGCATCTATCATGCTTGAGTGTTTGTTCACCTTTTCAGACTTCAGAGTATAAAGATCCTTATGATAAAGGTAGTATTCCATTTGCATCTTCCAAAGACTAAAATTCTACCCGTTGAATTTATCAACCCTAGATCTTCCATCATCTGTCATAGCTCCCACTCAAGATAAAACTTTCCCTGCGATTCAACACTTCAGCAAACCAAACTAGGCTCTGATACCAATTGTTAGGAAATAAGGGATAAATATACAGAATAATCCCTCACAAAATCACAACAGTAGAAACTAATATGTAGAAAAGATTACAGATCTCAAATAAAAGTGTAGAATAAAATAACACAACATAAAGAGACAATATTTAATGTGGTTCACCCAATTTGGGCTATGTCCACAAAGAATCACTTGCTCAAATTTTATTACAAGCCACCACTCTCTTAATACAATATCCAGATCTATTTAGAGCTATGCTCAACAAAATCTACAGAATTCACACCCGAATTGAAAGCACATCTGCAATGTTTTTCATTCTTCTATCATATGCATAAAACCATATAAATAGACAACTGCTGAAGTAGTTTTACAAAACCATGGGTATCAAATCCATGGGAAAAAATAGTCCCATAAACCTATGGGTCAAAATCCCACTCATATGAGAAAATCATGTTTCCTGATATATCGTGCACATTTTAAGGCCCAATTTTTTTTAACCCCAGTGAGAAAACTGTGGAAAGTGTACATTACTCTTAGTGTACAGTATTCAACACTTTCTCACATGAAAACAGGCTCCAAAACCTAACAATAAAAGTGCAAGAGATAAAACAAAAGGCCAAAATAAATTGTCAACCACTAGTTTTCTTGCTTAGGAATCATGTATATATTAATATACTTCAGGACCTAGAATTGTACCCAAGTGCATATATTTTGTGTCTATATTTTCCCCCACTTTATATTGTTGAGTGAATACTCAATAACATAAAGTAGATAGAAGATGTGCACCTTGTAATCATGTAGAGAAGAAAGTAACTCGATACCGTGCCGAGTGGATAAGTGAAACATGAAGGGATCGTAATGTGAGAGCATGGGATACTAGGAAAGAGGAAGATAGAACCCTAAGGGTGAAGTGTGTTCATAGTAGTGTGTTGTTAGAACTTATGCTTGTTGATGTGAGCTGCTTCTTGTTGCGTATTAAGGGTACGAACCTATAAAAGAAGAGAAAACGAGTAGTCAAAGTCATATGTATGAAAAATCAGAGTAATATGTGTATAAGTAAGTAAAAAGTGTGTAATAGTAAAAGGAAAGTGTGCACCAAATGTATGAGAGAGTAAAATAGATTTTTTTCTTAGAGGTGTTGTTGAGTTTGGATGCCAATGCTAAGGTTTTTGGGTGGCCAACAGTGATATTTTTGGGTGATCTCATGCCAAGAGCAATTTTTTCGGGTGATCTCATGCTAAGAGCGAGTTTTTTGGGTGATCTTATGCTAGGAGCAAGTTTTTTGGGTGATTTCACGCCAAAAGAGAGTTTTTTGGGTGATCTCATGCCAAGATAAGAGTGTTGGGGAGAGAGATCTAGTTTTTCTCTCCTTCCATGATGCTTCCCAATAAGCACCACTGTAGATGGTATGTCCCTGATTTTTTCCTGTTATTTCCGTTGTAACTGATTGTAACTAATTATGATGGATATAATGCATTATGTAATTAGAGGCAAGTGCATGCTATTGGATAACTGTGCTATAAATTTCTAGAGATTGTGTTGAACTAAGAAATTGAATATTTTTACCCCGAGGACACAAATGCACCTAAGGGATGGACACAAATGCCCACCACTACTATCCAAGAATGGGCACTAGTGTCTACTTTTATGTGTGTGGCTCCAAGTATGATTTTGGACCAATTCTGTAATTGTGTGCACATGTCCCAATTATGTACTGTTTTATGTTTTGATTTGTAGCTCTAAACTACTGTACAGTGGTGATTTGTTCATCTTAATAGATTTTCCCCTCATTTGGGGTGCATGTCGACAACTGTAGGAGAATGTGGCCCAAAGGAGAGGGCCTGAAGGTGATATGTATATCTAAGTAGTGGATACTTGCAGGGGGTAGGGGATGTGCATAGTTAGAAACCAAGGCACATGATAAACAAGATGAACTAGTAAACAAGTGTTAGCTGTGGATAATAGCTAGCATGCAATGGAAGGAAATGTAACAAGCAAGTACGAAGACAAGATGGAGCTACGAAATAAGAGGGGTTTCATACATGGGAAATCTACTCAGAATGTCATAAGACAATCAGGGTGGAAGTAAAAAAAACAAAATAATGCAAAAAATGATCAAACAAGACATCGGACATAGCCCAGTAAACAATTAACAAACAATAGGAAATAATTGAAGTGACTAGATAGCCATGGTTGTATCAAATCCTGCAAGGATAAATGCTACACATGAAGCACCCATGTTAGCATGTTATAAAGATAAGTAGTCATGTCAAAGTGTGTATATATTCGTGAAAAGTAAGTGAAGGTAGTAAATTAATAAGTACTAAAATGATAGAACTTGTGATGTGTAGAGTATGAGAGTAGTGAAGGTAGTTTCCTCCTAAGAGCCTGTGGTGGGACTGGTAAAGCACCGTAGTTTCAAACATCATGTATTGTGTGTGAATTTATAAAATTCTTGAATTCACCTCAAGATACCAAGTGAACGTGCACATATGTATAGAAAAATATAATGACATACTAAGTATCTAGCTAGCATATGAAACAAAGTGTAACATGTAAGTAGAATAAGCTAACAAGAGTACAATGCAACCAAGATATGCAAATATGTCATGCGAGTGTGATATTGTGCTATGATGTGTAATGATGTGAAGATGAGGAGGAGCCAATATTACCCCCATATGGATGTGTGTATGAGATGAGGTTCATTGATAAATTCTGCCCTCAACAATCAAGAATGAACCATAGAGAAAGAGTGCCTCATTAAGTAATAGCGGTAAATGTGATGTGTGCAATTGAGATGTGGTGATTCTTAGAAAGATATGTATCGTGAAGCACTGAGCATAATGTGTAGCCAAGAAGTAGATTATGTGAGGTTCATGGAAGAAGTGTACACCCTCAATAGTCAAGTGTGAACCATGTAGCACTACAGATGTGCACCATCGGGTAGTGATACGATACAATGTGTGTACCAAAGATGTAAGAGTGCTTGAGAAGATGTATCATGAAGTTCAAAGAGTGTGATAATTTAGGATATAAGAAGTAGATGAAGTGAGGTTCATTAATGAAAGCCAATAGTGACCCTCAATGATGGTGAGTAATGATGGTGATAAGAAAGTAAGTAGGGTGATTATCAAGGTATCACAAATGGAATATGTCATGTTTTCTAGCATGTTGATGATAGACTGGGGAGGTCGTGAACTTGCTTGTATGAGCAACATGTATTAGTACATGGGATCAGGAGTAGATGATTTAGAGAGAATAACTAATGCATGGACATGGGAGAAACATCCTTGATATCCCTGCATTTTAGTGTCTGATGGATTGAATTGTTGGCTTCCATAGATGTGAAATTTATCTTGAGAAAGCATGGTGTAAAGTATTTTTTTTGACTGAAAGGATGTATACCATATATGTAAAGCAATATGTGTTATCATGAACTAATAAGGATGGGTCATAAGTAAGTATGATTGAGTAAATGACACTGTACTTGATCAAAATAGGTGTGATCACAAGGGAGGTACATTGTGTGTACAATTTTTTTGAGAGAATCTTTAGAAACTGTGTGCTTTTGAAGTAATTGATACAAGGAGAATTTGATGCAAGAAATATTGACTTGGAGTGCCATGTTAGAACGTAGGGTTTTGGTTTGGAGAAAAGTAGTACTGGATAAATAACATGCAAAATTAGGATTCAAGTGTTCGATCTATGGGGAGTAGAGGGTTCGATACCCCCAAGAGTGCGATTTAATATAAATCATAATGTGAATCTTATTTTAGAGTAGAGCTTTACATGGTGACTTAATGATATGATAATGTGATCCCAATCATCGATAGTAAGACATTATCTTGAGCAATAAACAAGCAATAATATGTTTAACCATAAACATAGAGGGAGAGAGGAGGTCAACTTGTGCTGAGGGAATTCGATGTGCTTATTTTCATGGAAGTTTGATATTGAGCTATTGAGAACACTGCTAGCATGACTCAATAGGTTGAGGTAATGGTGTCATCAAGGCTACTTCTAGAAGTTCTATGATACTGGGTTAGATAGTGTAGGCTCATGAATCCTCCAAGGGAGGAACATGAGTGCTTGGTGGCTATGATGCTCACGATTCATAGAGGTGCTAAAATTTAGGAACCCATTCAGGGTGATCAGGTAACTGGAGATGATTTTCTAGGCAGGAGGATAATCCGTTGTTAGAAATCCATTTATCGCTCTAGTTTCTCTCCTAGATCATTGTAGTTATACTTGTAACCTACAAACATAACATTGTCTATCTGTCACAATGTCCATTAAACCACATGGTAAATATAATATGGTATATTTTTGTATCAAATAACTGCAGAATGATGGAGTTGGTAATGACTCCGGCAATCACCTAATTAGAGTGAACTTAGTACCAGTAGCGAAATGCACATATCATGTTTTCTAGACATTCCGATCGTACTTGAGAGGTGAATGTGTGTGGTAATGACGCCCTAGGATGCCCTTGTGCAAGTCACACAAGGATAGTGGGCTAGATATAGAATGTAGAAATGAGGTGTAGATAGAATAAAATGAACCTAGGCCTCCTATATTGTGTATGCAGAGTGATGTAGCCCTTATCCCTTGTGAGGGATGTGCTAGATGGATTCCATAGCTTGAAATTCTCTTTTTCCTTTTAGATTCAAACTTAGGTGATAATAGATCATGTTTACTACTTGAAGATGGATTGATTTGAGTTGAAATAACTAAGTACATGTATAGATTACCTTATTTGAGATGATTCGTAATTGACACTTACTTATGAAGGTGCCGTATTGCAAAAGATTAAAAGATACCCATAGAAGAAAAAGAGACCCCAAAATTGTAAGAACATATTTGAAAGAGAGGGTCAGGAGCACCTAGAAGGGAAATGATAGCACTTAGGAGACTTTTGTCCTGGCTAGGTGCTAGTGTCTGAGGCCATAAAAGAAAAGATAACATGTGTGAAAGAATATCCCTAGAAAGATAATACCAAGGATGAAACCATAGGAAGACCAGAGGTATGATAAACAAAAGATACAAATATGAACTGTGATGTAATTAGGGTTTGGGGTTAAGGAAAGACAAATCTGATAGAATGGGAAAAAAGGAGCTGAGTTGTCGATCACAAGTTAGGGTTTAGTAAATTATTTAATCTAAACTGAATTAAATCTCATTTTAGAGTAACTGTTATAACTAATGATATAAAAGTGATAAAATACAGTAATGGGCAAGAAAATAAGCATTCAAAGATGTGAAGCCCTAAGAGAATGATAAAGGGAAGATGACTTAGCTGGTTTTGTGTAACCTAGAAGTTAGATAGACCAAGTATATGTTGGAATAGTCTGGAAACATTGTTGTCAAGGCTCACTAGAGGTTTTGGAACTCAAAACTACACAGGATAGAAGTGCCCACGGGAGGACATGAGTTCCTGGGCGCTAGTGACTGAACTGGGTGCTAGTGTCACTTAGGTTCTAATCTTTTTTGTACTGGATGAGATTCATTGTTGATCTTTGTTTGTCATTCTGGTTTTTCTCCAATATCGTCGGTCATACCTGTAACTTGCAAAATAGGTGACTAGCTACACATACCCATAAACTGCATCAAACCTAATAAAGAATATGCAAAATGGGGATTTGGAATGACCTTGACGGTCACCCAAAGAGTGATCTTACGATCGAGTGTTGTACTAAATCTAAAAAATGATGTAGTTCTTTATGTGTGTGTGTGTGTGTTCATGCCCTAGGTTGCCCTTATGTAATTTACATGATGATAATGTGATAGATCTAGATTGTACTAAGTATGTAGAATGTGTGTTATGGAATATAATGAAATTCCCTTCCTATGTTGTGCATGCAGATCAATGCATCCCTTTACCCTTGTATGGATGTGCTAAATATATGCCTTGTAATGCTCTTGTGCCTTTGGATGCAAGCTCAGGTGATGGTGGATAATACTTAGTGTTTGGCTCCTTATTTGAGAGCATTAACTAATTATACATATGAATCCCTTGTTTGAATTTCATAATGGACAATTGAAAGGCTGACCCAAAGTTCTAAAATGTGACCAAAAAGTAAAAGAGACCCAAAAGAGTAAGAATAATATAAAGAAGGTCAGGAACACCTAGGAGGGACATGAGCACCTAGGCGTTTCTGTCCTAATTGGGTGCTAGTGTTTGAGGCCATTAAAGATAAATCAATAAAGTTTTAGCAGTGTTGTAAGGTATGCAAGGCCAATAAAGGTACAAGAGATAAAGAAAAATTCCCAAATGAAGTTGTCAACCATTATTTTTCTACTTAGGAATTATGTATACATTAGTATGCTTTAGGACCTAAAAATATACCCAAGTACATAGATTTTATGTCTACACTCCATAAGATATCCACCGCTTAAGAGGGCTTCCACACATGAATGTTAACCCTATGAAAACAAAATCCTCACTCTCTGACACAAATAAAAAGTATCTAGAGTTCAACTTTGATGTACATGTTGAAGGTAATAATATGTTTTTTACATTTTCTTTCTTTCTTTTATTATCATAATAAACTAATAACATGTTTTTTCTTTTGTGCATGTATTAGTAAGTCCTCTAAATCAAGAAGGGGATTATCTGTGAATTTTTTTCAACACAGATTTTTGTAGGCCATGATTGAATTTTTCAGGATAGGATGGTCTTGCTGGGAAGATAATCTGACATCCCATACTGGGTTGTTGTCTACATCCCCCGTTCTCTAAGTGCCAACAATTTGGTCGGTGTGTATATATCCAATATGATACGAAATGATTTTTCATATACTATTTGCAATGCCACTACACCATTGTCATGTTATAATTATGTAATTACATTATATATAAATCCTTTCTTGAGTTGCACTCATAGAATACTGATATTCTGACTTCACTTGAAAAAATCAAAGTAAATTATCTTTCAAATGATGAGATAGAGGTAACTTTAAAGTTTAAATTATTACAAACTAACTTCATGTATTTATTTTATAAATAGAGCTAATTTTCTATTTTCTTTTAGAAAGAGAGCAATTATATCGCATGCAATAAGACAAGCTGTAGTTAGAGGTCATCAACCTTATGAGGAATTTATAGATTCATACATGGATATACAATCATCTCCGACTCCTATTACAATTCTAAGATAAAAACACATAAGGAGTTCTATTACACCCCCTCAATTTCAAGTGCAACATGCAACTTCATCAATTATTCCATGTATTACTAGTATTAGTCTATTAAGATATGAATAATGGAACATACATTGTTTTATTTTTTTATTAATGGAACTATATTTGTTTTAATCATTACTACATATTTATAGATTCCTTAGATAGTTTTTCATAAAACTTCCCCACATCAACATGAACAAACAAATTTTGTAAGGATTCAACTATTGATAGGAGAAGAAATTACTCTTAGACATACTTTGCAAGGTACATTATTAGTATCACTTCAAATTTTAAATTTATGTTAAATTTACTAAACATTGAATTCTTATTTTTTTGTTTTGTTCACATTTTGTTTTTGTAGTTCACCTTCCCTCTTCTAAAAAGAAAATGATGCCACCACCACCACCGCCTAGACAAGTTTAGACAAGGGGAAAAAAATATATTTTCTAGCTAAAATTGGTGGCATAATTCATTTGATGGAAAAAATGTTTCCAAATTTCTCTTTTGGTGGTCTCCCTAGTGTAATACAAAAAATTTATCTTGATGATGATTTATCGGGTATCAAGAGTGGTACTAGTGATCCAACTACTTTTAATCCACATAATATGATTCAGGGATCACAAGTTCCCCAAATAGATCCTATTTACAGGAATAGACACCCAATTCACCATACAACACACCCTCTCCAACACAGATACTGGTATCACCATCTGATGATCAATTAACAACTTTTTTGTTCCATAATTGTTTGGAAAAGAGTTGTTATGTTACTATTAACAATGTTATTATGTAAGATATAGAGACTTTGAGAACATGGGAATTTCGGTACAAAGATTTGATTAAGAAAATAAATGTTCATTTTCACCATTCCCAAAGAAACTGTTTATTTACTTTAGTTCAGAATGAGCCAACAAAGATAGAGTATTAATGAATCAAGCTCTTTCAGGTGCCATTACAACAAACAATGACTATAATGATAATGTTTTATATGTCATGTTAAACAGGTTGGAAAATTTAAATGGTGAAGCCCAAACTTACTATAACAAATGGGCTAGAGACATAAACCTTTTTATCATTGCAAATAATGAAAAATATAAAGTTATCATAATTTTAACTCTTTATTTGTATTTAAATTTTATTTTTACATATTTTAAAATTTTAACTAATAATATTTCTTTTTTCTAATGTAGTTAAAATATGGAAATTTGAAGAATGAAGTACCGGTCTTGGATCTTCATCTCAATAATGCACCCAAAAGTTTAAATTCTACTATTTCACTGAAGGAAACAATTGTGATCCTAAATAAACAAAACACTACATTGAAGAAAATAATCAAGGAACATGACATGGATCCAGTGATATTGTTCAAACAAAAATTAGATGTGGATCCTAGAATACTTTCAACAGGTGATGTAGACAATCAAGATAGGGAAAATCTTGCTAGTGTTAATACCACAATAGACAATCTAATTAAATAAGGAGAAATAGTGAAAGAAGATATAATACCAGAGGGAGCATCTTAGAATGAGAGTTGACTATGATTCCTTATATTGTATAATTGTAATACCGATAAGAATTGAAATGTAAATCTCAAATTTCAATTGAGATATTTTTCACTTTTGTAAATTTATGTGAAACAATCGACACTTTATTAATTTATATTGTTTTCATAGCATCTCTGGTGTTTTGTTTTTCATAAAAATGTAAAGTATAATATTGAAGTTCTATTCGTAATTATTATTTTCATATCTTGTATTGCATACAAATTATAAGAACTAAGGATACTGAAATCATTTTACACAAAACATACATACATAACTATAAAAATTTCATATTAATTTTTTTGTATACGAATAAATATTTATAATACATACATCTTACCAAGCTAAAAGCCTAAAAATTAGGAAACTGAAACAATACTTGAGCAAGCCTTTTTTCTTTAGAGACATTTGAATCTAGTATGCCACTAGAGCATTCACTTCCTGGGTAAATATTAATACCATCTTTGTTTGCTCACTATATCAGTGATTCCTCTTATTTTAGTAATTGAATTTCGAATGGAAAGTGCCCTTTCATAAGGAATGCATCCATGAGATAACACAAAACATACAATCTCAAACATGTATCTAGATTTTTATCCAATCCATTTCAAATTTTTTATTTAATAAAAGATAATGCACTAAAGACTCCGTTCATCTTCCACTGATTCCAAAATCATCATTTTGAAAAGTTCATATAATCGTAAATAGTCACTAATATTTTCTTGCAAGACGCTACTAGGATATAGTTTTTTCCATAGCCTTGTGATAGCTCCATTTTCTGTTGGTTCGTTTAGATATCTAATATTGATTAATCATTGTAAGTCCAAATTGTGTTGGCTAAGATGTCAGTAAATATTTTTACAAAATACCTTTAATTTCAACTCCATTTATATATATGGACTTGCTGAAATGCTTAATCAGAGTACTCATATATTTGAGAAATATATTACTTACTAATTATTCACTATGACCGTCAATAATGTTTCCAAAATATGGGATTCACTACTCCCACGACCTCAAGAATGTCATCCCTTCTAAAATAATCTTGAATTTATGTGGATAATATTTGTGAAATATTTCTCAATTTCATCTGTGTATCAGAAATAACAGTGTCATATAAAACATGTGTTACATGAACTTCTTCGATTTTTGCTCCCATCAAATCAACTATATTTTGAGAAGTATGAATCAGATATCTCCTTCTCATTAATAATGATACAAATATAATCCTTGAATATTGAATTTCAAATAGAAATTAGGATCCTTAATATATGTAAATATTTGTCAATTCTCAAATACATTTCCTTTTAAAATTGTCTTGGGATAGGTATAAAATATCTAAATTTTGACATATATATTTTCTCAACCGTATGAAATCAACAATATATATGGACCTCACTTGAACATATTTACTCAAACAAAATTATTTCCTTAAATATGAGAAGAATACCACTTAATGTAAGTAATGTTTCCAAATCTGTTAAATGGTATAACAAATAATTTGTCTTTGTCAACTTCTCTACAATATTTATACATAAAACCTACCAGCGATGTGATATTCTTCAAAAACTTTTGCATGCAGATTCATACATGGAAATCCACCTTGTATCAACATATTTTATAATATTTTTTTACCATCAGTCACTCTAATTGACAAATTTTTGGAACTCTAGAAATCTTTTTGGACCGTCTGGACATATATGCATGTCAAGTCCCGGATAATCTCTTTCAGACTTTCGCAACACTCTCAAATGTGCTAACTATTTTGTATGCAAGATTAATTCTATGAGCCATATAATGGATTGGAATCATATATGGGGAAATAGTGGTTTTTAGTCGAATGTAAAAATACCATTTATGTACCCTCTGCATTACTAATGCACCATTTATATCAACACACACCCAACTTAGTAACGATGGTATAATCATCCATCCCACATATATCCATCAAACTTGAAATAACCAACTTGTAAAGGTTCTCGGCATTGCAATTTCTATCATTTTATGGACTACTAATAAATGAAGTTTCCTTAGATGGTTATCAAAAGCATAAAAATGAATTCAAAACCATGATGTGTTGTCAACTATTGTGAGCTCATCAATAGAAAATGAGATAAATTGTACATTTTTTACTTTTTCTTTCAAATCCTCCCCAATAATCGCTAGACACTTTTACATTTACCAAGCACTATTGTCTAACCAATGCGATTGTGGGATATTCTTGAATCCATTATGTTGAAATAAAATTTTATAATCCCAAAAATCAGAAATAGGTTACCCTTTTTAAAAATGTGCTAAATAGTTGAGAACTATATATTTTTGGAACATAGATTAGGTTGAACAAAATTTCCTAACTGAGTTGTAATTGTTCTTCCTTTCTCAACAATATTTTTTAGTTATTTCTATTCATTTTCATACTCTACTACATATCCTACACACATGCATTCTTTTGCATTTTTCCATGTCTGTGTTCATTCTATTTGACCATCTTTTTTCTTAGCCAATTCATATATTTTACCACAAGGTTTCTCAATTGTGTCCAACTTGAGTTGAATTTTTTATTCCTTTCCAAGTTTCCAACTACAAATTCTACATTTAGATTATGTTGGAGTGTCAATACCATTTTATGGCTCTACTTGTAGGCACCAGGTTTTTGTTAACCTGCCTACTTCATCTTATATACTCATTATTTAATCTAAAACCTATCATTATGTCATTATCCTAAGTCACCATTCCCTCATCTAGTAAAATCATTTTTTACACCCTCAAAAATTACTATTTACCCATCCAAAATTACCTCAACCTCTTTAAAACCACTTAAAATTTAAAAACCATCCCAAACCTATTTTATCCTCACATCCTAAACTCCCCAACTCGTCCATAACCTCATCCCAACCATTTTCCCTCATCATTTACATGAAAAATCCATTCAAGAAATGGTTTCAACCATTTCCTAAATGTTTTCCTAAAAATACTAGATTGTTGGCGATCCTAACCTATCGCTAACAATTATAGATAGTATTTTTTCCTTCTCTTTCACAGATCTTCAGAAATATTTTTCTTATACTTGCTCTTTGTTTTTGACTCAAAAACGAATCTAAGTCACTTCAGAGATCATTAAGGACTGACAACAACCTCAAGCCTTTGCAATACCTCATCTTAGAGAACCTTCTCATCAACCATCTTCACAGGAAGCTTAATTATTTTCCATCAACTTCAATCAGTTCCATCCAACATTTTGAGACATATTTTAGCTCACTTCTGAATTAAGAGGTATTTATCCATTGGCATTTAAGAAAACACAAAAAATAATAAAAAATCATCATTTAAAAACTTTATTTATCATTTTTTATGAAAGTTGATCATTTTCACTATAGTCGCCAGCGATTACTCAAATCACTTATAATTCTGTCTGATCACTTAGAATTACCTCAAATTGCCAGTGATCCTTGTCAATTTACATTTTTCAATCAATTTATCAATTTAGTCCTAACTTTTATCAATACTTTACATTTAACTTTTCCTTTGTGAGCATGGCTTTACTTTAGATGGCAATACCTGGCCGCTCTCATCCTATCACAAGTATCTATGATCTTTCAATAGTTTAGAAGCCCTTTTTTCGGAACAATACAACATCCTCCACAAACTTACACTTTGTGCAATAAGATTTTCCACTGACATCAAATACATTAACGATCAGATTGAGTTCATCCACGACATCCAGTAAGAAATAAATGACTTCTGGTATAATTATTTTAAGTCTGTCAAGATTGTATCCACCCTTGTGTGGGCCACATTTGAAGCTGCACAAGACTTTCCCTTCAACCTTTAGTTCTAAAGCTTCTTATTCATTATCTATTCACTTTTTGTAATTTACATATCTTTATCTCTATTTTTAATCTACTTAATTATATTAAAGCGAGTTGAAATCCTCCAAAGAAGTCCCTTTGGATTCCTAGAATCAGCGTTTGTCGAGAAATTCATTTACCCATTTATCTAATCTATCTTGTTTAGCTATCTTTGATCTGTGGGTTTCTTCGTCGGTGCAAGGAGAAAGAGCTTTAACTAACAAAAATAGACTTCCATCATCACGGGTATCAGTAAACCCTACCATCTTCCGAGGCCAATTTATTTTTTTGTCATTTTATTGTATTAAGTTAATGTTAGAAAACAATTAACTCTCTGGTACATTCTGAAATGCCCAGTGGGACCCTTTCCCTTTTCCCTTATTTAAAATTAATTAATTTCCATCTTTAGGTTCTCTTATCTGCAATCACCAATGATCCGGTCAAATCACTAGCGATTTTGGTGAATCACCCTCAATTCCTTCGAATCACCGATGATCTCTATAGATTGTTTTCTATTACCTAATCAATTAGCCTCTTACCTCCATTCTACTTTTCCATTCTCTATTTTCATCTAAACCTTATAGGTGTCTTCTTTGAGAGTTTTTTGCTTGCTACACTATAGCTATGCTAAAAAAATAAAAAATCTAAAAATTAAAAAGGAAGAGTTTTATAGGTACGTCTCTTTCCCTTCTTTTTCTTGCCAAGCATTACATCTTTATTTGCTGCCCTCATCAAACTTACATTTATTTTTAGTCTTGAAATTAACCTTTCATTCTTTTTGGTCACATAGTATAAGTTAGGAGGTTAAAATATTGCATTCACTTAATCTCCCCCACACACAAGCAAACCACATCAAATATAAACTGCATTGAAATAATCCTACCCAGGTGGACCTACTTGGATTTCATCACTAAGAGGAGAAGTTGACTTAGTGTTCTGGCTGAGTATAAATAATTTTTTTCTAGTATATTGGCCAAGCACCCAACTCCCTTATCATTGTGGGACTTTGAAGTGATGTGGTATGCCCCAATACCAAGCCCTGTACCAACACCAACAAAAATTTAGGCCGTACATACCTTCAGGTATATCGAGGAATCTAAACTTAACATCACCTAAAACCATCTTTAAATGACCTTTTCCTAGGACCTTGTTAGCCATTTTTTTCACATTTCATCCTTCTTATAAATAATCAAGATAATTAAAAATTCTGTTGCATGACTTGTTTGCTATTTGTAATCAACCAATCTAGATTCATTTTTTATTATTATGTCATTGCCTATTCTCATGGTGCTTACTAAACAACAACATCGTATCTAAAACTCTGACAACATGAATGAAAAATTTCAATGAACTATCGAAAACCTTTAGACTCGTATAGAATATGCTTCATGCTTAATTGATCAAAATCGACTATCCCTATCTCCCCTACCAGAAAATCAAGAACCTCCACATTCTCCTATCAGTCAATCTGCATCATTTGAAATACCTGATCCACCCAATCCTCATTTCTTCAATGGTGGGGATCCTATCTTTTCAAAAGTTGTAGACTCAAACCCCATTACCCTTAACACATACCTTGCTTCCCGAGGTGCTCATATGCAACCATTCACACCTAGACCACAACCTCATGTATCTAACACCTCGTGTGATTTTTCTCCGTTGCTTGATCCGAACCATGAGCTGGTCATCCAAAAAGTACATCCTTACCCCACTGCTAATAAATTGGAAACATCAAGTGTCATATCCTCACTTCTTGTTATTGCCTTTGATATCAATGTGGTGTCCTAACAGGATACGACTGATCTACAATCCAACTTTTTAGTGGATCTCTCATCTTTCTCCACATCATCTCAAATTAATACCAACACATCCTCATCCACATCAACCCCTTTATTCTCTTCTACCATCTAAAATCCTCTTGTGAGTTCAATATCCATTCTCATAAGAATATTTCAATCTCCCCCATACCAATAGTCTACATCAATTATCCAAAGTGTGGTTATTTATATCCCAACATCCACACCACTCATTAACACAAGTTCCATTTCTACTGTCCATCCTTCCTCACAACAATCATCTACTATCCCTACTTTCTCTCAATTTGTATATTAATAATCTCAAACTATCATTCATACCTCCATTCCATTTTAGTACATACCTTAATAGTCTCAACCATCTATTCATTATTCTATTCCTTTCTAACATATACCACAATATTCACAACCTCTTATTCACACATCAATTCCTTTCCAACATGTACCACAAACATATCAACCATTAATACACACATCCAACTACTTTTAACACATACCTCAATTATTACAACCTCTTATGAACACATCTATGCACTTCCAATATCAGTACATTTAACCTTCATAGCCTTTAGTTTCATAACCCACTTATAACATTCCCTTGAGTACAACTTTTCCACAAAATATCCCACAACCATATCAACAACCAAATAAATTCTCATATAATCAACCTAGTTTATCCTCATCCAACACATAACAACCACCAAAAACTGATCCATTGCAAGCTCTAATGAAAAAATAATCTAGTCTTGAAGCCACTTCTATGGGTCCTAAAAACACATTACTCTATGAACAAATATGTAATGAACCCATCCATCCATCTACCATACAAAACATATCCTCTTGACTAGGAACTTCCTAAGTTTCTTAGGATTTTATAGAAAAGAAGACCCTCAACAACACATCTGGGCCTTCTGACATGATTGTTATCTTATAGCCCATGACCAATAACTCATGTTGATAACATTTCCTATGTCCTTAGCTAGCCCTGCCTTAGACTGGTATAACAACATCCCACAATATTTTCTATTCTCATTCGCACAACTTGCTTATATCTTCCCGGAACATTTCTCAATTAATATCACCTGTAAAATCACTATCACCGACTTATATGTAATTAAAGAATTTGAGGATGAATCCATTTTCGAATTCGTCATCCGTTAGAGAGGTGTTATTAACTAACTATCATTTTCTCCCACAGACTGAGCTAATAGAGTTATTCGCTCATTCTTGTGTCAAAAACATTTTGTCCATGCTACAAATTCAATCCTTCCAAACATTTTAAGAAGCCTTCACTATGGGTCGAAAACTTAAACTTTGCACTCTTGAAGATGGTAGAGTTAAAATTAGATCAAAGAAACCAAAACCTAAGTTTTCATCCAAACCCTCTTCTAGTCAAGATAAATCTAAGTCATCATCAAACATAGTTGTCATCAAAACCACACCTAAAGAGTGTTTAGACTGCTCTCATCGTAACTATACTCATATCAGTGAGTCTTATAGTGTAGCCTTTGGTAAGATCCTAATTGGCAATATGATCACCCTTCCTCCTATCCGCCCCATTGACAGATCCATCTTGAAGCCCTCTTAGTATAGATATAATGACTTTTAAAAATACCTGTTAGTGATCAAACTTGCACCAGTGTCTCATATCTAGAAGAATTGAGTCATTTGAGACAACAATGGAACCATCTCCAAGTTATGGGACATTGCGCACTTGAGATAGATCTCTGGAGAAGGTTGGTTCCTCTATCTATTTCTACTACTATTGCTTCTCCTAATGCTGAAAGGGGAAAACTAAGCTAACAATACCAAGGGACCAATGATAGAAGGATAACAAAAAGGAAAATTAATCTAAGGAAGGATATATCACCAAAAAAGGAGGGATGAACACCATCAGGTATGAGTGAAAATGAGAGGAAAAGGCATGAAAGAAGGCTAGGCATGTGTAGCATAACTAAAACACATTTAACAAATCATCTTCATGGAACACAACTAAAAATGGAGCTGCAAGGGACATATAGTGACACAACAAGTACGTAATGTAAAAGAAATGAAAGAAGAAAGAATACAAACATTCTTTGGAAAGAGAATAGTCACAAAATGATGCTTCCATTATTTCTAGAAATGCACAGAACTATTACAATGGTCAATATCCACATGCACAAGCCAAATATAGATGTCTGCGACTTAGAATAAAGAAATATGAAGTCCTTAGCAAAGTGCATAAGGATCCAAAGTGTCCAATGTTAATAATGATCCCAACTCTTACATTTATAGATGAATCGATGGAAAAAGAAGAGGAGGAGGGAAAACCTGATTTTGAAATACAACTACCAACAACAAACATTCAATGCCTGCAAATCTACCTGCAAATCTATAAAATGTGTTTTCCCAAGTTTGCTTGGCATGTTGGAGAAGGAAGGAGGGTATATAAGATCAAATTGGGTTCATATCTGCTCATTAATGCCTAAAAAGGCATTTTCCCATTTCTCACCCACCAGATCCACCAAGAATTTGAATTTAAATATCTAGCACTATAGCCTACATCAGTAGCTATCGATTGAGACTAGGCACGCACCGATCAGAGATTTATAGAAAAATATATGGATGTCAGAAGATTATCAGGGCTGTCTGTGCATGCAAGACATGTGGCACGTGTAGATTGGTTGAAAGGACAACCAAGTGTGCAAATGTTCTTGTTATTTCTACCACTTGTCACTCATTAATTTGTTGCAAAGGTTTAACACCCTTTTGGCGCACTTTGATAGGTTACATATGGCAGAATCAAGCGTGTTAGAGAATGATGCAATGTGGAATGGCACAGAGGAGGGAAAAAAGGTATGCACACAAAATAATGAGGCACTAGAAGATGACAAATGGAAGGCATGCGTAATTGTAATGCGTGTGGAGGAAAGGGTGCATGGGGATGCTAAGAACTTAACTGATTTTAGGAAGCAAAGGTCAAGGTACATGTGGAAGGTGAAGCAATGCAGAGAAGGTGTAAGTGCAAAGAGTGCATGTAATGGGAAGATGGAACAAGGAAGAAAAGGAAAGGGGAGAAGGGGAAGTACACAACAATGTGCAAGGAAATGGTGACCAAGTGAATATGCCAAGGAGACAACTGAGGTGCACGCCACTTGTAATGAAGATGTCTGAGCCATAATATGTATGTAAGTTGTCTAAATAACCAAGATAGTAATTTTGATAACAATACCATAGGGCCAAAGGTCATGACATCAAAAGGTGTCGTTTGTTATGAAACATCCTCTAAGATCTAATTGAAAAATGTGACTTACAATTGGATATTCCCAATGCACCTCAAAATCAAAATTTGGACATCTTTAAACAAGCTTTTCCAAATCACTCCCCATTTACTAGTTGGCCATAAACCAATCATATCCAGACCCAACATACTATAAACACATTCAACGAACAAACTCCTATCACAGAATCCTCTTTTGAACTATCTACCAGTAGCTACGCCATAGAAACTCCTAACATCGAACCAACTACATCTTCAAATCCTACCATTGAAAATAAACCACTTTTATCCACTGTCACTTCATCATCATCTAAAACACCTACAATCTCTTCACAAGATTTACAAAAGTAGCCTATCCTACAAATTTTGAAGAGCTCGTATGATGACCATGCTACCCAACATTATCTACACACCTTTAAAAAATAGTCATACAACCACACCCTCCATCTAAACATATGACGATAATAACACACAATTATGTCACCCCTTCAATGCAAAACCAAACCCTTTGCCTTCCATTTTAGGACCACAACCATCATCCAAATTACCAGACAATATCACAAAATATGGAATCATTCCCAAAACATATAGTCATACTGTACATGAAACCATTCCTCTACTTCTCTTACCATAAAAAAAATCATCACTCCCCTCAACTTCTGTCTCGAAAGGAAACTATACATTACTCCTTGAAAGGATTCTTTGACAATCCATTATAGCATTACCCCCTCTTCAACCATATGTTTCTGGAGGATGGAAGCCCTACTGGTATAACTTTGAAGCCTCTTTTGATTGTCATTAGACACCAGGACATTGTACGGAATACTATAAATACCTATAGGTTGCTATAAAAAACTTACAAATAAGGGCCTCGTCCCTTCATATTTATAAACATTCAAATCACTCTAGAAGACATCTACAACCACTATATCTAACTCAACATTTGCACCTATAACCATTGAAAACCTGGAGTCTTCTAAGAAGGTCCCTCCTCACTAAATTAATGTAGTACCCTTTACCACCATAGCAGATACCCATGAACCCAACACTTCTAACCAAGATAAATCTTAAGTCTCTATCCCACTCACTCCTGAGTCATCAACTCCTACACCTTTCACTAAGGCTAATTTTTCCATCCTTGCCGATCCTTATACATAATCCACCATTGTAGTTCAAAATATCATCATCAAAAAAATTCACCAAGATCTAGTCAATATGTCCCTTTACGAGCTGGTGCAAACCTCATCTTCACACCACTAAGACATGATTGAATCACTTCAATCCATATCAGTTCCCTCAGATGATCCATAACTTTTTTCAAATCTAGTAGGCACCCTCAAAACATTCACTGCTATCTCCTTCGAAAGATGAGAAATACCATCCTTACAACCTAAACACCATGATATCACCCTCTTCATCACTACTCAAATCAATGAAATCCTTGTTAAGGATGCCAATATCAATACCATATCATCATATGCCTTCAATTTTTTTTATCTAACTAACACTATCATCACCCAAACACTAGATGTACTTTGAGCCTGTAATGACATGATCACTCCCACATTAGGTACAATCATTCTACCACTTACAGTTAACGTTAAAATTCTCCCCGAAATATTCTAGCTAGTAGAAGGAGAGTTGCAATATAACATACTAATCAGCCAACCTTGGATACACACTATGTGTTGTATCCCATCAACACTCCATCAATGTCTTAAGAACAAACATGAGGGTAAGATCTTTACAATTCCCGCGGATCCTAACCCTTTTGGATCTTGTAACTTGACGTATTGTCTAGATGATGTACTTATTCCCAAATCAAGCCCCTGATCCTATGATGAAGCCTCTACAGTCATTCCATCCCATCATCCAAAATACTAGATGAATATTCCTTTGATAATATTATACAATACCTTTCATTGGGGGAGTATCGCCTCCTCATGATTAGTTCACTTCCCACACAAAAAATTGATGGCAGACCTAACAAACAACCCATGTACGAACCCAATGTCAGAGATGTTATCTCCTATGGTCCCCCACATCTAAAAACAAAACTTATATAAGGGATATTGATCATCATTCCACACATCCTGCTTATCAACGCCGCACCATGCCATTCATATCAGACTCCAAATTCTTATATAATCAAGTCTTCACATAGATGTAACTCCATAGTTGTGCCTAAAAAGGCTTTGAATTCAAATGTTATGAGTAGGGTATTAACAACTTAATCATCTAACATCCCCTCAAACCACATGAAAAATATGGGCTATGGTATGAGAAACCTGTTTCTGAATCCTACACATACACCACATCTTAAACTATTATAAAATTAGAACCATCCACTTAATCCACGCATGATGACCCTATAGACAAAAATGACACAATCTCCATCCCACCCAACTTTTTTTTAGTTGATACTATTACATTAGGACCATTTACCTATCAAAATAATAATACTACTAAAACTCTTCCTCTCATCTGGCCTAAAATGATAGAAGAAGATTCACCCACCATCAACATTCTTCAATGTCAAGATGACCAAACAATTCTATTCCCCATGGGGATAGTGAACCATTTCTTTCATAAATCCTTACCACCTGACACTTCAAAACTCCTCAACGAAGCCACTATCAATGTTAACATAGGAACTCCAAATGATCCTCATTTAGTTAAAGCTGGTCAATCCTTAGATCCACATGAGCTAAAAAACTTCACTTCCTTTTTATCCAAATATAGTCAAGCCTTTTCCTGGTCATTTAGTGATATGCCAAGTATCTATCCCAACATCGTCACCTATCCTAATACAAAACATCTTAAACAAAAATCATGTAGAATGCACCCTTGCATAACTCTTATCATTAAAGAAGAGTTATAATGCTTACTCTCTGATAATTTCATCATACCCATTGACTAACCATAGTGGATATCTAACATCATACCTGTAACCAAAGCCTCATGTAAATTATGTATCTGCACTAACTTCTTAGATCCCAATCTCACTTGTCCTAAAGGTGACTTCCCTCTTCCAAATATAGACCAGCTTATCTATCTAATAGATGGCCATGAGATGCTTTACCTTATGGAAAAAATTATTTGGTTACAATAAAATCCTCATCACTATAGATCATTAACACAAAACATCCTTCATCACTCCTTGGGGGATTTTCAGATACCATGTTATGCCCTTTGTAATTATGAATGTGAGGCTACCTACCAACACGTTATGACATATATTTTTAATGACCTTATCCACAAAGCCGTAGAATACTATGTTGATGATATTTTAAGGAAACAAAAACAACACAGAGACCATCTCACAATCCTTGACACTATCTTCATTCACCTTATTCAATAATTTCTTCACCTCAACCCCGCTAAGTGCATGTTCAATGTTCTCACTAGTAAGCTCTTAGGGTTCATTGTATCTATTTGGGGCATTGAAGTATACCCCACTAAAATTAAGGCCATTATTGAAATACCTCATCCATCAAATCTCAAACAAATACGTAGCCTTCAAGGTAGGCTTCAATCCATCCACTGCTTTATATCACAACTCTTAGATCATTATCAACCTTTTCATCATATCATTCCAAAAAGTGTTAACTTTATAAGGGACCAAATTTTTCAAAAGGCCTTCGATGACCTCAAATAATATCTCCTATTACCACTTGTGCTCACACCTCCATGCGAGGGAGATCCTTTCTAACTTTATATATCTACTATTGATCATGATTTGTGTTCAATTCTCACTCATCGGGATGAGCACGGTCATGAACATGCCACTTACTATATAATCCACACTCTCCACAAATATGAAAGCCATTACAATGAAGCTGAAAATTTGTGTTGTGCATTATACTTCACAAATTCCAAACTACGCCTTTATCTACTCAACCACAAAACTTACGTCGATGCCAGTTTTAACCCGCTTAAAACCATGCTTTCTAAACCATATCATAGTGACCACATTACTTAGTGGCTTATTCTTATGACCAAGTTTGACCTTGAATTTATCTCAAATAAATCTATAAAAGGCCAAGATATCGCCGATCAGCTCATCGAAGCTCCTGTCCTAGATAATCAACCACCTCATGAATAATTCCTTGACAAATCTATCAATACTATCACTGATCAAGTATACACCCCTCTCAAAATGACTCTCTTCTTTGATGGATAAAAATTATAGCAAGGGGGAGGGGCTGGTATCATCATTATACCTCCCTAGGGGACTCCCATCCCTCTATCATTCAAAATTAATTTCAAATGTACTAACAACATGGCCGAATACGAATATTTAATCATAGGTCTCCAATCTTTAGTTATGCTTGGTGTTCAAATCTTAGACATGTATTAAGACTCACAACTTGTCATCAATCAAGTCAAAGGCATTTACTAATATAAAAATGAAATTTTACAAAAATATAAAACCATTATTGAATTCATATTCGAAGCCTTTGATCATTACACAATCCAAATAGTTCCACGATTTTATAAAAAAATCGTAGATACCATGCATTCTTTAGCATCCCTCATCCATTAATCAAATGAAGAATTAACTGACAATTCTAAATTGTTCGTTGTTGTCCATAGAATTGATAAAAAATCCCACAAAAATTAAATCCCTTCTATCAACATCATCGAAAACAACCCAATTGACCTTTGGCACACTCAAATATTTGACTATCTTTCATAATCTAAAATTCCTCCTGACCTATCTAGAAACACTAAATGATCTTTCCTTCAACGCGCTACCTACTACATTATCATAGATAGTATCCTCTATAAATGTGGGTTTGCTGGCCTCTTATTAAGATGCCTAAAATCTCATGAGTCTACTAAATCCATTCAAGAAGTCCATGACGGTATATGGGGTGGAAATTTTAATGGTACCATTTTCGCTAAGCGTGTCCTTCGATAACCATACCAAAAATTTTGTTTCGATCCCTTGTTAGGGATCCTTCGTGTTCGAAACGTTGTAAAATCCCTTCCCAGGAAATCTAGTTTTCGAACTTAGTCTTTTGAGCCTTTTTTGGCTGGGCGCATGGATTTGCCTTGCAACACAAAGTTTTGGTGCGCCCCCTTAAAAGCCTTTGGCGCATGGTTTTCCATGTTAGCACGTCTTTCGGTGCGCCAAAGGATGTTGAGTCTCTTTTGCGTGCGCCAAGGCGCATGCGCCTTATTATTGACATTGCTTTTGTTGCGCCACTTCTCGGTGCGCCAAAGGGCGCACATAATCTCGCTGCAACACAAAGTTTTGGTGCGCCAAAGGGCGCACATAACTTCATGTCGACAATGCATATGGTGCGCCAAAGGCGCGCTCAATCTTCTGTTGTCAAAAACTTTCGTGCGCCAAAGGGCGCACGCTTTCCCCTGTCGACAGCAACTTTCATGCGCCATTTCAAAAGTGGTTGGCGCATTGATGACCAGTTTTTCTATAAATATACGTGCGCGCCCAACGTCATTTTCATTCTTTTGCAAAGCACGTGATCGTTCTGGACTTGTCAGCCTCTGCTCCGTCATTTTCGTCACCCTGTGGACCCGCTCTCCAAATTTTTGCTATATATCTAAGGTGAGAGGTTCTCCCTCTTCTTCGTTGTGTGTGCTTTCGGTTCTTTGAGTGTTCTTGGTCTGTGTTTTGGTTTGTTAGCCGGTGTTTAAATAAGAATTGGATTGAACTAGCTTTCCCCCCCTGTGCTGTCCCGTCTCATTTTCTTCTTTTCCTCCTCCCTTCCCTCCCTCTTTCCAGATCTGCTGGTAAAGGGGTGTTGTTTTGAAAATGGCTTGGTCTGATAAACTTTTCTCTGAAACCTTATATGTCCAAGCAACCTTTGAAATGGAGGAAAGAATGAAAAGGTTTGAGCAAAGAGTTTAGTTCTATGGCGCACTGGCGCGTCTTGTTGCACTTAAGACAGTTGCGCCCCTCGGCGCATCTATCCGCCTTGTTGCATAATTGAAATCCGCGCCAATGGCGCAGCCTTTTGTCCTGCTGCATCTAGAACTCATGCGCCCTCAAAGCGTGCCTTTTTCGCATGCTACAAGTATAAATCCTGCGGCGCACCATTTATCCATGTTACATCCCGTTTCCATGCGCCAAAGGGCGCACCCAGCTTCCATGCAACACAAGCCTTCTGCGCGCAAGTATAAAGCTATAAAGGCGCGGGCGCACCCCCGATTGCAGTAACATGATGTTGTGTAAACCCTTCATGCGCCGCGCCATATCCCTTTTGGCGCACGAAAAGTCCATGTTACACGATCCATCCATGCGCCAAAGGGCGCACCGAATACCAATGTAACATACAATTCCCATGCGCCCTGCCATAAAATGCAATCTGCTACATCCATGCGCCATGCGCCTTTGGCACCAGTTTAACCTCTGCAACATTCCTTTTCTGTGCGCCTTATCTATTTGGCCTGCCAGTTGCATTTTTCATGCGCCCTGCGCCCTGAGCCTTAAAATCTCTAACTCTTTCTTCTGCTAGCATTCCAATGGAAGATCAAATGACTAATTCAACCTTTTTGGATTGGGTCTCACTTCTTCTTCATGCAGATCAGCAACTGAGTTCGAAAGAACACATGTCTACGTCAAGCAAGAAACCCACCAAACCAAGAGGAAAGGCTAAGCTGACAGAAGAAGAGATGAAGTACAAATATCAGAAGGTCAGGATGCCCGAATCACAGGCTGAGTGCAGTATGGATGTCAGAGACTCAGAATTGGGTCACATTGACATGGAGGAATTCTGGGTTAGGACTCAAAAAGTTACAAGGAGTCCATGGATGGACAAGTTAATAGGCAGTGCCCTGCACTTCGCCGGAGGAATCCCCGTCAGCGCTGTCAACAACGAATTCATGATGGTGATTGCCCAATGTTACAACAAAGACACAAGATGTGTCGAAAATAGCAAGGGCGAGGTAGTCATAAACCTCACTGCCCGTCATTTTGAAATAATGCTCGGCATCCCTCATCACCGGAACTTCGTGGCTGTTAGCCAACGAGAATGCATCAAGGCCTGGGAAGACAACGAAGACCAGTGCATGCAGTTGATGAATGAGGTCTACCTAAAGAACAAGAAGGTGGTGACCCGGTGGCCACAGACTATCCACCGAAGTGATTTCTCAGAGGAGCTCAGCGATACTATCACCTTCCTGAGCAGAGTCTTCGGGCTTTCAGATGCCCACTATTTCCATAAGTGGATGCTGCGGTACTTGGAGACAATGAATAAAAATTTACCCGATCAGCGCTTTTGCTGGGGTGAAATAATAAGCAGCACCATCTCTGAGCAGCTACAATAGTTCGCCACAACAGGATTGTTCCATATGAACTCCTATGTAGTCTACGCTGCAGCGTCGACAAGGGATTATCCGGGGCTGAACCGAAGTGGAGTATGGCCTCAGGCCAAGATATTTGATTACTACCCAGAGCTGAGGCTGGAGAATAGCATCCAACATTTCACAAAAGTTAACGATGCATTCTTCTATCATGTCATCTGCCTACTGAGGCCAAACATGACTCATAGCCGGACGACCAAAAACATAGTGGCAGTCACAGAGAAATGGGGGGCCCTGTTCACCCAATTTCCCACGTTCACCTATCTGAGGGCTGCCAACTTTTTGGGAGAGCCAACCAGGCTACCAAGGTATGCTGGGCCTAAGCTGATTCTACTAGAACTGTCAAGGCAGCTGGTCACATACCATGAGAAGTGCCTCAAAAGAAAGAAGGGTGGAACTCCTTTCCCCCTCAAAGTGGGCCGATACACATGCTCCACCCACCATAAGGTGAAGGAAATGTTCGCAGAGCTGGAGCTACTCAACTTGAAGCATGACTTCCCAGCCAGGCCTACCTTCGACCCAAGAAGCTGCCTGCCAAAAGCGAAGCTCGATCCGATCCATGTCCCTCAAATTGAGGATATTTACATTGACGTTCTCCATGAGGCGGAACTCAGAAGAAAGGATCACTCTCGCTTAGCATTGGCGGAAATCATCCAATACGGAGTGGCCATTGTCCCCGAAGGCTTCCAGACTACGGAAGATGAAGTAGATAAGGTGTATAATGACACAGATGGGGACAATTGGCCCTTCCCGGCCATTGACAGGAACAAGGCTCCTCAAACAATTGAGGAGAGGGTCAAGGAGACTATGCGGAGAACAGAGCATTGGTGCCGCATGAACGGACTAATCTACCTAGGGGTAGATTTCACAACTTCCCCTTTGGGCAATGCACCTCCAAGGTCCAAAGAAGCAGCTGAAAGGCAAAGGTGCAGAAGGTGAACCTAGCATCATTCAGGAAGAAGCCCCTGAAAGTCCTCTTCCCTCAGAGCCTGAACAAGTCATAACTCTTGATGAGGAATTGACAGAGGATAGTCCTATACGCCCATCCACCCAGGATGTCGGCATCGCTACAACTTCAGAGGTCCCTTCTATCCCTTCTTCTTCTCTTCCTTCCCCTCCTCGAGTGACTCAAACGACCACCCCTTTGGTCGTGTCCTCTGCCCCTTCTTCTACCCTTTCCCCTGCCTCTTCATCTATCTTCTCCTCCCTCGCTGATTTATCTTCTTCCATTTCTTCCCTCATCTCCGAGCTCCCTTCCCTTCCTATGTCTTCTGCAGTTGCGGTTTCCCTTCCTCCCGTGGACACTTCTTCGGCTATTCTTTCCATGCCGCCGCCGCGTGTCTCCACGTTTTTCCCCTCTTCTACCGTTGCTGCCTCCCCCTCTGTCTCTGGTCCTTCTTCTATAGGACCAGCTTGGATCTCTCAGCAGCTGAGCCAACAAAAGAGGAAAGTCCCCATCGCTCCGATGGACTTTTCGGTCATTCCAGCTAAAGGAGCAAAGAAACAGAAGCCGGTTACACGCTTCTCGAAGAGCGCTGCAGGTGAGAGAGTCATGGAAATAGCGTACCCCAACCCCCTCAAAGAGAAAGAAGATCTGTCTCCGACAGATTTCACCGTGACCCAAGTCACAATGGGGACATCCTCTGAAAGTCTCCAGGGGGAAGCTCTTTCCGCAGTTGATGCACTCTGCAAAAAGCTTCAGGAAACGAAAGAGGAGAAAAGGCTACTGAAGGAGCAGAACAAATACCTGCTTCAAGCCTTACAGAAGATGGGAAGTGCACCTCCCACAACTGCCGCCGAGACTCCTGAGCTGCTCAGTCAGGAGAAGATCAATGAGTATTCAAAGATCGGCGAGCAAGGTATGGCCGTTTCTGCTTGGAGGAGCCAAATCCTCAAGGATAGTGAAAGAGTAATCGCCGAGTATACCAGTTTATACCTAAACATCGGAAAGGTGAATAAGGAACTCCAAGCATTAGCGAGTCCGATATCAGAAGAGTTAGAGCATGCTAGACTCCAGCACGAGACCTTCCAGCAAATGTTCGACTGTTCAGTCGAAGATCTGGTCAAGTTCGGAGTATTCGGCCATCCAAGGGCCCTCAACAAAACTATGTCCACTCTGGACTATCGGATAGATCAGCTAGAATTCGTTCTGGAAAAGATAGACAAGGTAAAGGAAGAGGCCCTGGATGCAATGCATCAAATGGAGAAAGTTGTTCTCGCCATGACTCCAGGGTTGCTCACTCCTTCCCTTACCTTGAGATCAGCTGATGACACTATCCGGATTTTCAAGGAGATAGCTTCTCAAGGGACAGGGCCAGAGGTCACATTCGACACTGAATCTATCAACAACCTACTGGCCTGTAGGGACTTCATCGGGTTCCTTATCGAGGCGGGGAAAGATTATTCCAAAATCCCAGAAAAGCTCATAGACGAGCGGGAGACTTGCGAAGCAATCAGTGAACGGCACAAGGATCCGTCACAGGATCAATTTGGGCCGATGATTAGCAAGTTTTTGGAATACCGCGCTCAGTTCCACATATCATCACCTGAGCAGCATCAGAAACAGGCAACCCCTTTTCGGCCGCAGGATGATGATGATGAGTAGCTTCTTCTTCTTCTTCTTCTTCTTCTTCTTCTTCTCTCTTCTCCGACTTTCTTTTTGAAATGTCTAAAATGTGTTGGCACAAATGATGACATCATCCATGTTGCATCATGGGATGATGTCATCCATCAAAGTTGTCAAAGTCAACATGACTTTTAGATATTTTGTAAATATCTTTGTAAATAAGTGGTTGGCTCCATTTTGCCTTCTCTCTCCCTCATCTTCTATAAATATGGAATACTTGTTGTATTCAGAGGTGAACATTTTTTAGATAGAAATAGAAGTGAGGAGAGAAAGACTTTGAGCTTTCTTGTAACAGAAGAGAACAGTAATACAATTATTCAGACTTTGTGCTCAATAGCTGTGTTATACATTAGATCTTTCTTACGTTAGATCTGTATGTGTTTAATCTGTTGGATTCATATCTACTTTTCCGTCATTTGTTTATCAGTATTGCTTTGTTTATTTATGCAAGTAGGTTTGGCTCTGTTTACTACCAAACTAAAAACATAAATCTTCTGACCTTTCTGCTTTGGAATTCATTTCTTTTCTCCCTTCGGATCTGTTCTTTCTCTTCTCCCTCTTTCATTCCTTTCTTTTCGCAGCCTGGAACACTCTACTGGGATGAGATCCCAACCCCCGAAGGTAGAATCTGTGAGACTTGCATAGGTTCCTGCTAGTAGAAATAGCAATAAACCAGTTTCGCTTTGCTGTCTCAAAGAGGGGCTAAGCCCTGCACACTGTTGGCTCGTCTATCCATAGATCTGTCCACGCGACAGATTTTCGGACCAACAGTTTTTGGCGACTCCGCTGGGGAACGGATAGATCTGTCAGATCTATGGTGGTGGTATAATATAAAATCAGAAAAATAATAAAATCGCTGCCAGTTTGCAAATCTGAACTTTTTGTTGAAAATCCAAAAATTTGCAAAAGTGCCCGAAATTGAAAATTTTCTTCTGAGATCCATAGATCGGGCCTAGTTACAGATCTTTAGTTCGCTGAGTTTTTATCAAAATTAGCATTTTTCCGTAGATCTGAGTTTTTGACTGTTTTCTAAAAAAGTTTAAAACCCTCTGAAAAAGTAAAAATCAGATCTGAAAATCAGCCTGCTATTCTTCCCTGCCATCTTATCCTCGCTACTATTTGTCATTAACCGCAATCGGTTTTTCGAAGAGGATAGTTTTTAAATATCTAGAAAAGTGCATGCTGCTGGTTTTTGACAGAAAAACCAGAAAATCAGCAAGTACACCCAAAAATAAAGTTTAAATCTGCGCCATAACATCGCAGATCTGGAAGGTACGCTGGCAAGTGAACCTTTTACGCGCAGCAGGAGAGCCCGTGGAGAAGTTGATCCTACTTTCGATCTGCTTCAAAGGCACAATTTCAGCGTAACACCGGCACGTTTTTCAGCGCTAAGCTCGGCTAGCCGGTCATCCAGGAGTGTCTCACCTCCACGAAGAAAAAGTCTTTTACAAGGAGCATCTACATCCCTTTGTAGTGCCTTGCTGCTCAGTGGAACCACCCTCCCAGCTCGTGTGCTTTTTCCAGCCTTTCAAATGGCGGTACCATGGGGAAATGCTATGGGTCCTCTCGCACTGCCACATCCAGTTCACGCGCTCCCTCACGGAAACCGAAAGAATTTTCCTAAATTCGACGGGAGCGGAAATCAAAGCACGGATTCCCACATATCTGCTTTCATTATGTCATGCAGTATTTTGGACGTGACTCACGAAGATGTGTCGGTTCACCTTTTTCTGGAAACTCTACAAGGGCCCGCAGCCGAATGGTTTCAGCATTTGCCGGCCGCATCTATCACCAGTTGGGCAACCTTGCGGGAAGCTTTTGAAGACAGATACAAGCCTTCAGAAGATGCATTTGCGTTGTTATCACGGATCACTCACCTGAAGAAAGAAGCCAATGAGACTATGCGCGATTTCGTCGCCCGGTTCAATGCATTAATCAACCGTGTCCCTACTGCCATGCTTCCAACACCGGAGAATCAGAAGTGTTTCTTCGTGAACGCCATGAGCTCAAAAGTCAGCTTCTTGCTCCTTCAAGAGCGAGTAGCTACCCTGCCGCTCGCTCAGGCTGCTGCCATTCGGATAGAAGACAATTTGATAATATCTGGCGAGTTGAAAAAGGAATCATCAAAGTCCAAATCTTCAGATCCCTCGCCTGCTACTTCGTCTGATCCGGCATTCCAAAAGATGGCGAATGATCTGCTCGCATTGAAAAAGCAGTTGGCCCAGGCTCCTAGTTCTTCATACCGAGACGTTCCACGAAGGAGTTTCGTTCCCAACAATGTTTCACAAAGACCGCGTCTACCTGCAACTGCTCCACGGTTGGCGCTTGAAGCTCCTCCGGTCAATGCTTTGGCCGAAATTGAAGAGGAAGAGCAGTACTATGAAGAACCTTCGCCTCAAGGCGAAGATGATCAAGATGTCGGTGAGCCGACTGGCGACTCTACTATTGGATACATGGAATTTGATGAGGATGAATCTGATGAAGAAGAGAGTACTCAGGGCTATGCAAGCGGACAATCCTACGCTGTTTTTACCCGCTCGCAAGGAAAGGAAGCGGAAGTTGCTGCCCATGTGCAGAAGGAGAAGGTCGTGTCAAACGTGCCTCCAACCATTGCTAGAAGAGGTAATCCTCTTCCTACTCAATTCCCTGTTAAGTCTTTTGCAAAGAAGTCTTTTCCGCCCATCTCTCCTCCGAATCAGCCCCCTCATATTCCTATCAAGATCAGTAACCCTGTTCCACCATCGCGAAGTGAAGGACTCATTCCCTCACCAACGCAACCCTTGGCCGCATTTGATATAATAGATCATGCAAAGAAGACCAAGATCCAAATGTCTGAAGCTGAGTACCTTCAGTCAAATCCCGAACAGCTTGTAAGATTGACTAAATATATTCAGAGTCAAGCTGTTACATCTAAACAGGTTTCCCCAAAAGGAATCCTTTCCACTCCCCCTGAATCCCACATAAACGTTGCTTCAACATCTGCATCAGGCAAGATAGAACCTTTCTATCTCTCTCTCCTAATCAACGGCCATAAGTTGAGCAACTGTATAATTGATTCCGGAGCTTCTGATAATGTCATGCCGGCGAAAGTCACCCATGCTTTGGGCCTCACTCTTACCAAACCGTTCGGCAGATGTTATTCATTGGAAACCAAGCAAGTTCCGTTGGTTGGCCAAATCAAAGACGCGCAATTTGCGTTTGCGGCTTTCCCAGATAAAAGAGTAAAAATGACAGTCCTCGTTGCTGACATTCCAGCAGCCTATGGAATTCTGCTGGGAAGAAGCTTTTGCAGCGAAGTTGGTGGAGAAATTCACATGGACTGGTCTAAAGCTAGAATACCCGTCAAAGGTGTGATGCAGACTTTAGAACCAGAATCGCAAAAGAAGTACTTGGTTACTAGCTCTGAGGACCCCAAAGCCCAAATCCTTTTTGAATCATCAGGGATGGGGAACTACTTCTTATCTACCGAGACGGGTACAAAGGGCGTTTTTGTTCAAGAAAAGGATCTTAATGAGATCTGGACCTTGCAGTTTGATGGCAGTTGCGCGACTAGTGGATGTGGCGCCGGAATCGTGCTAATATCTCCCGAAGAGGAGGTAATTCCTCTTTCTTTCAAGTTGCAGTTTTTCAATACTAACAATACTGCTGAGTATGAATCTCTGTTACTCGGTATGCAAGCCGCAAAGGAAAGGGGAATTAAAAATCTAAAGGTACAAGGTGATGCTGAGCTAGTTGTAAATCAGGTCAAAAGGATTTACCAAGTGAAAAATGAAAGGCTCAGGCACTACCGCAACGCAGTATGGGACAGCATCGAGGAATTTGATGCCTTTTCGATAGGGGCAATTCCAAGAGCTCAAAATGACATGGCCGATTCATTGGCCGTTTCAGCATCTCTCATGCTCCCACACCCGGGTTTGAAAACGAACAAATACACCATTGAAGTGGTTTTCCGCCCGAGCGTGCCAGACAACTCTCAGCATTGGCAGGTATTCAACGATGATAATCACCTCATTGCCTTTCTAGAAAAATCAGAAAATTTTGACGAGTTGTATTTTGAAGGATCCACTTCTACATGCCGTGAATCAATCAACGGTCAAAACCATGAATCAGAGGAGAAAGACGGCATATGTCAGCTCAAAGGAAATAAAATTCCGAAGGGCCTGGTTTCTCTGGAGCGCCTGTTTGACAGGCATGACCGTTTTGTGAAAAAGAAGAGGCGAGATGGTCCTGACTCATCCCCAGAGACAGAACCAGTCAATATAGGTTCTGAGGCACACCCGCAATTTGTAAACATTGGCAAATGTTGCACGCCTGAAGAGAAGCGGAAATTTGTCAAGTTGCTGAAGAAATATATGGATGTGTTGGCATGGTCCTATGCCGATCTAAAGTCCTTCAAGCCAAAGGACGTTCAGCATGACATACCGCTGAAAGAAGATGTCAAAGCCTTTCGCCAGAAGCAAAGGCATTATAATCCTAAGATTTCGGGCACGATCCAGGCCGAAATTCAGAAGATGCTGGATGCGAGAATCATCTTCCCTATCCATCACAGTACTTGGGTAGCAAATATTGTGCCAGTGCGCAAGAAAAACGGCGAGATACGCATATGCGTAGACTTCCGAAATTTGAATCAAGCTTCGCTGAAAGACAACTACCCTCTTCCGATAATGGATCAAGTTCTGCAAGCAGTAACTGGATTAGAGATGCTGTCCATGCTTGACGGTTTTTCAGGCTACAATCAGATTGAAGTCTCGCCTGAAGATCAATTCAAAACAACATTCACTACTCCCTGGGGTACATTTGCCTACAGCAGGATGCCTTTTGGCCTAACTAATGCAGGTGCTACTTTTCAACGGGCCATGGACTTCGCATTTAAAGGTATGATGGGAAAAGTCATTGTAGTTTATCTAGATGACTTAACCGTGTTCTCTAAACAACGAAGTGATCATTGTGATCACTTGGAGCAAGTATTGGCCAGGTGCCGAGAACATGGAATTTCCCTAAATCCCAAAAAGTCCGTTTTTGGAGTCACGGAAGGGAAGTTGCTAGGGCATGTGGTTAGCAAAGAAGGAATGAAGATAGATATTGAAAGGGTTAAGGCTATTCAGAGCCTTACTCTGCCTACAAGCAAGACTGGTGTTCATTCTTTCTTCGGAAAGGTGAACTTTCTTAGGCGTTTTGTTCCTGACTTTGCCGAAAAGACTCGCCACATACTGAACATGATGAAAGGATCACCCACTTTCAGATGGAGTGAAGAAGGGAAAAGGTCATTTGAAGAAATAAAAGCTTCTGTTGCTCGTGCACCAGTCCTGGTATGTCCCGACTTCTCCAAGGACTTCATCATGTATAGCTACGCATCTGAACATACTGTGTCTGCAATCTTAATGCAAAAGAATTCCGAAGACATTGAATCCCCGATTGCATTCATGAGTTCTCCCCTCAAGCCTCACGAGTTGAAGATGACTCAATTGGAAAAGCATGCCTTTGCCATTGTCAAAGCAGTGAAGAATTTCAGGTATTACATTCTAAACTCGCATACGGTGGTGCTGGTCCCTGACACGGCGGTGAAATCAATTCTAACTCAGCAGGAGTTAGGAAGTTTGAGAGGGAATTGGATCGCAAAGGTCCAGGAATATGACCTGGATATTAAACCAACCAAGCTGGTAAGGGGCAAGGGCCTGTGTCAGCTAATGGCTGAAAACAAAGATTCAGAAAATCCTAAAGGAAAAGAGGACTGTACCGACAAAGAGCAAAGCCCTCTAGAGGAACCTGATTCTCTGCCTCTAGTTTTATTTGTTGCAACTAGTGATGAGTGGTACTCCGACATCGCTTTCTTCCTTACCTACGGCGAATGCCCAATGCACCTAACCGCAAAGGAGAAGCGCACTATAAAGCTCAGGGCAGCTAAATATGTCATCTGGGATGACGGTTTATATAAGCGCGGGATAGACGGTGTCTTCCTGCGATGTGTTGACAAGCCCCAGCAAGTAAAACTGCTGGAAAGTTTTCACAATTCAGCCTGTGGAGGCCATTTTTCTTCTTCTGTGACAGCACACAAGATCATTCGAGCCAGGTACTATTGGCCAACGCTCTTTCAAGATGCGGCTACCTGGGTGGCAAAGTGTGAACCCTGTCAGCAATTCGTCGGCAAGCCCAAGTTGGCTGCCCTTCCCCTAAGGCCGGTCATCATCAATGAACCATTCAGGCAATGGGGAATTGATTTTATTGGCGCACTCAATCCTCAATCGAGTGCCGGACATAGCTATGTCCTTACAGCAACGGATTACTTCACTAAGTGGGTGGAAGCCATACCCGTCAAGCATGCCACTTCTGAGGTGGTTTGCAGTTTTATCAAAGAAAATATCATTGTCAGGTTCGGCGTTCCAAACAAAATCGTTGCTGATAATGCTTCTAACTTCTCCTCGCGGGAAGTTATTAGTTTTTGCTATGAATATGGGATAACTTTAGCGCATGCCTCGGATTATTACCCTCAGGGAAATGGTCAGGCGGAATCCAGTAATAAGAACTTGGTGACCATCATACGGAAATTAGTAGATGAGAACCAGCGGATGTGGCACAAGTCTTTGTACGATGCTTTGTGGGCGGACCGCATTACTCCCAAGAGATCTCTCGGCATGTCACCTTTTCAAGTGTTATATGGCACTGATGCCGAACTGCCCATTTCTGCGGAACTTCCTGCTCTACGCTTGGCACGAGTAATCGAAGATGAAACTTTCCAGAATTCTCTAGAAAAGAGAATCATGTATCTTGCGGAACTTGAAGAAAAGAGAGTAAGAGTGGTCGACAGGATCACTGAACATCAGAATCAAGTAAAGAGGCTTTTTGATAAGAAAGCCAAGCAGAGAAATTTTCAAGTGGGAGATCTTGTCCTCTTATGGGACAAGCGAAGAGAGCCAAAGGGCATGCACGGAAAATTTGATTCCCTATGGAGAGGGCCCTTCAAAATCAAGCAACTCAATGGAGAGAATAGTTTCTATCTCTCATATCTGGATGGAGCTGAACTCCCGCTTCCCTATAGCGGGCAACATCTCAAGATCTTCAGGAAGTAGAGCTTGCTCTCTTCTTTGTACAGTTTATATATTTTAGTTGTGTGTTTGCTTTCGTCGTGTGTTTGCTTTCGGTTGGTTGTGTGTTTCCTTTGTTCTCCCTCCGGTCCCCCTTGTTTTTGACTCCGTACCCAATGGATAGGCACATGTGATCTGGGATTCTCTACCCCCAAGTTCGCTCAGGGATAGTCCCCAGAAAGAGCCAGCTGTTATCCCGTAAAATTGACAAGGGCAATTTTACCGATAACCATACCGAAAATTTTGTTTCGATCCCTCGTTAGGGATCCTTCGTGTTCGAAACGTTGTAAAATCCCTTCCCGGGAAATCTAGTTTTCGAACTTAGTCTTTTTGAGCCTTTTTTGGCTGGGCGCATGGATTTCCTTGTAACACAAAGTTTTGATGCGCCCCCTTAAAAGCCTTTGGCGCATGGTTTTTCATGTTAGCACATCTTTCGGTGCGCCAAAGGATGTTGAGTCTCTTTTGCGTGCGCCAAGGCGCATGCGCCTTATTGTTGACATTGCTTTTGTTGCGCCACTTTTCGGTGCGCCAAAGGGCGCACATAATCTCGCTGCAACACAAAGTTTTGGTGCGCCAAAGGGCGCACATAACTTCATGTCGACAATGCATATGGTGCGCCAAAGGCACGCTCAATCTTCTGTTGTCAAATACTTTCGTGCGCCAAAGGGCGCACGCTTTCCCCTGTCGACAGCAACTTTCATGCGCCATTTCAAAAGTGGTTGGCGCATTGATGACCAGTTTTTCTATAAATATACGTGCGCGCCCATGTCATTTTCATTCTTTTGCAAAGCACGTGATCACTCTGGACTTGTCAGCCTCTGCTCCGTCTTTTTCGTCGCCCTGTGGACCCGCTCTCCAAATTTTTGCTATATATCTAAGGTGAGAGGTTCTCCCTCTTCTCCGTTTTTGTGCTTTCGGTTCTTTAAGTGTTCTTGGTCTGTGTTTTGGTTTGCTAGCCGGTGTTAAAATAAGAATTGGATTGAACTAGCTCCCCCCCTGTGCTGTCCCGTCTCATTTTCTTCTTTTCCTCCTCCCTTCCCTCCCTCTTTCCAAATCTGCTGGTAAAGGGGTGTTGTTTTGAAAATGGCTTGGTCTGATAAACTTTTCTCTGAAACCTTATATGTCCAAGCAACCTTTGAAATGGAGGAAAGAATGAAAAGGTTTGAGCAAAGAGTTTAGTTCTATGGCGCACTGGCGCGTCTTGTTGCACTTAAGACAGTTGCGCCCCTCGGCGCATCTATCCGCCTTGTTGCATAATTGAAATCCGCGCCAATGGCGCAGCCTTTTGTCCTGCTGCATCTAGAACTCATGCGCCCTCAAAGCGTGCCTTTTTCGCATGCTACAAGTGTCAATCCCGCGCCTCCTTAAAAGCCTTTGGCGCACCATTTATCCATGTTACATCCCGTTTCCATGCGCCAAAGGGCGCACCCAGCTTCCATGCAACATAAACCTTCTGCGCGCAAGTATAAAGCTATAAAGGCGCGGGCGCACCCCCGATTGCAGTAACATGATGTTGTGTAAACCCTTCATGCGCCGCGCCATATCCCTTTTGGCGCACGAAAAGTCCATGTTACACGATCCATCCATGCGCCAAAGGGCGCACCGAATACCAATGTAACATACAATTCCCATGCGCCCTGCCATAAAATGCAATCTGCTACATCCATGCGCCATGCGCCTTTGGCGCCAGTTTAACCTCTGCAACATTCCTTTTCTGTGCGCCTTATCTATTTGGCCTGCCAGTTGCATTTTTCATGCGCCCTGCGCCCTGAGCCTTAAAATCTCTAACTCTTTCTTCTGCTAGCATTCCAATGGAAGATCAAATGACTAATTCAACCTTTTTGGATTGGGTCTCACTTCTTCTTCATGCAGATCAGCAACTGAGTTCGAAAGAACACATGTCTACGTCAAGCAAGAAACCCACCAAACCAAGAGGAAAGGCTAAGCTGACAGAAGAAGAGATGAAGTACAAATATCAGAAGGTCAGGATGCCCGAATCACAGGCTGAGTGCAGTATGGATGTCAGAGACTCAGAATTGGGTCACATTGACATGGAGGAATTCTGGGTTAGGACTCAAAAAGTTACAAGAAGTCCATGGATGGACAAGTTAATAGGCAGTGCCCTGCACTTCACCGGAGGAATCCCCGTCAGCGCTGTCAACAACGAATTCATGATGGTGATTGCCCAATGTTACAACAAAGACACAAGATGTGTCGAAAATAGCAAGGGCGAGGTAGTCATAAACCTCACTGCCCGTCATTTTGAAATAATGCTCGGCATCCCTCATCACCGGAACTTCGTGGCTGTTAGCCAACGAGAATGCATCAAGGCCTGGGAAGACAACGAAGACCAGTGCATGCAGTTGATGAATGAGGTCTACCTAAAGAACAAGAAGGTGGTGACCCGGTGGCCACAGACTATCCACCGAAGTGATTTCTCAGAGGAGCTCAGCGATACTATCACCTTCCTGAGCAGAGTCTTCGGGCTTTCAGATGCCCACTATTTCCATAAGTGGATGCTGCGGTACTTGGAGACAATGAATAAAAATTTACCCGATCAGCGCTTTTGCTGGGGTGAAATAATAAGCAGCACCATCTCTGAGCAGCTACAACAGTTCGCCACAACAGGAGTGTTCCATATGAACTCCTATGTAGTCTACGCTGCAGCGTCGGCAAGGGATTATCCGGGGCTGAACCGAAGTGGAGTATGGCCTCAGGCCAAGATATTTGATTACTACCCAGAGCTGAGGCTGGAGAATAGCATCCAACATTTCACAAAAGTTAACGATGCATTCTTCTATCATGTCATCTGCCTACTGAGGCCAAACATGACTCATAGCCGGACGACCAAAAACATAGTGGCAGTCACAGAGAAATGGGGGGCCCTGTTCACCCAATTTCCCACGTTCACCTATCTGAGGGCTGCCAACTTTTTGGGAGAGCCAACCAGGCTACCAAGGTATGCTGGGCCTAAGCTGATTCTACTAGAACTGTCAAGGCAGCTGGTCACATACCATGAGAAGTGCCTCAAAAGAAAGAAGGGTGGAACTCCTTTCCCCCTCAAAGTGGGCCGATACACATGCTCCACCCACCATAAGGCGAAGGAAATGTTCGCAGAGCTGGAGCTACTCAACTTGAAGCATGACTTCCCAGCCAGGCCTACCTTCGACCCAAGAAGCTGCCTGCCAAAAGCGAAGCTCGATCCGATCCATGTCCCTCAAATTGAGGATATTTACATTGACGTTCTCCATGAGGCGGAACTCAGAAGAAAGGATCACTCTCGCTTAGCATTGGTGGAAATCATCCAATACGGAGTGGCCATTGTCCCGAAGGCTTCCAGACTACGGAAGATGAAGTAGATAAGGTGTATAATGACACAGATGGGGACAATTGGCCCTTCCCGGCCATTGACAGGAACAAGGCTCCTCAAACAATTGAGGAGAGGGTCAAGGAGACTATGCGGAGAACAGAGCATTGGTGCCGCATGAACGGACTAATCTACCTAGGGGTAGATTTCACAACTTCCCCGTTGGGCAATGCACCTCCAAGGTCCAAGAAGCAGCTGAAAGGCAAAGGTGCAGAAGGTGAACCTAGCATCATTCAGGAAGAAGCCCCTGAAAGTCCTCTTCCCTCAGAGCCTGAACAAGTCATAACTCTTGATGAGGAATTGACAGAGGATAGTCCTATACGCCCATCCACCCAGGATGTCGGCGTCGCTACAACTTCAGAGGTCCCTTCTATCCCTTCTTCTTCTCTTCCTTCCCCTCCTCGAGTGACTCAAACGACCACCCCTTTGGTCGTGTCCTCTGCCCCTTCTTCTACCCTTTCCCCTGCCTCTTCATCTATCTTCTCCTCCCTCGCTGATTTATCTTCTTCCATTTCTTCCCTCATCTCCGAGCTCCCTTCCCTTCCTATGTCTTCTGCAGTTGCGGTTTCCCTTCCTCCCGTGGACACTTCTTCGGCTATTCTTTCCATGCCGCCGCCGCGTGTCTCCACGTTTTTCCCCTCTTCTACCGTTGCTGCCTCCCCCTCTGTCTCTGGTCCTTCTTCTATAGGACCAGCTTGGATCTCTCAGCAGCTGAGCCAACAAAAGAGGAAAGTCCCCATCGCTCCGATGGACTTTTCGGTCATTCCAGCTAAAGGAGCAAAGAAACAGAAGCCGGTTACACGCTTCTCGAAGAGCGCTGCAGGTGAGAGAGTCATGGAAATAGCGTACCCCAACCCCCTCAAAGAGAAAGAAGATCTGTCTCCGACAGATTTCACCGTGACCCAAGTCACAATGGGGACATCCTCTGAAAGTCTCCAGGGGGAAGCTCTTTCCGCAGTTGATGCACTCTGCAAAAAGCTTCAGGAAACGAAAGAGGAGAAAAGGCTACTGAAGGAGCAGAACAAATACCTGCTTCAAGCCTTACAGAAGATGGGAAGTGCACCTCCCACAACTGCCGCCGAGACTCCTGAGCTGCTCAGTCAGGAGAAGATCAATGAGTATTCAAAGATCGGCGAGCAAGGTATGGCCGTTTCTGCTTGGAGGAGCCAAATCCTCAAGGATAGTGAAAGAGTAATCGCCGAGTATACCAGTTTATACCTAAACATCGGAAAGGCGAATAAGGAACTCCAAGCATTAGCGAGTCCGATATCAGAAGAGTTAGAGCATGCTAGACTCCAGCACGAGACCTTCCAGCAAATGTTCGACTGTTCAGTCGAAGATCTGGTCAAGTTCGGAGTATTCGGCCATCCAAGGGCCCTCAACAAAACTATGTCCACTCTGGACTATCGGATAGATCAGCTAGAATTCGTTCTGGAAAAGATAGACAAGGTAAAGGAAGAGGCCCTGGATGCAATGCATCAAATGGAGAAAGTTGTTCTCGCCATGACTCCAGGGTTGCTCACTCCTTCCCTTACCTTGAGATCAGCTGATGACACTATCCGGATTTTCAAGGAGATAGCTTCTCAAGGGACAGGGCCAGAGGTCACATTCGACACTGAATCTATCAACAACCTACTGGCCTGTAGGGACTTCATCGGGTTCCTCATCGAGGCGGGGAAAGATTATTCCAAACTCCCAGAAAAGCTCATAGACGAGCGGGAGAATTGCGAAGCAATCAGTGAACGGCACAAGGATCCGTCACAGGATCAATTTGGGCCGATGATTAGCAAGTTTTTGGAATACCGCGCTCAGTTCCACATATCATCACCTGAGCAGCATCAGAAACAGGCAACCCCTTTTCGGCCGCAGGATGATGATGATGAGTAGCTTCTTCTTCTGCTTCTTCTTCTTCTTCTTCTTCTTCTCTCTATTCTCCGACTTTCTTTTTGAAATGTCTAAAATGTGTTGGCACAAATGATGACATCATCCATGTTGCATCATGTGATGATGTCATCCATCAAAGTTGTCAAAGTCAACATGACTTTTAGATATTTTGTAAATATCTTTGTAAATAAGTGGTTGGCTCCATTTTGCCTTCTCTCTCCCTCATCTTCTATAAATATGAGAATACTTGTTGTATTCAGAAGTGAACATTTTTTAGATAGAAATAGAAGTGAGGAGAGAAAGACTTTGAGCTTTCTTGTAACAGAAGAGAACAGTAATACAATTATTCAGACTTTGTGCTCAATAGCTGTGTTATACATTAGATCTTTCTTACGTTAGATCTGTATGTGTTTAATCTGTTGGATTCATATCTACTTTTCCGTCATTTGTTTATCAGTATTGCTTTGTTTATTTATGCAAGTAGGTTTGGCTCTGTTTACTACCAAACTAAAAACATAAATCTTCTGACCTTTCTGCTTTGGAATTCATTTCTTTTCTCCCTTCGGATCTGTTCTTTCTCTTCTCCCTCTTTCATTCCTTTCTTTTCGCAGCCTGGAACACTCTACTGGGATGAGATCCCAACCCCCGAAGGTAGAATCTGTGAGACTTGCATAGGTTCCTGCTAGTAGAAATAGCAATAAACCAGTTTCGCTTTGCTGTCTCAAAGAGGGGCTAAGCCCTGCACACTGTTGGCTCGTCTATCCATAGATCTGTCCACGCGACATTAGAACTATTAGATGAAAAACACTTAACAACTCTCAAACACCATCATGTCTATCAAGAGTGCGTATATAAAACATGTAAAAGAGTGTGAATTTAACATCGATGATCTTGGGATCTTATCATTTAGCCTCCCTTGATGGTACACCTAAAAAGGAACCTTTTAATTCCTTGCACTTGTGGCTTTTCTACTATTAATATCTTGACCGTAATGATGGTGGTCACATCAAAGATATTATTTCACCACCAACCAAACATATTATCATCATAATGATTTAAAAGTATGTGGTTTTCCGTCAGCATCCTCAAAACCTTAAAGATGATCACCACAACTCTAGTCATCACATATTTCACACAGATAAGTTCCTCAGCAGGAACCCCACAATCATTGCATCCATTTGCCTTGTTTACCAACCAAAGACATGTCACGGGGCACACATGTGTAGTTTTTGCACACATATCTTTCCCTCCTCAAAATGGTCTATTAAGGTTTTCCCTCAGCTCAAATAAAGTAAAAAATATCTACCGACACATCCTCTTAAAATAAATAGACTGATCCCTCAAAGGATAGCTATTCAAAAAAATCAAAATCATAATATCCAAAAGAAAATTAGACTGATCCCTCGAAGGAAAACTACCTGTTAAAATTATAGACCAATCCCTTGAAGGATGACTATCTCAAAAGAAAAATCAAAAAGTCAAAATTGTAGACCACTCCCTTGAAGGATAGGTACCCATATAAAAAGGCTTTCCACATCGATTAACCTTCAAAAATAAAAATATCAGAAAACATCCTAGAAAATATTCCCGCATCGATCAAATTTCCCATCAAAGCAAACTCCCTGCATCGACTAGTTTACAAAAAAATTAAAATATATCTGTGGCATCTCTCTCTATAAAACCATTAAAAGGAGAACCTACTCTCCCACATAACCTACATCTATCAACTCTTCCCCATGTCCAAGGAAGGTACACTTTTTACTCCCATTTATATTCGAGATCCTACCTATAACTACCTATTGTTAGTCATATGTTAACATTTTTAATAAAGAACAAAAATACGAGTGCCTTTACCCTATTTATTCCCATCATGTATGCATCAAATCCAATATAAAATAAATCATTCCATGTTTTATTATTATCCAAGAGTTAAAACATGTTTTGATATACATTAATATCACATTAAAATCCATAACACATGAAAACTTAAATAACAACCACATCTATCAAACACTTATCTAAACAATCACATCTATTAAACATTTTAATAACATTTATCAAACATTAAAAGACACATCAAAACAAAAACCAACATATGAAGCATCAATAAAAAAACATCATCATATCAAAATGTCCATATACATCATCGAGATTCTCACAAGCTTTGTAAATCCAAATATATATATACATAGAATATAGGCTTTATAAAGAGCCCTATACATCAAAATACAATACACAAATTCAGTAAACTAGTCACCCGTGAATAAATTAATACCTCGAACAATGCTCCCCTAAACACCCCTACCACCACCAGAACCCTGAGCTCCTGTAGAACCATTATCACCATCTTCCCCTCCAGCATACCTCTATTTGGTCCCCAAGGTGGTTGACACACACTCACCATAATGACACTAGGACCTCTTCCTTGTTGAGCTAGATGTGTTGCATAAAAAGTGTGGTAGGCATTTTACAACACCACTAGATCCTCATAGTACGCTAGCTCATCACATATTGATTGGTAGTTAGCTAAGATAACCATAGCAAGTTGTCCCATTTGACCACTAGCCTGAGCCCAAACTGCCAAATCAAAACTTGACACCAATGTCCCTATAATGCTGAGATACATTTCCAGGTTCTCTCAGTGTTGTCTATATCTATCTTGATCTACAATAGCCTATGCTAGCTATTTACTAAGGCTATCACACTTGATGCTCAACCCATCCATCTATGTCACTAAGCCATCATACATAGTCCACATACTGTATCTCTCTGTAGCCACTGTAGCATGCTTAGCCTCTACTACATCCTTCTCGCCTGTTAAGCATGTAATGGCAGCCTCTAAGGTTGATCTATCTACACCATTATATTCCTCATCATCATCATCATCACCTCCCTATCCTCACTCCACATGGGCCTACACTTATCTATCGCCTTGAGTTGGATGGGATCTCTCCCATGTAGCAAAGGCCCTGGGCCACCATGCAATAAATGCCATAGTAACACTGAAATCATATATAGGAACCATATCTCTATGCTCATCAATACCCATGGATCCCTCCTCATCAAACATCAAATAATGTACCCCCAACGCTGCCCTAGGAGTAACCATATCCCCATCATCTCGTCTATATAATACTGGAGCCTTTGGAACATCCTGAATTAGACCAAACTGTCGCTTGATGTGACCAAATCTAATAAGTTCCCACTCCCCTCCTTAGTGACCCTATATCCAAAGTTCATGATGAGTGGCATTCAACTGACTCTCATGTTCCTCCCACATTGGAAATACAATGTAGGGCCTCCATAACACATCCCCCACCTGTAACCCCAGAAGGAGCTGTCTCTAGTGTTCCTCAGTTTGTATTGGTCCAGCCTACCCTACATTACACACCATCTCATAAAACTAGCTAATCCCCATATCATATCCACACCTCCCCACAATAAACCATGAGGATGAGCCATGACAATATGCTCAAAGGACCAACACTGTAGTAAAAAAGTGATATCAATCCCAAAAATCCTTTGGATCATCTAGGTCTATAGCTCCCTGTAAGTGTGTGTAAGTAAAGCAGGGGCCCATGCAAAGACCATCCTATGTTCCATCATCTCTGCTACTACACCCGTCATCATATAGGGAAACTGAACACCACCTGAGTCGAGAAAAGTAAAACATGTAATCCCCATCATCATCATCATAGTCATAAGTGCATAACTCTATGTCTATGACAGAAACAAACTATGGTGATAAAAATCACCTGTTGTATATCCCACATCATCGGCATCAGACTTGTATAATATCCTCATAACATCCACCCTCTTTGTATCATTAATAAAATATATGTCCTCTCCATACACAAGAAATCTATTAATCCTGTGAACATCCTCTAGGGTGATGGTCATCTCACTTGTCGAAAACTTTTTACCCTAGATGTCATCATCCTTAGTACCTTGTACCATCAATGCTAACAACATATTCTCAGATGTCTAAAGGACCTGCATCTATAGTGACGCTTAATCTGTACTTATAAACAATCATATATTGTTATATCTGTCCTTATGCTCTATTTCAAGTGTTATTAAACTCCCTTAAATCATTAATAAAAACCTTAAAATGACTATACACACCTTGATAGTCAATATACCCTATCAACAACATGCACTAACACTTGGAGAAATTTTTTTCATGGATTATAAGTGCAATTTTTCATCATCAATTTGTGTAAGAATCTCATAAAAAATTTCATACGCTTAGTAAACCATTCTTAAAGCTCTTTAGTGATTCATTGTAATCCACAAAATGACCAGTGATTTATTGAGGCATTACCACAATCCATAAAATCATTCAGTGACTTTCAAAAAAATTATCGGTGAATGGAAGGATGTCACCTTCATGCCCTTGTAAGCAACTTTCTACATAGATCACCTAAAATCTTCAAACTCTTAACATGCCTCAGCTTAGATTGAACCTCGTCTGTAGTCTAGATGGTTCTACATCTGTCATTGCTACCTATTAGTACTCGTTAATGATTCAAGGATCCCTTTAAATGTCTGGGACTAAAAAATGGGACCATTCCTTCAAGATATCAATTGACAACATTTCATAGCTCCCTAATTATGTCCTGACTCAGGAATCTTTGTCATAGATTCCTGTAATAGCTGACAATTTACCCTCAGATCACTGACGAACTACCTCTTGAATCACCTACTTATTCATCTAAATCACTAGGATGATCCAAGAACTTTTCATACATCCCTCAGACCATGCATATTTTCATGATATCATAAAACTATTTAAAACCTCTAAGAATACCTTTCAAACAATTATTCATCATCTTTATAGAAACTCTAAACAATAGTCCAAATCTGGACCTATAACAAAGCTTTATGAATTATCAACCATTTTATGACCTTGACGCTAATAAGCCATATGTTTGTGATTAAATAAAAGGTGGATATTGGACATAACTAAAATAGTATGACATTGGAATCACATACCTGAATGAGGGATTGACAGTATAATATACATGACCTGAATCAACTATACTAACTTCATACGGTCCTAAGTAAGATCATATAATCTTATTCTAGACTAACATGTTTTCCATGGTGGAGCATGGTTTCAAGTAGGGATGGAAGTTTACCTGAGGTGGTTCATAGGTTGAGTTTTATACTGAGTATGTAAAGTAGAATGAATAGTGCATTTACAGGGTCCTTGGGAAGAAAACAATGAGAAGATGGTCCCTAAAAGTATGGCACTAAGTATATGAGATTGGTTGGACTGGAGTTTCTAGGATTTTTTTGAGGCTATGAGGCTAGTATTAAAAGTTATATAAGTTCTATATAATTATTCATGAAAATTTTCAAGTCAAGGCTGAAGAATGATTTTTGAAAGTGTCATACATAGCTTTGGTATAAATGCAGGTGAAGTTACAGCGTGATTTTGAAGCAAAAAGTGGACCTTCTTATGACTCAAGGGATGGGATTATACTAATACTTGCATGGGGACTAGATATAACCACATGAATAGTAGTATAAGATTAGGACTAAATAATATCTAAAGTGTATGATTTTATGTCTACATTTTACCCCACTTTATGTTGGTGAGTGAAAAGCTCAGTAACATAAAGTAGATAGAGATACATATTTGATAATCCATGTAGAGTGATTTAGAAATGCAATGAAGGAACTAGAGAAAGCGTGGAATGACAAAAATATGATGGATGTGGAAACTAAAGATGAAAAATACAAAAAATTAATGAGAGTGAACCTAGGGAGAATATGTGTGTATTTTTCGATGTGTGTAATGTACCTACATGGTTAGTATGGTGTGCGCTGCCACAAGATGTTGGTATTGTTACCCCCATTTGTAATTATTTTTGACTGTTTATTTCTCATACAGAACACCTACAAGGATAAATTAATCAAGTAGTCAAATACACATATATATGTAAAACATGCATGTATATGTATGTGAAAGCATGCAAATGTAAAGTACGTAAATGAAAAATGGAACATGTGCACTTGATCCATGTTGAGAGAAAGAGTGTAGAAAAGGATATCTTAGTCCTAAGTTTTTTGGGTGATCTGACACCATAGGCCAAAGAAGTGTAGGGAGGAATTCCATTGTATCCTATAACCTATAACTACTTCCCTGAATGTGTGTGAAGAGATCTCTCTACTACCGGTTCTTTTGGCAATCCGATACCACAGCAAAAGTAGTGTAGAGAGGAATTCCATTGTATCTCTCTAACCTGTAATTTCCCCAGAATGCTATGGACAACCATGTTCTGTAAAATACGTTGTGTATGGGGTTTTTAGATTGGTCTAACTTCACTCGCTTTATATAACCCACAATTCCAAGGGCATAGAAAGTTCACTGAACTAAACCGGTGTTGAAGCATTGTGTAGACTATAGAAACCCCAAATGATGCCCCCCCTCTATGGGGGCACATGCAACATCTGATAAAACAATGCGGCCCCAAAAGAGGACCAACAACATATACTCTGAAACTCTACCCTACAGGGGGAAAGGAATGAACTTGGTAGAAACCAAGGCATGCACAAACAAGAAGGCTAGTCAAAAAATAAGTGTTAGTACGAATAATTATGCATGTAGAAATCAATGTGTAAGCTACCAAGAAAAGTAGTAGTGTAAACACACAAGAAGAAAAGTAAACTGCTCAATGAGGGATGTAAACATGGGACATCACTCACGATGTCACAAGACATGCAAGGCCATCATGGCCACATACAACAAAAAAGTGTGCACATAAAACATAGGGAAAGGCCCACATACAAAAATAAGTAGTAACAAACACTGTAATAAATAAGCATGGAAGCAAATATCCCTACATAACAAATGTTATACATGAAGCACCGTTAGCATGTTAGAAAGATAACCAGTATGTCAAAATCATCTATAACCAAGTAATGTAAAGGTGCTAAGCACAAAATGAAACAATAACACCTATGAGAGACGAATTTGGATGGCCCCAACGACCAATGTAGGATGGGTAGAAGGAGAGCATCTGTACTATGTGTAAAAGACCTGTATCTATGATCACAACTAAGAAAAGATGTGAATGCATGTGTGTATGGTATATATAAATGACATACAAGATATCTATCTAGCATGTGTAATAAAGTGACCATGAACAAAAATGTAACAAGAGTAAAAACAACCATGATATGCAATATGTTGTGGATGGATGGAATGGAATGCAAGATGGATGATAGGAGCCGCGTGCCCCTCAAGTGAATGGAAATGTATGCAATGAGGTTCATTTAGTTTTCCCCCTCAACATTCAAGAATGAACCTTAAATGAGAGTGCATGTCATCGGGAAATGGTCAAAGTGTGTGTTATGTCTAATGCACATTGTGATGAATGTGTATGTGTATTGATGAGATGCAACCTAGAAATGATGTTGTGACCCATGAACCTTATAGCTGAAGTGTATATCACAAAAAGATGAATTTAGGAGTGATGATGTATCCTAAAGCATATACCACTACATGATGAAAAAAAGGAAGTTAGTAGCCTCAAGTGTATACCACTACAAGATGATAGAGTAGGTGACCATTTATCCTATGGTGTCTGCCACAAACCTAGTAATGTCACATGATGAAAGGTTGAATTATGAACATGTAAGTATGATAAGGTTCTACTATGATTTGTAAACCCTCGGCATTAGAGTATGGATCGAGGAACTAAAGTGTGTCATAAGGTAATGAGTGCAACATATAGAAGACAATGTAGTATGCGTGATAATAAATGACCATCTGATGTATATAATGTGTAGTGTATGATGTATAAGATGTAATGTGCGATGTATACTAAAAAGTGTAAGATGCACATGATGTAGCATGTAAAATGCTTGACTTGTGGACCACGAGTATGTATAATTAATATGTAGTCATGATGTAGTAGTACGATTTATGATATGTAATATGTCCTAATGATATAAACTAGCTATAGAATGTTTTATGTAAGATGTGCGAGGTGTGAGATAGAGTAGGAATGTGTAGTAACTCTTGTGCAATTTGTAGGGGTTCATGGGGGGTAGTACCCTCAATAGTCAAGATGTGAACCAAAGAACAAGAGTGTTGTCATCGATGTAATGGTTGAGGACTAAGATATTATGTAGAACTATGCATGTTAATATGAGGAGGGTGGGAACATTGATGCCCCCCAAGTATATACTTTATATATGATGTTATGTCAAAATGTGATTAAGAGTGAATCAGATGTAAGGATGTAGTTTCCTTAACAAAAGTGATGGCACATGATGTGAGGTGTGTGACCATGTAGATGGTATCGTTGTCAATAGTCAAGTGTCATTTGCAAATCACCAGAGTCTGTCATCATATGTAAGGATGACTACTATCAGATAGTTGATGAATTACAAGTTTAACCATAGGAGTTGATTGATTACGTATGACTTAGTGATACAAAATATGACTTAGTAGGAATACATGTATTTACGAGAAAACCTGGTGAGAAGTGATGTCTTAGATTCTATGCCCCCAAGTGTGTGGTGATGTTGTGGATTGACTGATTAGGAGGATGATGGTGAACTAATTTCGAGAGGTGGTTGATTATGTTGATTTGGTGAACTGTCATAGGTGGTTTCTTAGATTGAATCTAAATTATGGGACTGAAGAAGGAAAAAAATTATCATATGCCCAAGATAGAGTGATAGAATGATTGTAGATGCAGATGTAATATAGGGGTGGTTTTGTAGTGAGATTAAATAAAGAATTCATGATCAAGATGATTGACATGGTTCATTTTAAAGTGTGGATAGATCCCTCAACAATTATGTCCATAGGCATTTGAATGATGAGTGTGTAATCATGAGGAAACCTTCATATTTTTCTAACCTAATAAAGAGGATAATAATCGTTTAGTAGGTGGTAGCATGGTTGGATAAATTTATTATTAGGATCATGTGAGTAAGAATGCCATGTTGCTTATGTATTATGATCAAATATGTAGGAGGATTAAGAAATGACTTTGACATTTAAGTTCAGCTATATGACATGTAGTAGATATATACTTGAAGATGAGATGCTAGAGGTAAAATAAACATGTAGTTTGAGAAGCAGGTTGCTTAAGCTATTGAATTTTGGATTTGAGAGACAATGGATCACTGTATTCCATGGCCTTAGGATTTGTATGTGAAATAAATAACATAAAGCTGGTTGATTTTGATTCCAACATTGGCATGATGTAGATAGGAGGATCATGAAGATTAGGCGTCATCAGATAAATGATCAAAGATAAGACTAGATTTTGTGTGCCCATGGGGTATTGTTAGGGATTTGTACATGGGGATGAAATAGGGATTATTTATGTAATATCCTGAGATAAATCCTTGGATGCATCTTAAGTAAATCAGATTCTTTGAAATTTGAGGAATTTTTGGCAACCATTGATCATTAGGGAAAATAAGGATCCTAAGCATGATAACTGTAATTCATGGTTCGACCTTGAAAATGATTAACTAAAATTTGGAATAAGGAGGATAGTTCATCTAAAATAGGTACAATAGTAAATAATCATAAATAAGAATATGAGTGAAGTAATTTCAAGAAACTTAGGATAATGCAAACTAGAAACCCTAGATGTGCAACAAGAGTAATGGAAGTGACCAAGATGGTTTGCAGGATGATCTACGTGCATGTCAGTATACATGAACTGGATAAGAATGAGATTTAGATGTGACCACACAAGAGCATCTAGCTTGACGATAGCATCCTTAAGTTGTTTAGCTAGAATGGGGCACCTGAGAGAGGATCAAGGTGCATCGTGGGTGACCATAGTCATAAACTTGTCTGTGCACCCCAGTCTAGTGTAGGAGGTCCAAAAACTGAGTCTGACATAGATTGGGTCGAAAGATGATCATGAATCCTTGGGTCATCCTATTGATGATGTAACTAGGACTCTATTTCATGTGTTGGATGTATTGCCAGGGATGATACATGGTGTACTAAAAGAAAGACTTTTGTAGAAAATACCCCAAAACAAGCATCAAACCCTAAACAAATAAAAAATGCAAATGAAGGGTTCAAACTGTCCTCAATGTCTATAATGGTAGGAGCTTACTATGATGAGCACTGCACTAAATCCTAGACCTGATGTAGTTCTATTTGAGTGTGTGTGATCGAGTTCCCTAGGTTTTTCTTATTTGAGTTGCACTAAAATATGGACAGTAGCATAGTTAATCTAACTAGTGTAGAAAATTTAATAACAATAAATGGATGGAATTGAATAAACTTCCCTCCTATGTAGTGTGATGTAGATGAACCATCCTTGTGCCTTTTTCATGGAGCTATATGGATGCAAATGTGAATCCTTTGATGGATGCCAACCTTAGGGTTATGAAGTAGTATTACTCTAGTGATTGGTAGGCTCATTATGTTCTCATAACTTGTATATTTATACAGAATATCTCTTGTTCTAGTTTCGTAATTAACCTCAAAAATTTTGAGGTCACCGAAAAGGATGGATCTAAGCTCAAATAGATAGATTGGGTTCCCATGGGAAATCGGATCAGGGAACAGTTTAAAAAGGATAAGGGAGCCCCAAATGGGACTGGGAGTACTGAGCGGGTGCACCCTAGTCAAGGCTAAAATGATGGAAAGTGTAAAAAACATATTGAGGTATATGTGTGGTGAAGGTCGAGAATTATGATCGAAAGTAAATAATAATGACTGATAGGACATGGGGGTTAATTAGTACTTTCTTCACTCAAAAACCACACGAATAGTAGTATAAGACTGAGACTAAATAATGTCTAAAGTGCATGATTTTGTGTCTACAGTCTGTAGGCCGAGAACCATTTGGTTCCCTTATCACTTGGATTCACAATATTTTTAATATCCCTATGAGTCATATGTCTATAGGACGTAAACCCTTCGGTTCGCCTATCACTTGATTCTATGTTGATACCCATTTTGTTTCGATACCTCATCTTGGGGAAACTTCAAACTAAACACACATGTCAAATCTATCTAGTCAACTCAATCAAATTGGTGATCCTTGAAATGCGTCAAAATCACCCAAAATTTGAGGGGGAATCACCCATCTAAACACAAAACAAGCTATCTCACATTGTTTTTGTCAAACAGTTCGGTCGTCACGAACTACTTGCCAAAAAGGGACAAATGTAGACACTGGGTTTTTGTTAACCCACCTACTTCATCTTATATACACATTGATTAATCTAAAACCTATCATTAGGTCATTATCCTAAGTCAGCCTTCCTTCATCTAGTAAAATAAATTTTTACACCCTAAAAAATTACTATTTAGCCATCCCAAACTATCTCAACCTCTTTAAAACCACTTAAATCTTCTAAACCATCCCAAACCTATTTTATCCTCACATCCTAACCTCCACAACTTGTCCATAACTTACTCCCATGAATTTTCCCTCATCATTTACCCAAAAAGCCATTTGGGAAATGATTTCAACCATACCCTAAACATTTTCCCGAAAATCCCGAATCACTGACTATCGTAACCGATCGCTTGCAATTATAAATAGAATTTTTTCATTTTCTTTCACGGATCTTCAGAAATATTTTGCTCATACTTGCTCTTTGTTTTCAAGTCAAAAATGAATCTAAGTCACTCCATAGATCATCAAGGACCTTCATTAACCTCAAACCTTTGGAATACCTCATCTTGGAGCAGCGTCTCATTAACCATCTTCACAAGAAGTTCAAAATTTTTCCATCAACTTCAATCAGATCCATCCAACATTTTGAGACATATTTTAGCTCACTTTTGCATTATGAGGTATTTTTTTGTTTTTATTTCTCCATTTACATTTCATAAAACACAAAAATCAATAAAAAATCATCATTTGAAAGCTATATTTATCATTTTAAAAATCAAATTTGGTAATTTTCACACTAATCGCCAGCAATTTCTTAAATCACTCATGATTTTGTTTGATCACCAGTGATTCCCTTGAATTTCCAACGATCCCTATAAATTTGCATTTTCTAATAAATTTATCAGTTTAGTCCAAAATTTTATGAATTATTTACATTTAACTTGTCCTTTTGCGAGCATGGATTTACTTTAGATGGCAGTACCTGTCCACTCTCATCTTATCACAAGTCTCTACGATGTTCCAATAGTTTAACAACCCTTCTTTTGGGAACAATACAACATCCTTCAAGAACTTACACTGTGTGCAATACAATTTTCCACTGACATCAAAGACAATAACGATCAAATCGAGTTCCACCATGACATCCAACAAGAAACAAAGGAATTCTGTTAGGATTATTTTGAGTCTGTCTAGATCGAATCCACCCTTGCTTAGGCCACATTTGAAGAAGCACATGACTTGCCCTTCAATCTTGAGTTCTGAAGCTTCTTACCCATTATCAATCCATTTTTTTTTCATTTATGTATCTTTATCACTATTGTCAATCTAATTAATTGTATCAAAGTGAGTTGACATCATCCAAGGAAGTCCCTTTTTATTCTTGGAATTGGCCTTTTCCAAACAACTTGTTTTCCCATTTATCTAATCTATCTTGTTTAGTTGTCTTTGATCTGCATGTTTCTTTGTTAGTCCATGAAGAAGGAGATTTATCAAACAACAATCAATGTCCATCATTATGGGTATCAGTAAACCCCACCATCTTCTGAGGCCAGTTTGTTTTTTTGTCATTTCATTTTATTAAGTTAATGTTGGAAAGAAAAAAACTTTTAGGTAAACTACTAGTTCAATGAACAGATACTTAATCGCCCAGTCAAACTTAAAAGACCTTCCAATAGTCCGTCTACTTATATTTCTTCACATAGATTTTTGTGTTGTATTATAAGCTAAAATAGGTGTTTGATCACTATGTGTAGAAATATATTATGTTTAAGGATATCATCATTGGGATCTTCATCTATTCTATTCCTTTTCAAAGAATTACTAGTAGAATTTCCAACTGAATTTTTTGTTTTATGATAGGAAATGTCTTCTATTGTTGCATATCATAATCATGAATGTGATTTCCATCTAATGTAAGCACATAATAAAGATTTTAATCAAGTGGAGGCATGTCTTCTCCTTGTTTCATATCGTAATCACGAATGTCATACAATGTAGGCACATAATAAGGAATGTCCTCAAGTGGAGGCATGTCATCATCAATAATATTCTGAGGTGGTGACAAGTTATTGTGATTAATTATTTCATGTGGAATATCACTATCAATGGGTTCTGCATAGAAAAGGGTTTTTAAAATTTGCATTATTAAGTATATTATTGTAATTTGTAATTTGAAAATAAATAAGAAGGATTAATTATTTAGTTGATACATAATGCCTATATTTGGTGTGGATGTCAGTTGCATCTGTATGACCCCTTTTTGTGGATGGAAAAAATAAGATAAACGATTCCCTTTTTTTATAATTATCCCACTAGGGCCACCACATTTTTATTATTAGCTGAACCTAGGTGAGGTGCTAACGAATGTCTGGATTACTGGGCATGCATCTGTATTATTCAGGTGGGCGTCTGGAATATCAAGTAAGACATCTAGATTATATCGTTGGGTGTCTAGACTCCACAGTCAGGAATTTGGGATATGTGGCCAGACGTCTGGACACTTTATACGAGTTCCTGAAGTATGTTATTCAACATTTGGATTGGTGGATATTATTAATGGGCATCTATAGTATGATGTTAGGCTGCTGAAACATGTGTGAGCATCTGTGAAATGTAGTCATGCGTATGGACTATGTAGTCATGTGTCTGGACTATATGGTCGACTATTGGGCATCTTTTATGTAAGTGACTAATGGAATTTGAATTTTGTAGATGCTTATATATATTTTACATATAAATTAGTGAATGTGCCTGATTTGTGTTTCAAGGCAGTGGTGATACACATGCATAAGTATGAAATTTATTTAAAAAACTAGGTGAGATGACCCATAAAAGTAACTATTGGGGCTCAAACTTTCACCCATATCAGATCAGGTTAAACTGAGTTGTTGAGTCAACAATGAGACTGTCTCCAAGCTATGGGATGTTATGTATTTGAGATAGACCTCCAGAGAAGGCCGGTTCCTCTACCTATTTCTATTGCTACTACTACTCCTAATGCTGAAATGAAAACCTAAGCTAAACAAGCCAAGGGACCAGGAATATAAGGATAACATAAAAAGGGAAAAATAAACTAATATAAGGATAACATAAAAAGGGAAAAATAAACTAAGGGAGGTGATAACACTTGAAATAAAGGGGGATGAACATGATCAAATTTGAGTGAAAAGGAAGCAAAATCCGCAGAGTAAGGCTAGACATGCGTAAAACACAGGCCAGAACACAATTGTAAATTTGTTTTTGTGAAACACAATCAGAAAAGGAGATGCAAGGGATGTGGGAAAGCACAAAAAACACACAATGTGAAGGAAAGACAAGAAATAAGAATAAAAACATGTTAAGGTAGACAATAACCAAAAAATAATGCTCTTATTACTTACAAAAATGCCTAGTCGATTATAATGGCGTATGTAGTTGATATCCATATGCAAAGGCCCGATCCAAAGGTTTGCAACTCAAAATACAAGGAAATGCCTATACAAACTAAAATAATCCAACCATTATCAATGAGAAATGATCTTACATTTATAGATGAATCGATCAGAGAATGGGAGGAGAAGGAAGGAAAATTTAATTTGAAAATTCAACCACCAACCAGTAATGAATGCCTACAAATCCACTTGCCATTCTATCAAATGCAATTCTCCATGTTTGTTTAGCATGTAGGAGAAGGAAAGGGGAAAGATCTGAATAAAATTTGGTGATTGGAGCAATCAGATCCTATAATAATGTCATTAGAGATGTTTTCAAGCTTCACACCTATTTAATCCCGCCAAAATTTAAACTTGAGTGATCTGGAGTGTAACCTATGTCATCAGCTATTTTTTCATCTTCTGCCATGTATCACACTTTAGTTGGTTGTAAGGATTCAATTCCATGTTGGGGCACTTTGGTAGGTTGCGTGTGATTTAATAAATGTCTGATAGTACATGTGGCATAAGAACTGGCGTAGAGGAAGGAGCAACAACACTTGAATGAAAGAAGCACGAAAGAAGAAAACATGAGGCATGTAAAAGTAATGCATGTGGGAGGAATAAAAGGAAAAGATACCGGAGGAATGTATGGAAGAGGCGTAATCATTGCAAGATAATGTATAACAACAAGGAAGGGCACGTGTGAGGATGCCAGGGACTTAGCTAATTTTAGGAAGCAAGTTTAGGGTGTGTACGGAGGATGTGTGAATTGCTAGGAGGAAGGTGAGTGTGCCAAGAGTGGGTGTGATGGAAAACATAAAATATAGGGGAAAATGAAGGGAAGATGAAAGGCATGAAGTAAATGGAAAGTGCAAGAGGGTGGACAAGGAGCATGTGAGAAGAAAGAACTATGTACAAACAAGACAATGTACATGCAACACACTTGGAGGAATGGAAACTACTATAATATATAAAAAATGATGCAACAAGCTTAATGGAAGGGTTTCAGATAGTTCTCATTGACTGGGATTGATAGTGCACCTCCATTAAGATAAGATAACTTGAAAGAGATATCTTGCTTGCAAGAACTGATAATACACGGGCCACTCCAAAGTGCATCAAAATTTGAATGACACTCTAGTTGTGCTCTGTTAGGATCCCATTTTAAGACCAAGTCCCCAAATTTGAAAGATTGAGGCCTAAACTTTTTGTCAAACCATTTATTTTTTGATTGTTGGTACTATTCTAGCTTGATAAGGCATAATTCCTTGATTCTTCAAGTTCGATCAGCTTTGTCATTCTGATTTCTCTCTGGTGCATGCCTTCAAATTCCAGTTGCTGGGCAAGTGATAATGAATTTAAATCAAGTATCAAAGGAAGTGTAGCTTCCTTTCTGTAGACAAGCTTATAGGGTGAAGTTCCTATTACCTTCTTCATTGTGTTTCTGTCTGCATAGAGCACGTGGGAGACCTTTGTATGCCACTGTCTTTGGTTGATGTCCATTATTCGTAATCCTGAGCAGGTTCTTATTTGTTGAATCTGCTAAGCCATTACCTTGAGGGTAATAATTGGAGGAGGTCTTCAAGTATATACCAAGATTAAAAGCCTAATTAGTGATTTTAGTACTAAGGAAGGCCTTTGCATTATTAGAAAGATAATGGTTTGAGGAATGCCAAACCTTGTTATGATACTTTCAAGAAAGTCAAGGATGACTGAATCGGTTTATTTCTTGAGTGTGACGAATTCTATCCATCTAGTGAAGTAATCTGTAGCTATCAAACACCATTTATGTCAAGTGCTCAAAGGATGATTGATCATGCCTATGAAGTCAAGACCCTATTGCACAAAAGTCTGATATGTTTGGATTGGTTGGAGGGGAAGCACTGCTAATATTTTGTTTCCTGTAAAGAAAGTGCATTCTTTACATTTCATGACCCACTTATGCATTTATGTGAACAAGGTAGGCCAATAGAATCCTGCCATGATGATCTTCATTACTGTAGTCTTGGTAGAGAAGTGTCCACTAGAGAATCCATGGTGAAATTCTGCTAACACTTTTTCAATTTACGTACCTTAAATACACCTTAAAAACACTGTAAACTTTTACAAAGACAATAAAAAAGCTAATAAATGAAGTCTAACATCATTTCCACCTAATAGCCAAGGATACTAAGTCTAGTAATGTAACATTAAGATATAAGCTAAAAGGAATGCTTAACTAGTATGAAAAAATGTAAAATCTAACTAAACATGCCTACTAATATGGTTTAATTACCTAACATGGGCTTGAATAGACCTAAGAGGCCAATCAAATGGTTATGGTTTCTACTCCAAATAATGGTGAAATGACCTCTCCAAATGGCTTGTTAAGTCACTTTAGATATTCATCTACTAACCTTGTTGAAGGCGGGAAGGATTGAACTTGACTATGAATCATATATATTATATGAGATGCAAATAAAAACATGGTGTAAAGTATTAAGGTAAGAGGTAAAATATTTTTATAGTTTTCCTTTTGGGAGAAACTTGTATTTTTGTGCATGTGGGACTGAAAGCCCCGAATTAGATTAGAATTACTAATCATGATTAGGCCTTGCTAATCACAATTAGTGAATTATCAAGTGATTACGATGTGAGGAACCTTAATCAACTACTTAGGGTCAACTAGGAGGCTAGGATAAGATTTTGAAGCTTGTTGAGATGTTTTGGAGGTGAATGGGGTGATTTTGAGTGGTCATAAGAGGGGTTTGAGTCAATATTAGGGCATATTGACCAAATCAAGGGCAAAATAGGCTTAATTAGCAAATAAATGCTAATTATATGTTTTGAAGAGGATTTTGAATTACAATTCCTCATAAAGTGGTATCCTGAATCCGAAAGAGGTTTGGTGATCAACAAATTGCTTGTTAATCAACCAAAGTGGTAAGAAACACTAGTTAATAAGTAAGGATCACTAATTATAATGGAATTAGTGAGAATGCCAGTGATTTGGGTGCATTTTGGCAATAAGATTGCAAAGGCACAATTTAGGTGTCTATATTTTCCCCTATTTGAGGTGAAGTTAGTGACTTTAATTCAAATATAGTAGACAAGCATAAACAGGTAAATGTTTAAAGAAAAAATAGTAGGAAGAAGAATGCCTCTTCGAGTGTCGATGTGGTGATAGAGGAAGTCAATCAATGATCGATGATTGAAATGGATAGAAGCAAATAGGTTAGAACAGACATGAAACCCTAAGGTATAGAGAAGGAATAAGGACATGGATAAACCTGGTTGTTTATTGCCTTAGGTGATTTGGAAGAAAAATTAGTAATGGTAATAAATGACAATGGAGAAGAAATGAGTAATGGAGAATATAGGACAAGCCCAATATTTGCATCCAACATTTCAATAAGCAACATGTTTATATCATTTTGCCCCTAGGTCTACATCATCGACCTTTATTTAAAATAAACAAAAGTGTAAGATAACATGAAAAGATAAATTATTAACAATTGTTTACTGCTAAAAATATGTAACTCCATGAAACATACATTATGTAATGCAATATGAGGAAGTAAAATGATATTTATCTCCATGCAACATACAAAATGTGATGCAATACGAGAAAGTAAACCAACTAACCTAACAGAGAAACTAGTACAATCATACACACTCAAACAAACAACGTTTAAGGTAGTTGCACTAATGTTTTTGTTATCAAGCTGCAATTCCCAAATGTTCATGTTATAATGACAAGGGTTAAAAATGGTGTCCCAAGAAAGGATACATGTGAGGGGAATAACAGAGGACATAAATAGTCACATGGAAAAGCTTTCATGCACTATGACATAGTCCCTGACAACTCACTGTTGCACGGGAGGATCGACATATCATACAATGTAGCTTTTGTTAATGGAGGTAGATCACGATGATCTGCAAGTCGTTTGAGACCACAAGAACAAGTAAGAACCGTCACAAAGATGGTTTTGCAGGACAAATTTTTGATGTTTGAGGAGTGATGCAAGTGACATAGGATTTAGTTTGTGTATATGCTGTTTTACCATTTGTTTGTAAAATTTTAAATTTTTGTACAATTTTTTGGATTTTTTTAATGATTTTATCCAAAATTTTGGAATTTTTTAGGGTTTTTTGATTTTTTAATTTTTTTATAGAAGAAAATATTATGGAAGAAATAATGAAGTCATGAGACATGCATTAAAAGTCACCGCAAAGCAAGAATATGCCTCTGGTGTAGTAGAAAAGGCCGTCAGGAAGCAAAAACATGCCCCAACGATAGTGAAAACAGTGTCAAAAATAAATATTTATTAAAAATACTCATCGCGGCAAGTGTTAAAAGAATTTTAGAAGAAATATGACAGTCTCAGGGAACTTTAAGGAGTGAGAAACACACCGCAGAAGGTAAAAATGGGTATATAAGCCATCGTGCAGCAAGTTCATTTACCACATTCACTTATCATTTGACTGTTGATTCGAAGCTCTGACCTATGGGAGAAAATGGTGAGGGTAGCGGATTGCCAAAAACATCATGCGGATCACGTGAGAGATTACATGAGGCTCCCAACAGATGGACCACAGGTACACAAAACTCTTCTTTTTACCCTTGCCAATTGTTATGTATTTAATTTTGATTTAAATTACACACATTTTAGGCTAGAATTAGGGAAAAATTGGGGGGGTGCACCTATACTGATGTAGCATGGGCACATATGCATACTTTGTGGGCACTTGGGCACCTATGTATGTCAGCGTTTTTTTTATTTTTTATTTGAATTTGTTTGCAGCGTGGGTGCCTAGGCGCATATGCATGCATTTTTTTTCTTCTTTTTTTCTTTTAAATTTTTTTTTTTTTGATTGCAGCGGGGGTGCTTTGGTGCCTATGTTGGATTAAAATGTGTTTTTATGTGCATTTAAAAGGCAATGCAAGGATGCCTAGGCACCTATGCTTGGGGAAGAGAGATCATGCAAGCTACAAGGGCTCTTCAGCGCTTATGCTTGCCAAACAATTTGATTTTTTTTGCATTTAAATGACATGCAAGGGTTCCTGGGTGTCTATGCCTAGAAAAGAGAGCTCATGCTATCTGCAAGGGCTCTTGGATGCCTATGCCTTGTGAAATTTTAGCTTTTATTTATTTTGTTTGATTTTTCCCTTACACTTGAGCACTCAAGCACTCATGCTGAGAAAAAGGTGTTGGTGCACGCAAGGGGGAAACCATACATAAAAGACAATTTAAAATTATTTTTAGGCAAAAAAAGTAGGTTTTAGAAAACCTTAGGTAGAAGAAATAGGTAAATTATAGAGAAATTTAATAATGGAATAGAAGAATAACGTGATAAACTAGAATTTTTAGAAGAAGTTTCATGGTATAATAGAAGACAAAGATTATAATAATTGACTTGATTGGCTGTTGCATGATATACCTAGAAAGGTTAGAGATGCAAAAGAGTGACACATGCGTGACTCTGGGCCTACGAGGTGATGCTTTAGATTGACGATGACCGGATTATTATGTAGAGATCACACTAGAGGTGTTTGGGTTTAACACACATATCTCACCATGCCCCAGATTACCTTAGACCACAACCTACTCACAACCTTAGATGAGAGATGGTGGAGCGAGAGCTAAACATTTCCAGCTTCCTATTGGCGAGATGAGTATTATACTTAGAGGATCTGTGGCAGATCTTGCGAGTTCCTGATTCATGGCCCATTTTTTTATCACTTACGATGGTCACCTAGACCTGGGTTGAGCGTTATACAACTATGATATTTGGAGTGACCAATATCCCCCACCAAGGTATATCAGTTGTGGTTAGGATATGCATGGCCAATCCATGGCTAAGATGGGTCCCCGTATATTTATTATCTCTTATTAGCGACATGTTGCTACCCGACAAGACCGATGCACAATTCCCCTTGGGTCTTATTGGAGTGATCCATGACCTACTTCAAGGTAGGGTGTACTGCTGGGGTCAGTGTATACTGGCTCACTTATATTTTGATTTGCACCTGAAAACCTGTCAAGGAAAGAGGATATTGGGTCCTGCTAATTTAATACAAATTTGGGCTTGGGATCATATTGTGATTAGACGTCCTTTAAGAGAATTGAGAGATTAGGTTCTTGGAGATCCTTCCCTCATAGGTTGGATTCCCAATAGAGATGACATTCACAGACATAGGGGGGATACAGATTACTACAAGAGAGAGTTTGACAAGTTACAACCTCATATGATCACATGTCGGCCATATAGGTTATATAAGTGGCCACATGATGTAGGTTGAGGAAAAATGTAGTGCACCATTTTTATCATTGGGAGTAGGAGCCATATCTTAGAGTGGTATAGGGTGGACCAGGTCCAACTTCAGTTTGGTATCATCCAGGGGATTCCTGATAATTATATATGGTACGCATGTTGATATAGAGATTTTTGATATGGGACCCTATGGGTCAGAAATATGCACTGAAATAAAACTGAGCTCTTAGTGATAGGTGATGCACCCATAGAAATGGTGCGACAATCGGTCATAGATGAGTGAAATCCATGGGGAGGAAACTGAGGCTAAGCAAGAGGGCTATGTAGCTAATGCCACTAGTCCAACACAATATTTACTATTCCCAGGAGATATTGGTTCGTAGCAGCACAACAGGAACTATGGACCCTGATCCAAAGAGTATAGATACATGCACAATATAATTATAGATATAATGGAAGGTAAAAGGTGAAATTCGTAGCAAGCTAGTGGAACAAAAAATGGCTTAGTAAAACAATGAGTAATGGTTTATTGTTGAGAAACTCTACACAATGGCACCTTTTATCATTGACCATGAGACTGTAGACTATATGATAGAAATCTTTGACAATAAGCCCAAATTCAGTATGGCCTGTTAGCTCACAGATAGCTCTAGAAGAGTTATTGACAGAGTTCCTTTGCCTTCTAGAAAAAATCCCTGGTGAAAATGAGAGCAAATTTTACAATATATAGGCATGATTGAGTCATACAACTGGTATGGATGCATTAATGGAAGGTATTGGGTAACCATTTATTTTGGTAGATTATTCCTGCACGGGTGGTCATGGGTACCATGCCTCATTTAACTGATGGTATAGTTGTCGATTTTATTCATTCACCTACCCTCATCTTGCTTGCAACTCATCCATCCTGAATAGTAGATGAACTGACATATGGATAGACTAATCCTAGTGATTTCACCTATACCTTGCATTCCCTGGACGTTCTGATACCGTCCACGAGGCTTATGTGGGCCGTATTTATGTACTGTAGGTTTCCAACCAACCCTGACCGCCATAATCTACATCGCGGGATCGGAGACCAACCATGAGGTGGAATTCTAGAAAAAAATCTATTTATATCTGTCACCATGAGCATACCCGATTTTATCCTGATGTGCTATTCCATTTGATGGCTAGACCAACCTGTCCCATTAGGCCTTGAAAAATCTTGATATGTAACCATGGGTCGTGTACTCGTCTAACCTTACCGTATCGTCCTTTTATTCCTTGGTGTACTCGTATTTTAATTGTAATCTGTACCATCCAACCTTGGTGACCCAACCAATCTAATGTGTCATGGATTAATGTGAGAGATCATATGGGTGTGATGTTTAATTAAATCAAAATGTGACCCGAGAAACCTACTTGACCAGAGTTGTTGGCTATCCATACCCCCCAGGCGTCCAGGATGTGTAAGACGACCAAGAGTTTGTGGAGGCCAGATTTTATAGTAAGAAATACGATACCTCCATGAAGGTCCCAGGATTTGACTTTTGGGGTGAAATGCTATATGGAAGCTTCGCATGGGACAAGTAAAGCTTGTCCCATTAATCTATAATGGTGGTATGTATACCAGATCCATACTTATGGTTGAGGATGTGATATGTGACCTTGATAATGATATCCTTATTCTTCTCGTGGATATTCTAGTTGTACTTGCTTACTTTTTAAAAGAATGAACTGTCCCTTGAGGAAGTGGTATGTTTTTGAGTGTTCAAGTAACTTGTCATTATATTACTCCACCTATGTATTGAGACATGGAAAATGGAGTTTCCATTAGGAATGTTTGATTGTGAGGATGTATAATGTGGCATCCTACATGACTATCTAAATCTTCCATCTGAAGTATATAGTCCCTCTTCTATACATTGTAAACTCTCTTCTTGTTTTAAGGGTTGTTGAAAGCCTACTTTTGATGGATGGCTTCCAAGACCTCCGAAACTTCCCTGAATCACTTGAAATGCTCTTCAAAACTTGGAGAATATTAGCTGTATCATTCTAGATTTCTCCATGAATTGTTGAACCTAGTTCTCAATTCACCCATGGGTCCCAATTTTTCTATGATTTTAGCTCTTGTTGATTTGGTAGGAAAATAGATAACATTTGACTACTTTGGCACTGCTGAGTTTGGGACTGTAGCTATAGACATTCATAGCTTGATTACATGAAGGCCATATATCCTTATATGGAGTGGCCTAGAAGGTTATGTCCTTCTTAAGTTATTGTACAATGATTTTCTGGATCACTTCCTGTCTTATGGAGTAGGATCCATTGCATTATGTTGGCTGGCTGGGTAGACTGCCTTAGGGAATCGGTGTCAGTGCCAATTTGGACTTATTCAGGGGATTCCTATGTGGGGTGAGCATAAGTTGTATGCTCGTGGGATACAAAGAGGTACTTTCATATGGGTACCCTCAGATCAAGTTAGGTCGAGTCCCGTAACCCTAACTTTTTATAGTTAGGGAATCTCTCTAGCTAAAAGGTACACCGTGTAATCAGAATAGTGGATCCTGGTACCTAACACAGGACTATGAGCTAGGTTGGACTGATTGCTACAGTGTTACTCTATTACGTGAAATTAGTAACCATTCCACATGGGAAAAGTGATATGTTGGATGCAATGACATTAGGGATTTTAGGGTCCACCTCCTAGGGCTACTTAGGGCACAGGGCTAAAGGTTGATTCCATAGGGAGGATGATAATAGGTACCCAACACATCAGGTTGCTCATGGTCCTCAAGTGGGTTAGTTTTTATTGTAACAACAAGTATTGGTAGCGGCACAAGTATTGGCACCACAACATGATCCATTACGGGAAACTTTGTAGGAAACTCTCATCACCCCCCTCACATGAGTCCATGCCATACAGTCCACTGAGGATATGGAGGAGGTGCCTAGGAAGATGTGGAAATTGAGGAAGATTGTTTAGGACATACAAGATTGGTAAGATGTACAGGATACACAGGCTATGTAAGATATATAAAATATACAGGATACACAAGCTATAGAGGATATAACAAATATACAAGATATGCAAGATGCATAGGCTAGTGGGTAGGTGTTTTCCTTGTAGCAACAACAGCTACAAAAGGTAGAAAGCCTTACAAATTTAGATGCCATAGCTAAGAGGGACCTAGTGATCACTGAGAGAGATTAGGCCCTTATTATTGAGTGAGATCAAGCCCTGAGGGAAGAGAGGGATAAAGACCTTGATAGATGGCGATCAACTTGTGTCAGAGTGAGATCAAGCAAGGATAGAGAAATTACAGTTGCCATGTCAGAGAGAGACCAGGCTTGTTTTAAAGTGAGATAGGCTTACAACTACAGGCAGAGCGAGAGCAAACTGTGGATAGATAGGTTGGCCCAGTGCGAGAGAAGAGCGTGATGCAAGCTACAATATGATGACATTACACCTTCAAGAAGTTTATAGCAGTTAGGATATAGACAGAGTGCCATCTATAGCTAAGGCATAGAGCTACGTACTACAGTGATGCATTATTATGCAGTCATACACGACATCAGATCCGATATTTCCTTAAAGGTATAGTCAAATGAAAAGGCACAATCGTCTCATTCTAGATCTCAGGTGAGGCCACCTTTGTGATCAGGATGTAGCATTCTGTACAAGTTAAGGTCAAGAAAACAGGCTTCAAAAGTAGCACTGGTCTATACATACATAGGCAGTAGTACCTTCTACACATCCAACATCTCATATGACTCCCCACAGTAACAACGATATGTAGAGGGTCCTTCAGGATAGCTGACTTAAGAGAAACACGGGTCATTTTAGCACGATTCAACACCTAAATGTTTAACACCTCGGATGCCCCTGCCTAGTAGTGTACCTATTTTTAGTGTATCACCTCGTGTGGGTGAGAGGCATACTTGAATCTCTGTATGGATGTACCATATGTACTAATTTATTTTTGGTGTACCGCCTCGTGATGAATGGATACTTTTTGTACTAGCATGTACGATATGTATTGTTTTTTACTCATGCCTCGTGATGAAGGAACATTTTTTTGCATCGATGTCCTTTGATGGTTCACGTTATATCATATGTACTTTTGAGACACACTGTTTTACACATAGACATTTATATTAGATGATGTATGATGATAGATGGATAATGATGTAACACGTGTTGTTTATGAGATATCATGTTTAATCTGTATTGTTTTATATTTTTATCACATGTTTGTTAAATTATGAGATAGCATTAGCTGATGTCATACTTATATGTTTTATGATATACTTTGAGTAAAACATGTTTATATTTTTTATATTGGTGTGGGGCATAATAGACTTGTGATCATGTGCAACCCCTTCTTGCACCATTGGTGATACGGTATTTGATGACTAGCTTCAATATACATGTGTGATGTAGACTTATCATTTATTGATATATGATGTATATAATGTGGTGATAGATGATATGGTGATGTGATGATGATAGTAATAACACAATGTACAAGTAAACAATAACAAGTCACAGGTTAAAAAAATCTATTCAAAGTAACACATTTATTTACAAGTAAGCTAAGATAAAATGAACTCAATGCAATGAATTACATATTAAAGGTAACATTCAATCTAAATAAACAAATGAATTCAATCTAAATTACATAGTATGAAAAGAAGGAATGTAACTAAAAACCATACAAACCAATAACTAAAAGTAAACAAAACTACTACTTTATTTTTGTGGGACAATTTTTGGGACATTTTTTGTTGTTTTTGGGTATTATCTCTAAGACAATTTTCTATTTTTTTGGAGTTTTCTACGAAAGGTATTTGAATGTTTTGATTTTTCCAAGGGACATATCTTTATGTTTTGGGGTTTTCAAAAGTTATACAAATGTTTTTTACGTTTTCTCAACAATTTTCTGAAGAAAATGTGTAAGGAAATGAAGAAACATGGATGCCCCTCAATGTTAGATGGGATGTACAAGGGAAAAATTCCACATGGTCATGTATGCCAAAAAATGACGTTGCGAAGTTTACCCCAATGTGAGATGGGTTCATTCAATGTTAAATTCTTTGCACCTTCAAAAGGTTAGATCAGCTGGATCAGGGCAAAGGAAGGATAGGCTCACAAGGGACTCAGACATGAAGGAAAATACTATACTTAGGAAAAAGTTGTCGTACTCCTAAACCTAAAATGCTTGTGAACAATAGACCCTCCCTTGGCTTTGTAAACTGATTTTTCACCAAATGACTTGTCCAAAGTGCCACCATTTTGTGGTTTTCACTATTGATGACACAACTGTTTATATTTATTATTTATATTTTTGTGTTTTTATACTTTTATACTTTTCTTGATACTTCCAGAGACCCCATACTTAAGCATATAAGTGCTTAAGGTGCATTGCTGCTCATGGGTTCTCGATTCTCCTTGACCATCTATATGTGCTAGCTTATAGGAACCTGAACCAATCTTGGTAACCACAACATATGGTCTTAGCCAATTGGGTTCAAATTTCCCTTTCTTTTCACAATTTTTATTGGTGTTCTTATGATTCTCTTTTAACACCAAATCCCCTACCTCAAATTGATGAGGTATGACTCTTTTATTGTAGCTTCACCACACTCAATATTGATACACTTTAAGGTGATTGAGAACTGTGAAGCCTTTTATCATCTAATAGCTCCAACTCTTCCAATCGAGCTAATCTATAGTCCTCCTCTTCATTCAGGAAGTCCCTTAGCTTAATGCACAAAAAAGGGATCTCAGATCTCTAAGAGGTTGTAGGAATTCCAGTGCCAAATACTAAGGAGTATGGGGTGGCACCTAGTGGGGGTGTAGATAGATGTTCTAAATTCCCATCGAGGGCAGGGTGTATTTGTAAATGCAAGTTACGGACTATGTTTTATTCATCATCTTCTCCATAATACAAATGAGACGTTTTATTGGAACCCTCAAGATTTCCCATTACCTTGAGGCTCATAGGGGTTCGAGAAATTGAGGGATATTTGAAAACATTTGCAGAGTTCTTTCACAAGTTTTGTTCTTGAATGGCTTACCATTATCAGTGATAATAGCAAAATGGATACCATATCGAAAAATGATATGGTTCATGATAAACTGTAAGAAATTTGGTCTCCTTCTACACAGGAAAGAGAGAACAGCCTCTACCCATGTTCGTAAAAGTACTTCAGCTGCAATAATGATGAACTTATGACCATGTTTAAAGAAAGAGGGTTAAGTTTTCCCTATTAGATTAATAACCCCACTTTGAGAATGAGCCAAGGGGGTTATAACAGGATGTAGGGATTGCATCCACATGTATGTATTAAGTTACCATAGTTATGAAAATCCACACATTTCTTCATATGGTCTATAGCAGTTCTTGTTCCATGGTAGGTGAATAATAGCCTACTCTAAGAATTTTCTTTGTAAGGATGACCACCATGTAGTATGATGCCCCACAAATACCTTCGTACACCTCTTTGATTTCTTGGATAGATTCATCTGAATTTAAACATCGTAATATATTCCCATCATAGCCTTAGTGCAGAAGAGGGGTGCCCCCAAGTAGGGGTATAACAGGCTATACGCTTGGATAAGGGTGCATTTTTTAACATGAGAAATTTTAGTGGGAAGGGGTTCCATCATGGAGATAGTAATTAAATATTTCAACATCACCATCGATGAAAAGGGACCAACAACCTCATCACACCAAACATGAGTTTGGTATGTCATATGTTGTTGCTCTTATATTTTCAATGAAGAATGGCATATGCCATTCTTCCCTTGTGGAATCCTTAACATGGATCCTATTGTAGCCATAACATCTACTTCTTTATTATGGGCTCTTGGTATTTTCTACAGAGAATTATTTCATGGAATCGATGATTATTTTATATGGAAGAGGGTTTTTCATCCTTGACCTTGTATTCATCTGTGACCTGTTTGATATTAAACATTGGATCACCAATGCAATTAACTCATGTCTGATATCCCATTTGATAGCTAGCTTCAGTCCATCGCGATGATATCTTCATATCTCCGTTATATTATTCATGCATGGGGAATCCAAGATCAGAATGGATTAGGGAATCAAATCTCCCATAGGAGTGATTAACACAAATTCTGACACCTAAACCATGAAAGGTAAAGGAACCATCAAAGTATAGTTTCCAAATGATAGATTCCTCAAGGAACATGATGGATGCATCTGGTAGTTTTGGAATCGAGGGTTCGGTACCTAGTAGCGGAGCTTCTACTAGTTGATCTGCTAAGACTTGTCCCTTTACTGAATTTTGATGAATGCACTCAATGTAAAAATCACTTAATAAGATGATCTCAGTTGGCCATATATCCCAGTTCATGCCTGGTTTTGATAATAAGTACTTTAGAGGGTTGACCTTTGAAATAAGATTGATTTTATTGTTAAGCATATACATGGCGTAGATTTTGGAAAATAAAACACCACAACTAGGACAAGCCTTAATCTTGATTCTGTGGATAATTGGGGCTCATATGCTATCAGTGTTATGCTCAAGTAGTATACAATATTTTTCTCTCTGTTCTTGATCATACTGGGGCAACAATGCCCCAATCACAAACTGTGTAACAAATATGTAAAGAAACAAGGGTTCTCTTGCTGTGGGCGACATGATCACAAGGGGTTTAACTAAGTATTATTTTAGTAAAGCAAATGCTTGCTGTTGTTTTGGCCCCTAGGTGAAATTAACATCCTTCTTAAGAAGATGTGTGAATATATGACACTTGTCTTCTAGCTGTGAAATAAACCTTTTGATGGCCTGAATTTTCCCTTATAAGCTATGCAACTGTCTGATATTCCTAGGATGAGGAATTTCTGTGATATCTGTGACCTTTGTAGGTTCCACCTCCATTCCTCTCCTTGACACAATGAATCCTAGTAGTTTCCCTGATAGCACACCAAAGACACACTTATTTGGGTTAAGGTAGAATTTTTAGTCCCTTAGGTGCTGAATTTTTAGTCCTCTTATGTTCTTGATTTAGCTAGTATATCATCTACATCATATTCCATGATGTCACTTAACATATCATGAAATATTACAGTTATTACCCTTTGATATGTAACACCTGCATTCTTAAGGTAAAAGGGCATAACTTGGTAGTATAACGTTCCCCATGGGGTTGTGAAATCTGTCTTGTGTTAATCTTTCTGCAAAATGTTTATTTGATTATAACTTGAGAAGCCATCCATGAGTGATATCATCTCATAACCAATAGTAGAATTGATGATCATGTTGATGTTAGGGAGAGGAAAGTTTTCATTGGGACAAGCTTTGTTAATATCTCTAAAATCAGTACGCACTCTGATACCGACTGGATTTTTATGAACTGGTACCACATTAGAAATCCACTCTGGGTAGTCAATAGGCCTGATGAAGCCTACTTCTAATAAGCTTTCAAGCTCTACCTTTACTAGTAAGGTGATGGAAGGATGCATCTTCTGGAGATTATTTTTAATGGGCTTGGCGTCTACATGCATAACTAGGTTGTGTACCACTAATGTAGGATCAAGTCTTGACATGTTGGCATAATACCAAATAAAGATGTCTGCATAATCTCTCAAGAGTCTTGTAAATATTTTATATTCTTTGGCTGAGAGTGAAGCTCCCAAATTAACTATCCTTGGCAGCTCCTCCATGCGGATGATAACATCTATTGTATCTTCCACTAGTAGCTTTGACTCTTCCCCCATGCGCATAGGATCAAGTGGAAGATTGAGATCCTCTTATATCAAAGGTGGCCTAGGGAGATCCTCATCTTTATATGGGTACACTACCGTTTCCATAGGTAATTGTTTTTCCACAAGTGCCTCAAAGAGGTTTTTTCTATAGGACTTCCCCTTTTTATTTTCGTAAGGATTTTTTGTATGAATCTTTCCCTTGCTCACTTTTTTACTTAAGTGTTCACATAATTCTACCTCCTCTCCAAAGTACACACATGCATTAAGTTGAATGAAGAATCCTTTCTTGTGATCATTTCTTGTAATGTTATCTCTGATGCCCAGGAACTCACTAATATCCTCATCATTCTGAAACATGTCAATAGGCATGTGTTGTTGTTGATCCCAATTCACAACTTACGGGTAGATGAGAGTTAAATTTTGAGTTATAGGGGTTACGATGGGTGTAACATGGGTTATGGAAAGGTTGGACATGTTAGAGAATAGGTTCGTAGAGGTGAGGTATTTATAAAGACTACACTGGGAATCTATCTCACTTTCATTTTCGGACAAACTATCCTCACTCTCAGAAGAAACATACTCATTATCTAAAGGGTGAGATTCAGAAAAATGGATGCCAATACCTGATTTACCTAATATGCGATGAGGTATTGAAAGAAATTATAATGAACCTTGTTCTTGGTGTCCACAATCACATCTTTGATATCTCATAGTAAGCATGATTTTGTTAGGAATAATATACCTATATGACTTATAACACAAAGCCATTTCATCATCTTGAGGATGAAATATAATATCGTTAAGGATTATTTCATCTTCTAGCAAGCCACTAGAAGTGAAATTATCAAAAGGGAAATTCTCCCTTGATTTTTGGAATTCGTAGCATGGTCTACCACGTGCTTGGGATGATAGAAAAATGTTTTGAATCATAAGGGCTTGTTGAAGATTATACTCTCCATAGCCGTTGTTAATGACCTTCATCTCCCATGTAGAAAAAGGATATTCTAATGTAGACACACCATTGTTACTAGGAGTTAGGGTGTTTGGATCCGCTCATGAAGCGAAGGCCTCTAACTAAACATGAACAACAATATCTATAGAGGGACACTCGTAAATGGTAGGAAAATAGCTTGACAATGCTCTACAATGAGAAAATGGTTGGGGATCCCCTTGTATAGTAAGTGTCTATCCTTTATACTTTAATTTTAGACCTTGATGGCATAACCTACATGACGTGAATCCATGGGAAATCGAGTAATATGTTGTAAGGGAGCTCCAGGTCCAAGACATGAAACTTCCTATCATAGGTATATGACCAACTTCTAATGAGAAAGTGATCATCCTAGCTGATTATCTTTCTTAATTGTTATATGCCTTTATGGTGATGACTTTTGTCTCCAAACAACTTCTATGCCACCTAGTTGATGAACTAGTTTAAGAGTACAAATGTTAAGACCTGATCTTTCATCCAAAAGCACTCTCTTGACCTTCTTACACTTGATTATTACATCAATATGTAAGGGTAGGTTATGGGAGGGATTTTAAATTAAGGCTTCTTTTGGACTGAAGGTTATGTGTCTTGTGGGAGAGATTTTTGCTACCATGACTTGTAAATGTGTAGGGTCAACATTAATATATACTCTTGATCCCTGTAGGGTTTTGCAAAGTATATCTTTATGGACATTAGAAATATTTACAAGGTCTAAGATTGAAATATTAGCTATAGTCTTCTCTAGTTGATCTAACACATCAGAATGAATCTCTTGAGGAGGAGGGGGAGTAGGTTCAAAATTTATGATAAGGCGAGCTTGTCGAGTTACCATGACTCTCTCTCTTGTTTTAATTCTAATTGTATTAATTTTCTTAATGAGTGGGTCAACACAACCTATCAAGGTATCAAAATGGTTTTTGTTTGACATATAGTTGGCATTCTTATTCTGAGATGATTGTCCCTGATCCAAATTTTTATTCTCTTTGTGATTGGGAAAAGGCTCTTTGAAGATCCCTAAGTTTGCATTTGGAGATATTTCAGCGGCAGCCGAGTCTACTTCAATATCATCAATGTCGATTAGTTCTTAAATATAGTGTTTTAATCTTAAACACTTGTCCATTTTATGATCCTTTACGCGGTGAAACCCACATAGTTCATTCTCCCTAAACCATGACAATTTAGGTATGTCATCCCCATAGGGTTGTGTTTCAAGATATTTGACCATGTTAATAGCCTCTAACTACTTTATTATGGATGATATTGATTTAGATATAGGTGTAAAAGTATGCCATTTATACTCTGCAGGTGGATTTCCCTTTGCAAGTTTCAAGGGTGTGTGGTTCTGAATGAATTTTACTCACTTGGAGTCTACTATCCCAACACCAACGATGTTTTTGTTCTTATTATGAACAAACTTTGGTTTTTTGTTAGACTTAGAATCATTTTGATCATGGGAGAAAGGTTTTAGAGTCCCCCTAGCTAACAATGATTTTTCAATTTGAATCCCTTTTTTGATTAACTCTTTGAATGTGTTGCCACAATGTATTTGCAAGTGGAACATAATGTCTGGATGGAGGTTGGGAAAAAATATGCCTATCAACTATTATTTCGGTATGGAGCAAGGAAAATGGCTAGCTAATCCTCTCCATCATTGTAAAAATGTAGAAAATATTTTGTTATTTCGTTGTTTTGCATTACAAAGATCCAACATCGTGACATCATTCTATATATTAATAGAGAAGTTTCATATGAAAATTTCTGCTAGTTCTAGCCATGTTGATATGGATCACTTAGGGATGTGTACAAACCATTCTAGCACCGTTGTTCCTAAACTTTGTGGAAAGAGACACATAAGATAATTGTCGCTGAATGCCACCTCTTAACATGCCATATAAAAATATTTAATATGGTCATGAGGGTCACCTTTTCCCTTATAATTGTCAAATTTTGGAAAATCAAAGTGTTTTGGGAAAGGTACCTGTAGCATTGCTTTATCAAATGGGTAGGGACATAACTCATCAAACTGGTACTTCTTGTTATTATTGCTAGTTTGGCCCTCTTGTAATGCTTGAAGAGTGCTCTTCATAGTAGACAATTCTTGGTGGAAGAGCTAGTCTTGGGTGGGTGGTGGTGTAGGTTTATACAAAGGGTTAAACCTAGGTGTATGCCCACCCCTATTCTCGGTGAAAAATTCCTCATAAGGGTCTTTACGTGCCTCTCGAAGAAGAGTATTTTCCTTAGGAGTATGTTGATAGTCATGCCACGAAGCTTTTGGCTTAACTTTTTTTATAGGTTTGGGTGGATCTTTATTGATATGTGAACCTAAACTTGCCAATTGGTGAGTGAGAGCTTGAACTTGTTCCTCTAAGGTTACCTCTTGAGTTGGTATTTCTGTATGATTTTATTCATGAGGAGGTTGCTCATGGTGAGCATGTGATTCATGGACTTCATAATGAATTCTAAGAGGAGGTAAACAATAGTATCCTTCATTTAGAAAGGTATTTCCTCATTAATTTTTCACGTAGACATAGAGGTGTAACTTGGGTTTAATATGTCATCTATATGGTGATGAGGACATCCCACTTATTTTTCTCCTCAAACCATTACGACAATGAAAGAAGGGTCTAATGTGGGAGGCAACTTAGCCCCTAGTTCCATAACACGCATAAGAACCTCATGTTTTTTTTGAAAAATATAATCGTCGAAATTAGTGGGAGGATGCTCTATATTCATAAGAGGAGAATCTTCCTCTCCACCACTATGGTAAACCATGAGATTATCCTCTAAAAGAGGATTTTCACCTCTAGATATATCGGTTCCTACTCTTTGGCATCCCATCCTCGTAGTAGGCATACTCGAGATAGAAGATACAACATGAAAAATTTCCACTAAGGTTTACTAAAAATGGGCCTTAGTCAATTTATTGCAGCGTAATGATGATAAATTGTCAAAATAAGGTGATTATAGAATAGCCCCAAAATTGATAGGTCAAAGCTGTAACATTCCCATTTTAATACTTTAGAAACAAGGGAATTTTTTTTTGAATAATGTTCTCTGTTCTAAATAATCATGATTTAGAACTGTTTTCGCCCTCAAAATTCCCCTCTTTTGAAGTCAAGTTTTGAAACTTTTGAGTCTATAACTTAGAGTATTAGATCGCGTCGAGCCTGACATTATTTGTAGTTTTCCCATTCATGGAGAACAATTTTAAATTCAGGCATAATGGTGAAGTTTCTTCCCTTCTTTTTATTTTCTTCTCACAGTTGGGAACAACAGGCGTATCTTCTCCGTTAATTTTTTCCCCAGAACTCATGAGTAGTACACAAAAATCTCTTATTAGATGTGGTTTGGCCATGTTTCAAGTGATATTGGAAGCCTCCATGTGTCCAAATGACCCAACTCCATGGGTAGGGCCTAAGGGATAGTCCTTAAATAGGCGCAGGCTTTCCATGTGTCCCAGGGTCAAAATGAGGGTAGAACAAGCTCAAATCAGCTAAGTATGGAAGGTTCAACAGATGATGCCATGTGCCTCATTGGTGAAACTTCAAGAGTCAAAGTTGGGGGTAGTTCTCAAACTTGCACTAGTCCTCCGTGTGTCCCAAGTCCAAAAAAGAGAAAGATCCAATCATTAAAATTGACTAAGTATGGGTGGATTGGTGGAAGTCTCCATGTGCTGTAACGACACAATTTTCAAAGTGAAATCAAAGGGTCAATCTCCAAATGAGTGCCAACTCACCACATGGTCAAAGTCAATGGAGAGACAAAGTTGGTTTTTGAAAAGTCCAAGACTGGAAGAAGGAGACACGCATCAGCTCGGTGTAATTTCAGGAGGCGTTTCCAAAATGGAAACTCAAATGAGCGCCAGCTCTCCACGTGTCTAGGGGTCAACATAAGTCAAGCAGGAAATAGGCCTGAATCAACTAAGTATGAAGGAACTGGCGGAGCTCTCCACATGTTAGCTTGGTGCAGCTTCGAAGGCAAAAAATGCAAAAGGCATCCGTAGGCCTGGTCCAATCAATTTCTTCCATGTGGGAGACCCAAATTTAAAGTTGTAAAAAAAAATCGAATGGCCCATGTTTTAACTGGTGAAATAATGTAATGGGCGTATACTTAAAAGCCTAGTTTTTCTGCCACTAACATATCTTTGCAAATCAAGAATTTGAAAGGGTGCGAATGATTGGAATAAGTTGTAACTATTTCTTTCTTGCTTGAGGAAGTTGTAACCGTCTCTTGCGAGCTATATCACGGGCTTTCAAAGCCATTGTACAAGGTTGGAAATTTGGATATTCTGGAACTATAATTTCAAATTGGAAGAAATCAATACAAGGGTTTTCTCCATTTTCCTCTATTTTCTCTTTCCTTCTTGCTCTGATCTATGAATCATTTAATCCTTGCATGCTTAGAAAATTTGTGTTCTAGTTTATACAATCTCAAGAACTTTGAGTCTGCGGATTTTGTCCGTTATAAACGTGAATGGTTCTGATTCTATATCTCATTTTCTAAATACATATAAAGGTTTTCTCTTCCATCTCTTTTACCTGAAGTTATTTTCTTCTTCTTCCTCCCTCCTCTCTTCAATTCTTCTATCCTCATGTATTGATAACTTTCCAAGCATAAAGCAAATTTCAAGATATAGGGAAACCACCATTGAATGAAATATTGTGTATTTGTACATAGGTTTTTCCCCTTCTTTCAATAAGGGAACCTCTCCCATTAAAGAGGAGGGACTTTCTTGTCCCCTGACTATGGTTTCATTCCAAATGCAAATCTAAAACCCAACAAGTTTTGGCGACTCTACTTGGGGATTTTTTCAAAAAAATTCCTTTCTAAAAAGAACAACTAATTTAATCATTTTTTTGATATGGTGACTCTAAGATATACTCGTGGTAGAAGGTCTCTTGGAATTGAAGATCCCCAATTTTAACTCTTAGATCAACAAGGTTTTCAACTTCCTCTAATAAGAAGAAATAGAAGAGATTGTTCCACAAGCACACCTCCTTTTGAAGAACTAGAACTTGTGGTAGTAGCGTTCCTCAAACACAACTTAGCCCTAATCTCCATGCCCTAATTCTTGTTGGTGTCTCGGTTCCACTTCAAGACAATATTTCCAAGGATGGAAACACCTCAGCCTTGGGGACAAAGATTTGGGCCTCTCGCTCTTCCTCAACCATTACATGAGTTACCTAGGGGTAACAGGAAGAATTTTCCAAAATTTAAAGCTGATGGTAAAGTACAACCCTGATGAACACATTGTAGCCTTCATTGTTTCATGTGGGGGTCCTTGGAGTTGAACATGAGGATGTATCTGTTAGGCTGTTTGTGGAAAGCTTGAAAGACAATGCTACATATTGGTTTTACCATCTTCTTGTTGGGACCTTCATCGATTGGACTACTATGAGGACTGAATTTGAGCAGTGTTTCAAACCTGCTAAAGATGTGCATGCTTTGATAGCTCAGATTTCTCAAATCAAGAAGGATTCACATGAGCCTATGAGATAATTTGTGGCCAACTTCAATAATTTGGTTAACAAGATTCCACTAGATACTAGGCATGTTTATCATATTCAAGAAGTGTTTCTTCTTGAATGATTAATTTCTCTAGAAGTAAGCTATGCCCTAAGGAGAGAAAATCTTGATACTTTAGATGTTGATTAGAGATTGGATGTCAGTGTGGAAGATGACTTGATCATTTCTGACAAGCTGAAAAGGGATTTTTTCAAATCCAAAGCATATTCTTCTTCCCCTTCTCTTGGAGGTAATGTAGATTGGTTGGTACAAAAGTTAGCTAATGACCTCATTTCCATCAAGAAACAATTGGCTCAACATGCTCCATATCAAGATGTTCCAAGGAAGAACTTTTAGCCTAGGAACCACTTTCCCTCTTCTCAAACTAGGTTGTGCATTGAAGGTCCACCCCTTAAGGTGCCTGTTAATACTACTTGCGAAGTTCTTGAGCCTAATGATGAGGAAGAAAATGGGCTCTATGATGAACAAGAAGAGGAAGCTGATGAAGAACTAGAGGATCCTGGTGGTTCTTGAGTTCATTTAACTCACCATTCGAGGGTGTGGATGATGAAGATGACTATGATGATGTAGTGGCTGAGATGAATAGTGAGTCATATGCTGTTATGACTTGAGAGCAGACCAATAAAAATGAAAAAGTGGTACAACCTGCAAAAAGTTCCAAGGAGTACCCCATCACCATCCTGATGATTGTAAGAAGGGGAGATCCTATTCCTAATACTTCAAACTGAAAGGTAAGATTTTCTAGTACTTATTCTTCTACTTACTTCTTCTAAGAATTCTTGTCCAACAAATGATAAAGTTGATAGATCAAAATCTCCTCCTACTCCTAGTAGTGAATCCCCATCCACATCTGGATCTTTTGACATTATAGACCATCTTAAAAAGACCAAGATTCATATTTCTGAGGCAGAGTTCTATCAAACCCATCCTAAAGCCTTTTCCAAAATGGTTAACTTTGTAAATTATAAATCTAAAACCCCAACCCATTATTCTAAAGGCCTTTTTCCCACTCCTTCCTCTCTACCTCAACCCAACCTTGTGGTTATAGTCACTTCACCCAATGAGAAGATCAAACCCTTCTATGTGACTCTCCTCATAGCTGGCCATAAGCTTAGCAATTGTGTCATTGATTCTGGTGCACCTGATAATGTAACACCTACAAAATTGGCTCATGATTTGGGTCTAAGCCTTAACCCGTACTTATGGCTCTTGCTATTCCATGAAAAGTATAGAAGTGCCTTTGGTTGGGAGAATCAAGGATGCATAAGTAGCTTTTGTTGCTTTACCAAAGAATAAGGTCTTGGCTACCATCTTGGTTGCTGATATCCCTCCTTCCTATGGTATGTTGCTAAGTAGGAACTTTTTACAAATGATGTTGGACGTGAGATCCAAATGGATTGGTCACATGCCTTGATCCGTTGTCAATGGGAAAATGAAAAATTTGCTTTCTTGATAAACAAGTAGAGTATATTGTGTAAAAGATAGATGATCCTAAAGCAAAAATATTGTATGAAAACATTGGGAATGGGAACTACATGATCATGTCACAAGAGGAGACAAGTTCAGCTAAAGTAATTGTTGCTTGTTCCTAATGGTGTGTTGAATTTGGAGTTTGATGGAAGCTACTCTTCAACTGGTTCTAGAACTAGTGTAGTGCTCATTTCTCCTAGTGGTAAGGTTCATCCTTTCTCCTTCAAATTTAAGTTTGAAAATACCAACAATACTTTCTAAGTATGAGGCCCTTATTCTTGGGTTCAACATAGGTCGAAGGAAATGGGAGTGAAGAACCTTCTTTCTTGTGGAGATGCAGAGTTAATTGTAAAACAAGTTAAATACCTTTATCAGGTAAAGAACAGATAGGTTAAAACACTATAGGAATATGGTCTATGATTCCATTGAATTCCTTGATGCTTTTTCCATTGAAGCTATGCCAAGGGAAAGGAACACTAGGGCTAACTCTCTAGCTATTTCTGTGGTCCTTGTTGAATTCATCACCCTAATTTCCCCTCAGGAGAAATTCACCATTGAGTTGATACATAGAACTTAGTGTGCCTGACAATGCAAATAATTGGAAAGTTTTTAATGATGACCAGACATTTTCTTTCTTTCTTAGAGCTCAGAGACAACTTTTTTCAGCTATACTTTGAAGGAAGTTAAAATCTACCTAGAGAGTGTGCGTCATCAAATGAAGAGGGTGTCAAAGAAGAGATGGATCAAGATAGAAGCATCAAATTGAAAGGAAACGAAATTCCTAAAGGTCTAATGAGTTTAGAGGATATGTTTTAATAAACATGGTAGATATATGAAGTCTAAAGTATCCCAATGAGCCCAACAATCTACTGAGACTGATAAAGTGAATATTGGGAGTCTTGATGATCCCAAAATGGTAAACATTGGAAAATGATGCACTCAGGAAGAGAAAAAGAAGGTGGTGAATCTGTTGAAGAGTTATGTTGATGTTCTGGCTTACTCTTATGATGATCTTAAGGATTTTCAGCCTAAAGAAATGCAACATTTCATTCCTCTTAAGCCTGGGATCAAACCCTTCAAACAGAAGAAAAGGAAATATAATCCAAAGATAGCTGTTACAATTTTCCAAGAAATACAAAATCTTCTGAAGGCTAGGATCATCTTTTCCCATTCACCATTCAACATGGATTGATAAATATAGTGCATGTCAGGGAGAAGAATGGTGAGATTCCAGATCTGTGTGGACTTCAAAAATCTAAATCAGGGATCTTTAAAGGATAACTACCCTCTCCCCATGATGGACCAAGTATTGTAAGTTGGCATACGGGCTTGAAGATGCTATCTATGTAAGATGGATTCTTGGGGTATAATCAAGTAGAGGTGAATACTATAGATCAACATAAGTACTTCCGTTACTACTCCTTGGGGAACCTTTGTATACAATAAGATGCCATTTGGTCTCATCAATGCTGGTGCTCACTTTCTAGAGGGCCATGGACTTGCCTTTTGGTAGTTTGAAATGGAAAATACATTGTTGTATATTTAGATGACTTGACATGTGTTTTCTAAGGCAAGAATAGATCACTTCCAACACCTTGAAATAGTATTGCAGAAGTGTAGAGAGCATAGAAATTTCTTTAAACCCTAAGAAGTCTATGTTTTGTGTCACAGAAGGAAATCTATTGGGACACATTGTTTCAAAGGAAGGGATCAAGATTTATTCTAGAGAGAGTTAAGGCCATCCAACAAATTCCTCTTCCATCAAGTAAGAAATGATATCCATTCTTTCTTTGGTAAGATCAATTTCCTAGGGAGATTCATCCCCAATTATGTAGAACTTACTATGAGCATTGCTCACATGATGTAATGAGAAGTAAAATGTTCTGGTTGGTGCATCTGAAAGGGAAGAAATCATTTTAGGACATTAAATTTGATATTGCAAAGACTCCAATCTTGGCGTGCCATGACTTTAGCAAATATTTCATTATCTATTATTATTCCACTAAAAAATACCCTAGTTGTTGTGTTAGCCTAGAAGAATGTTGAAGATCATGAGCTCCCAATTGTATTCATGAGTTATGTCTTGAAATCTCATGAGATTAAGTACACCATGATGGAGACACAAGATTTTACAGTTGTCAAAGCTGTCAAGAAGTTTAGGTTTTACATCGTTAATTCTCATTATGTGGTGTTGGTGCCTGATACAAAAATCAAATCCATTCTTACTCAGCAAGAATTTGGAACCAAGAGAGGTAATTGGGTAGAAAAGGTGCAAGAGTATGATCTTTACATCAGGACTAATAAATCTAGGTTCGGGGTAAGGCCCTATGTGAACTCATTGCTGAAGGAGCTGCCAAGGAATTGTCCAAATATGGAGTTGATGTCCCTATTGTTTTGTTCCTCAAGCTCATATAGATGTATAGTATGATGACGTTGCTCACTTTATAACCTATAGAGAGTGTCCATATAACTTGAGTACCAAAGAGAAGAAAGCCATCAAACTGAGGTCTGCACAATATGTGTTATGGGTGAATTATTTTTTCAAATGAGGCATAGATGGAAGGTTTTAAAGTGTGTAAATAAGGAGCAACAAAAGAATTTCTTATCTACTTTTAATGACCAGGATTGTGGAGGTCATTTCTCCTCTGCTGTAACATCTCATAAATTACTTCATGTTGGTTATTATTGGCCCACTCTATTCAGAGATGCATCAAAACGGTTTGGTAAATGTGAAGCATGCCAAACGTTTATTGGAAGACCTAAGTTGGCTACTTTTTCATTAAAGCCAGTAGTGATTAATGAGCCCTTTCAACAGTGGGGATTGGATTTCATTAGAACTCTTAACCCACCTTTTAGTACTGGACATACCCATGTGTTGAATTTCACAGATTGCTTCACCAAGTGGGTGGAAGCCATCCCATTCAAGAGCACTACTTCCGAGGTAGTTTGTAACTTCATTAAGGAGAACATATTGATAAGGTTTGGGACCCCAAACAAAATTGTGATTGACAATGTTTCAAATTTTTCTTCTGCTGAGATGATGAACTTCTACTATGGGTATGGGATCTACCTTTCTCATTCTTTATATGAATACTCCCAAGGGAATGGACAAGCAAAATCAACAAACAAGAACTTGGTGAACATAGTTAGAAAGCTTGTAAATGATTCTCAGAGGAATTTCCATAAGAAGCTATATGATGCACTTTGGGCTAATAGAATTACACCCAAGAGAGCAATTAGAATGTCTCCTTTCTAAGTGGCGTATGGTGTGAAATCTCAACTGCCAATCACGGTAGAATTTATAGCCTTTCATCTAATGAAAACCATTGAAGATTCAAGTTTCAGTAGTTCTTTGGACAAGAGAATTTTGTACCTTCAAAAGCTTGATGAGGATAGATTGCAAGTGGTTGACAAGATAGTAGCTCATTAGTTGAAAGTGAAGGATTTTTTTGACATGAAATCCAAACCCAGAGTTTTCCAAGAGGGGAAAATTGTGCTACTTTGGGAAAAAAGACATGAGCCATGAGGAATCCATGGTAAGTTTGATTCTCTTTGGCTTGTTCCTTTTAGAATCAGACATTTTGTTGGAGAGAAATATTTTTATCTAGATTACATGGATGGATCTCCTCTCCCACTTCCTTATAGCAAGAAGTACCTAAAGTTATTCAAGTCATAGGTGGTTAGAAAGTCCTTTTGTACATTGCATTTGGTTTTTAGTTTTTGGCTTGTGCCCCTTTCTTGTTCTTTGCTGTGTGGTGTGTTTTGTTTTGGGTCTTCCCTTTTGGTTTGTTTTTTTTATTTTCTCATCTTGTGTGTGTTTCCTTGTATTGGTTTTTATTTTGACTCCTTTTCCCAATGGATAAGCACTGGTCCTCTTTCCTAGAGTTATCTGTAGTTCTTAATCTTGCCTCGTGTCTTTGTTCCAAGCTAAGTCATCCGCAGAAAGATCTAACTATTTTCACCCTCAAAATTCCCTTCTTTTTAAGTTAAGTTTTGAAACTTTTGAGTCTGTACCTTGGAGTATTGGATTGCATCAAGCCTGACATTGTTTGCATTTTTCCCATTCATGGAGAACAATTTGAAAGTTGGGCATAATGGTGAAGTTTCTTCCCTTCTTTTTATTTTCTTCTCACAGTCAAGAATGACATGTGTATCTTTTCCATTAATTTTTGCCCCAACATTCATGGGTAGTATGTGGACATCTCTAATTGGATGTGGATTGTCCATGTTTCAAGTGATAGTGAAAGCCTTCACACATATAAATGGCATAACTCCAGGGGCAGGGCCCAAGGGACAATCCTCAAATAAGCGCAGGCTTTCTGCGTGTCCCAAAGTCAAAATGAGGGAAAAACAAGCTCAAATCAGATAAGTATGGAAAGTTTAGCTGACAGTTCCACATGCATCATCGGTTCAAATTCAAGAGTCAAAGCCAAGGGTAGTTCTTAAACTTGCGCCAGTCCTCCGCATGTCCCAGGTCCAAAAAAGAGAAAGAGCCGATCATTAAAATTGACTAAGTATGAGTGGGTTAGCAGAAGTCTCTACGTACCTTAAAGACATAATTTTGGAAGTTAAATCAAAGGGTCAATCTCCAAATGAGCACCAGCTTACCACATGGTCAAAGTTAATGGAGAGACATAGTTGACCATTGAAAAGTCCAAGACAGGTGGAAGGAGACACGCATCAACTCGACATAATTTCAAGAGACATTTCCAAAACGGAAACTCAAATGAGTGTAAACTCTCCACATGTCTAGGGGTAAACATAAATCAAGTAGGAAATAGGCCTGAATCGGCTAAGTATAAAGGAACCGGCAGAGATCTCCACATGTTAGCTTGACATAACTTCAAAGGCAAAAAATACAAAAGGAATCCGTAGGCCCGCTCCAATCAATTTATTCCATGTGGGTGGCCCAAATTTAAAGTTTTAAAAGAAAATCAAATGGCCCATGTTTTAATTGGTGAAATAATATAATGGCCGTATATTTAAAAACCTGGTTTTTCTGCCATTAACGTATCTTTGCAAATCAAGAATTTGAAAGGGTGTGAATGATTGGAATAAGTTATAAGTGTTTATTTCTTGCTCGAGGAAGTTGTAACCGTATCTTGCGAGCTATATCATGGGATTTCAAAGACATTGTATGGGGTTGAGAATTTTGATATTCTGGAACTGTAATTTCGAATTAGAAGAAATTAATATAAGGGTTTTCCCCCTTTTCCTCTGTTTTATCTTTCCTTCTTGTTATGATCTATGAATTATTTAATCCTTGCATGCTTAAAAACTTTGTGTTCTAGTTTATACAATCTCAAGAACTTTGATTCTGCAGATTGTGCCCGTTATAAACGTGAATGACTCTACTCTATATCTCATTTTCTCAATACATATAAGGGTTTTCTCTACCATTTCTTTTCCCTGAAAAGTATTGTCTTCTTTTGCCTCCCTCCTCTCTTCAAATCTTCTATCCTCATGTATTGATAACTTTCCAGGCATAAAACACATTTCAAGATATCAGGAAACCGCCATTGAATGAAAGATTATGTATGTGTACATAGGTTTTTCCCTTGCTTTCCATAAGGGAACCTCTCCCATTAAAGAGGAGAGACTTGCTTGTTCCCTAACTATGGCTTCATTTGAAGTGAAAATCTAAAACCCAACAAGAACACACATTCTAAAGGCAATCAATCTCATAACAAAAACCATATGCAACTGTAAATGACTCGGTGAGCTACTAATTTCTCAATTCATGACTTGGTATCATACCGATATTTCATGTTAACTTAATGTTTTGTATATTAAGTCTACTTGGTTCCTTTACCCTTTTTAGGGTATTATGTGTTTTTTTAAGAGGCCTATCTAAATATCTGTTACTGATATTCATATGAAATCCCACTTCTTAAAGTAGGTGACATAGGACAATACAACCAACAACTTGTGATACTTTGGCCAAAGATTTTAAACATAATGTTCATGTTTATATTCCTATATGGTATACTCGTCAATGGAATATGTCCTCTACCCCACTTCATCTGTTATCTAGAATGGTCTTTACTAACTTCTGTCAGTCCTCCTGCTCAAGGTTTAATCCTAGCCAATGTTACCAACATAGTCTAGGGTGGAGGACTGCTCGCGGTGACTAAGGGTACATAGTCATACTGAATTGACCCAAGTCAATTTTATCCTAAGTCATCACGAGTTGACCTTGACACTATAACATGCAGCTAACTCTACCTAGGGCAGAATTGTGAACAAGTCCAAATTTATGTAGATTTAGGTGATTAAACTCTGAAGGGTATTGCAACATATCAACTGTAATACAATATCCTCATGAAGACCCAAGTATTCATGAACGTACTGTACTACAGTTAGAATGTGCCAACATCTGACTGAGTTCTCCTCATCTGGATGAACATACCTTAGAAATAAGTTAATGACATATTAATTGTCTTCATTGAGGATTAATTATAGTAGTCCTATTGAACAACTGGGTTCATTTACCATTAGGGTTACAATTTAAAAACTGTAATTCAAGTGGGTATGTAGATAGATCTACTTCCAACAATTTCATAAGTTATGTTTTTATTCCATTAACATTCTGATTTATTTTTTACATAACAAATTCAAAAAACAAGACAGTGTTGTTGCTTATTTCCCTATTCAAGCCCTAACTTATATAAGTTCAAAGAAAATTCCTTTTATATTAGAATTCAATGGAATTAAGTCTAATCCCATTTAATTTCATTTCTCTACATTCCTAACTTAGTTAAGTAACTCTTAATGAGATAGCACACCATCAACTAATCAAAGATAACTTTCTGATTTATTTCCAAGAGATCTTAATACATTCTATTAATCATTTCATGGAAGTTGCCTTCCCCCTTTTCTTATACAAGGTTAATGATTATTTAAAGTGAATTAATTGAGTATCCATACAAGAATTTCAACTTATTAAGTTGTATTTTCTCTAGAGAGAGTAGTTAATCTAATACCCCTAATCTATATCCATCTATTCCAATACAAAGAATAAGCTACTGACTGAAAAGTAGAGAATTACCTAACATTTCCACTCATTGATTTCCAAAGGAAATACATCAAATACAAAAAATTTCACATATATTTTATTCATCAAAAGATTCATACATTTAATAATTTCAAAATCTTCAAACACTACTAATGCCAAACAACAATACTTGAATCAATTTCAAATACAACTTTCTTTTCCCATAAAGTACATTTTAGTAATGAACCATATTTCATCATAAAAAGATCCAGTCTTTTTGATAAAAAAACATAAGTTCCTGAATATCTTTTCTCCTTTCATCACTTACGAAGTCCATCTGTAAAAATTGCTAGCATAGGTTAGTTCATTGAACTGAGCATGATAAACACCAAGCATTAAAATGATGTGCTTTTAGCTAACTGTTTCATAAAAAGAAATATACTGTTATGAAACATTTTAAGCATTACAGAAAGACATACCACAAGGAATTACTAGTCACAAATGAGAGAGAGAGGCAAGATGATAAGCCATATCATAATTAAGAATAGATCATGATATAAATAACTTTAACTTTCATATTATTGGTTTACATAAAAATAATTAAAACATTAATCCAGGTAAGTACTATTCCATCAAAATCAAAATTTTCCTTTCATATATCATTATACATTATTTACTTCTCAGTTAATCCTAGCTAACATGAGAAGATAACTATCCCTATGATATCTTAGGAATATATCAACATTAGATAGAAAAATAGTAATTTCATCTCAACATTTATTTCACCTAATTCCATCCTAGAATATGAGATACCAAGATCAAATCAAACATACGAATAGGTTTAGGATGAACCAAACAACATATTTAGTAAAGTGTTTCAAATTTAAGAATCATATAACTCAAATTCAGAATTAGAGACCAATCTAAGTTCAAGTTCAGAACTAAACAATTTTCAATAAAGGATGAGTTCAACTTGGCATGCAATTGGAACTAAGCACACAATCCCTTAGAGATACATCAATTTCTATGCTAAGGAAAACTAGTAGAATGGAGGGATCTAACAATCAGCTTCACCTCCTTCAATTATTCAAATATTTTTCACCAAATAAAAAGACTTACTCAGAATATTTTCAACCAACACAACAATCCTCCTAAGTACCCTTTGCTTTAGCTAAACTGTCCTATCACAACTAAACTTAATTCTTCAAGCCAGTCCCAGTTAAGGTACTATGAAACAAACCAAATGGAAAGCTCCCTCGTCAAGATTGAAACAGAAGGAAAATCAAAGGAGAGAGAGATTGCATATTAAATATTCTAAGCATGATTAGAAAAAGAGCATGCTATAAATAAGAACATAAACAGGTAAGTCCATTCTCTACTGTCCTTTACCGAAATTCCCTGAATAGAGAATAATCAGAGATCAAATTGAATGAATATAGTCTCGAAGAAGGTAAGAAACAATGACCCACACCAATCATTACCTTACATCACTCAAGAGAATAGTAAAGATAACATCAAAAAACCGTAAGATAACAAATAACCAATTTCCACGAACATGGTAGAGAAAGGAAGAGAATTAACCAGAATAGTAAGTCTTCACAGTCCTTCTAAGCCAGATGATGAAAAGAAAATACTAACAATATATATAATCCCCCAAACACACATTACTTATACAGAGATACCTTTTCCTTAGTTCGTAGAAGAACTGAAAATAGGTTTGATGGCCTAAGTCTAAGAAAACAGACTAACCCAGTACAACCATTAATGTCCAAAGAACTATTCAGACTCATAAATCAATAACAACAACTGAAACATAGTGAGATAAATCCCAAGATAATTTCACCTTCTAAGCATCAATTATATCAATTTATGAGGTTACCCAAGTTCTCAAAAGAATAGAAGACAAAATAAAACTCATTTTAAATTACCCTTTCCCAAGTAATAATTCCTTTCATGGAGATAACACGGATAATATTTTCTAATCCTCTATAGGTTAACGAAAAATCTATAGCAAGTCTTTAACAGATGAAATCTTCTTTCAAGGCCAAACTCAGAAAAATGCATCTTCCTTAATAACCACTGGAATAGATGACTAAAACAAGAAGGTTAGGAAAAAAACCCAGAATCACAACCAGAGAGTGATAAAAGAATTGTCGAGAAATATCACAAGTTTTGAACATTCCATAAAACTTAGAAGAATATGCTAAACCTAGAGATGTAGAAGTTTATTTTCCAAAAAGATTCATCCAAGTTCAAACATTAGTCGAGTTACTCAACAATTTATACTCTGAAGTGTTCTCACAAAGGTGATACAAGATGTCATCAAACAAGTTCCACGGATTTAAGAAATCGAGTTACTCACAATTTTAACACATCTCAAAAAGAGTACAAATAGTTACAACTTCATCTCAAGATCAAACAAAAGTTAAGAATAACTCAGTAATTCCAAACAAGGGAGTCAAAACCTAGAACAGATCTTCCATCATAATAGTGAAGTTGAACAATAATCATAGTAAATAATAAAAGCATCTAAAACAGAGATCAAAACATTAAACAAAAACAAATTTATCCCCAAGAGAAGAGTTCTTTTAATGTATCATTTAAGTAAAAGAAAAACAACTTAATGGGAAGATCCTATCATGCTTGATAGCAATTCTACTTTACTGATTCACAAGATATTTCCATGAAAAACTTCAATAGCTTCTTCCTTGCCAAGAAATGTCAGTCGAACCATCAACACTTCCCCTTTCTTTATATATTTTTTCCCAGTGTCTAATAAAATTTCAAAGCCATGTAAAAATTATAGTCATGTAAGAGTTACAGTTATGTAAGTGTCAAACTGAAGACCAGGAACAATCTCATCCAGAGCTCGGTTCACAAATGAACCAAAAGATTAAAAAAAACAAAAACCCCTCATGTAACTTCCTAGGCGGTTTTCACCAAATTCAAAAAAATTAAATGCAAAAGATTTTCATTTCCCTCCATCTTCCACGCCACCACCATCTCCACTTTTGGTGAAGACAAAATTCAAATTTGCATGCAACCAAATTCAGTGGAGATGCCAACTCAGATTTCCCCAACTTTTCCAATGCCCATGCCAAAGTTGGTGGTAGGAAAAGACAATAATGAATTAAATCTTATTTAATTACCTTGAAACTGATGCCACCGACCACCCAATGTCCATGTGTTCCTTATACCCCCTCAAGGTTAGCCACATTTTAAGTTAGGTTAACATTAGTTTAGGAAATCAACATAAGTCCATAGGTAGGTCTCAAGTTCAAGTCACAACATCTTAATTTCAAAAGATCAAAGAGACATAGGTTAGACTCAGCTCTAGGACATAGTCACTTAGCATTAAACATATAGTTAAAATAGGTTACTTCTCAAAGAAAGCATTGCAATCAATTAAATGAATAACCATCTATGACATAAGTATTCAACATACTACAGGTTCTGAAGACTTTATTAATTCTCTAGCATAGTCTGAATCCAGTAATCAACTAATCTAACAGACTTGGTCGTTATGATCACAAAATTATGAATTAAAAGCATACCTTAGATCAATGGAATTGATTTAAGGTAATGTTGTTTTGAAGGAAGATTTCTATAAAAACTGAAACCAAATTTCTTATTTCAAGAAGCAAACTAATTCTACATAAGGAGGTGGGTTGCTCCTATTAAATACAGTAAAACACAACATAATGTACCTGCACAAAGGATGAATTATTTTCTACTGTAAACATGATTTCAAAAGTCACAAGAGTACACCTTCTTAAGACCAAATCACTTGTCAATGTTTGTATCTTCTAAAATAGAAGTCATCTTAGGTACCTGTCATACTACCCTAATAAGGTAATACGTGACACAAGTATTCCTTAGAATAATAAAATGATGTGTAATGCTAAAAATTTAGTTATACCGAATAGTTTACTCCCTAAGATTTGTCTAGATAGGTTTACTACCAAATAGTGACAACACAATATCACCAATTAGGTCAAGTTTGTAACAAACAAGGACTAAATGATAAGAGAATGTTGACGCGATCTTCTAACAAGATATACTAAAATCTAGTTTCTAAACACTAACAAAGTCTAAGCTTTGTAAAATGGACGATACAAGTGTGAGTAGTGTAACAATGCTATTTGGACACATAATCAAACTTTGTAAGAAAGTAAGATTTTAATATCAAAATGGCATTATATCGATGCTAACAAATTAACCTCAACACTCACAAAACTCAAGACAAAGCTAGGGTGTAAAAACTACGTCTAAGTAGATTTAAGAAATTGCCATGCGTGCGAGCAATGTAACTCTACAATATAGAGATTTAGGCCTAATTTCAAAATGGAAACAAGGTGTACACATCTCATTTGTATGGCTATAGTGCAGCCAACGTAACAACTCAAAAGAAAACAAGGATGAAATCACCTAACTACGATGATAATAAGTATCAAATATGGGTTTTAGAGAAAAGGAGGCCTACTAGATCGCGAATACGTACCATGTAAACTTTCAACACTTGCACTTCGACATTACAACCTAATTGTGTAAGTAGAATACAAAATTGGTGAACACGTGATATCTAGTGGTATCCGTATATGTTGTTTCCTTTTTTCCAAAAATGGGCAACAAGAAAACAAGGGTGTAGACCAAGTGGTGTTGAAATAAACTTGGTGTTATTTTGGTAGAGTTCTACCTTGTCTTAGGACAAGTGAAAAAATAGGAAAAAATGACACTAACTAGATTTCATGATGAAATATCATGCGGTTTCAACTTTAAGAGATTATTTCCCTTGTTTGAAAAATAAGAGTTTGAATTTAGAAAAGTTTTCACTTTGTGTGAGCTCTCAAGTATAACAACCAAGAAAAAAACAATGGCTCCAAGCTGACAAGCTTCCTAGGTGTTTCTCTCTCTATATGCCACAATTTTACTTATGTGAGATCAATTTACCTTGGTTTCCAAAGGAGTATATCTGATTTAATTTACCCCCTTCTAATAAAATGATCAACTAGTGCGTTCACTTGTATTATCACTCGTGTCGCAATGGAAATAAAATTGACTCTAATCTCACCAAGGCGTACTAATCAAGTCGGTAGTGTGGATAACTTTCCTATTTTGTTCACAAGGTTCCCTCTTGCATGAACTAATTTAGGGTCCATAGGACCACCCCCATTATTTTAGCTTAAGGATTATGCCAAAGGGGTTATCTCTTAACCAAAACCTACAAATACAATGTGATGATTGTGGTGTATTTTATATCTTTTAGATTTAATGTGGTTTTTGTCGCACTCCTTTTGGCAACCTACAATCACACTTGTAGTTAGAAAAATTATTTAGGTTATCCTTTATTTAAATAGCATTAGGTCCTTCAAACAAATGATTAGTAGTTCAAAATTTTCACAATATCATAAAAAGAGGATTAAGGGTTGTTTATGTTTCTCAAGATCACACTAGGTGCAAGAGGAGCATACACAAAAAATAATCCAACTAAATAGAAATGAAAAGCTTGTAAATTAACTAACTACCATAAACATTTGTAAAGTAAGGTTTATTCCCAATTAATCCAAGTGCTTCTTAATAAAAGACTAAAATTTCTTTTGATTCCCAAGATCACACTAGGTGCAAGGGAAGAGCATACACAAATTTTATTCTTGATTATTTATCAAGTGAAAAAAATCTCTTAAACTAAAAGATCAAGCATATGCCAAAAATCAAGGTTTATTCTCTTAAGAAAAAAATGAATGATGATTGTTCCTACTTACTCCCAAGAAGTAAAAAAGTGGTTTACGGGTGTTTTTGGTTCTCAAGATCACACTAGGTGTAAGAGAAGAGAAAAAACAACCCTATTCCAAACTCAAAAAAAAGTATGAAAACATATCATCTATCAAACCCTAAGCCAATTTTGTTAGGAATATTTCTCTAAAATCAATAAATTGAGAAAAACAACTAAAAACCCTTAAGAAATGACCACAATCCTAAAAACACTTAAATTAAAATTTGAAATTTGTGAAAAGTTTACCTTTATACATGGGTGCTCCTAAGAATGCACAGGAACTCATAGTGATGCACATGAGCTCACAGTGATGCACATGCACTCACAGTGATGCACATGCACTCACAGTGACGCACATGCACTCTCTGTCACTTTTACACAATTAGTAATGCATGGGCACTTCCAGTGAGGCACATGTGCCTTTCTCCATGCACAGACACATTTTTCACTCAAGATAAAAAAATTAGTGCTGCAAGGGCACTCACAGTGATGCACAGGTGCTCACAGTCATGCATAGGTGCACACAATGATGCACAAGTACCCCTCTAGAGGCACAAGCACTCACAATAATGCACATGCACATTTTTCCTATAGGTGGTAAAAAATTTGGGGTTTTGAGTAGATTTCTTGAAAAAAGGTCCAATCTTTGGATTTTGGGTCAATTTTGACAGGGATTCACCCCCTTATATCCTACAAGGAACATCAAAACACAACTTCTACCACTAATATAGTTGCTACCTAGCTTGAAAGATTAATCTACAAAACTTTGAAAATTACTCTAAAAATTTGAAATTAATCTAAAAAGATTGAGAAACTAATATGAAAAGCTTGAAAGTACTCTAGAAATCTTGAAAGTTAACAAGAAAAATTAAAATTAATCTAGGAAACTTTGAAACTAATCTAAAACTTGAAATGAAATTTTTTGAAACTAAGTTAAAAATCTTAAAAATTGAATGCAATGGGGTATTGTACCATTGGGCATGCCAAATGAAAGAACCCTAAACTTTTACAAAGAAAATAACAAAGCTAATTAAGGAAGGATAACACCATTTCCACCCAATAGCTAAGGATTCTAAGTCTAGGAATGTAACATTAAGATAAAATCTAAAAGGAATGCTTAATTAGTATGAAAACAATGCAAAATCTAACTAAACATGCATACTAATATGCTTTAATTACCTAACATGGGCCTAAGTAGACCTAATAATGCAATCAAATTGTTATTGTTTTTAGCATAGAGAATACCCATCTAGCATAGAGAATATTTGCTCCATAGAAGGCAAATGATAATGATCCTTCAAAGATGCCTTATTTAAAAATATGAAATTGACACAAAGTCTGATTTCACCGTTCTTCTTGCACATTGGAACAAAATTCATGACCTAATTAGAATACTTGATCATAAATATTATTTTTACCTCAATGAGTTTAGACAATTATTTCCTCATGAAGGGCTCTATCCTTGGTTTTACTGGCCTTTTCTTTTTTCTGATGGGCTTGATGCTAGGATCCACATCAATGGAGTGTTGAGTAAAACTCAGATCAAATCCTTTGAGGTATTAATATTCCTATGAGAATATGTCACTATATTTCTGGAACTAAGAGATGAAGCCTTTCTTTTCATCATCCGCAAAAGCTTTACTAAGCAAAAAATATTTACCACAAGCAATAGTGACTGGGGAGAAGTTTTCTTGTGTCATCTTCACCCTTGAATTCATCATCAGGGCTGAATATTATCTCTAAGGTAATCAACCCTTTAAGAAATTTGTTTTTCTTTAGCTAGATCACTTGGTCACCATAGTTGTTTTGTAAGTCATCTTGCATGCTTGAAGAGATCTCAAATCCATTCTGAATGAACTAGATGATCCGCATGTTACTTTCAAACACTTGCTAGCTAGTGTTATTTTTTGGAATGGATGGTCTGATTATCATTTTGATATACTATGTGTTACCCTTGATAAAATCCTTTGCAGGAGAAAACTATGAATCAAGTGCGGCCATCTGATCCGCCTCTTTGTTCATCCTCCTCGGTATCACCTACAGACTTAGAGCATAACATATCTCAAGGAGGTCCCAAAATCTATGTTTATAAGCTTTGAGAAGCTTTTTCTTTGTTGCGCATTTGTTTGTGACCTGGTGGATGACCAATTCTATGTCCCCAAAGATCTGTAAGGCCTTAATCTTTTTTTTCTAAGCAATAAGTAGACCATGCACCAATGCTTCATATTTTTCTACATTGTTAGAGCATGTGAACTGCAACCTATGCATGATGAAAAATTTCTCATCTTTGGGAGAAATGAGAACATCACATGCTCCCATGCCATTTCTTCTTTTGGAACCGTCAAATTATAGTTTCCATAAACCAATATTTTCTTCATTTTTCTTGAGTGTGTATGAAAACATGACTTCTTCTTTAAGGATGTAATAAATACCAAGCCCAATCTCAAAAGCTTCAAGTTCTTCAACGTATGGATAAAAATTGTGGTGCCTTTCCACCCACTCATCTGGTACTAAGTCAAGTACAGTAGGGGGAACATGCTGCTCTTCAGAAGTTGAAACTTGTTCTTCTTAGATTAAACAACTGGTTTGGAGAGGAGGTGGGTCGGTGGGTCATATGACTCAACATGATAGGAAAATATTGGCTTAGCTTGTATGGTAAACTGGGTACCATACCTTGTCTTGAGTAACATATGAGACCAATCAGAAGACAAGTAACCACCCACTTTAGTAGTAAAATCCCTTGAAAGACAAGGAAAACAAAGAAGGTAGGTCAATGATTGAAACATCTTTAGTTATAGTAAGGCTTGGACATGCATGAAGAGTTAACTCAAGATCCTCGATGAATCCCAAGGTGGTGATAGTTGAGCCATCAAGCTGTAGGACTCCTTTGGATAAAGAGCTATACTTAAGACCTAGGACATAGAAAATTTTCTTAGGCATAATAGAAGTACTAGCACCTGATTTAATCATACAATTATGCACAAGGTGTTTTCCTATGATCAAAGACATATAAAAGGGGGGGGGGGTTTGATGAACTTACTTACTTGCTTCTCCTCTTCTTGACAAATATTGAAAGTAGCACATGGTTTTTGGATGACTGAATCAATGCATGGGAGTTGGGCCAGGGCTTCATATAATAGGTTGCGCTAAGATGGAATGGTCAGGACATCCCACATTGTGACATTTATATTTATATTTTTCATCTGGTCCACAATGTTGAATGAAAGTCCCATTGAATTATACATTTGGGGCACAACAACATCCTTTCTTGTTTTTTTGGCACAGAGACAGGGGCCTTAGCTTGTGTAGAGGCTTGACCTACCAAAAGAGGGGCACACACTACTTTAGAAGGAGTGTTGCATAGAGCCTTGCACGCAAGAACTTGTGTGCCTTTGCTGTTAGGTTTCTTGGTTACATCTCTTTGTGTTTGAGGATCATCCTGTGTTACGGGAATTGAGACTTGCATGCCAAACTTAACATTGTCTTCTTGTACCTTGTGTTGTCAGCAACCTATGTACACGGTCTTTTTATGTCATCTATAACTTGATTAATTAAATAGAAGTCTTCGACACCGAAGAACATAAGGTTGGCCTTTGAAGGGGCTTCTAGATTTTCTTGAATTTTAGGTTCGCTTGTGCTTGTGAAAGGTTCATAGTTGGAAGCATTGTGAATCATGTAGGTTTGCACACATGCAACATTAGGGTTAGGAAATAAGGGATAAAATATGCAGAATAATCCCTCACAGAATCACAACATTAGAAACTAATATGTAGAAATTATTATAGATATAAAATAAAAGTGTAGAATAAAATAACACGACACAAAGAGACAATATTTAATGTGGTTCACCCAATTTGGGCTACATACACCAAGAATCACTTGCTTAGTTTTTATTACAAGCCACTACTCTCTCAATATAATACCCAGATCTGTTTGGAGCTATGCTCAACAAAATCTACAGAATTCACACCCAAATTCAAAACATATTTGTAATGTTACATTATACCTACCATATGCACAAAACCATATAAATAGATGACTACTTAAGCACTTTTACAAAACCATGGGTATCAAAACCATGGGCCAAAACCGTCCCATAAACCTATGGATCAAAAATCCCACCCATATGAGAAAATCACATTTCCTGGTATACCGGGTACGTTTTAAGGCCAATTTTTTTTTGGGGGCTGCTGCCCTTGGACCCCCACTCAGGGCCAAGCTGGCCCCCAAACCCCAGAAAGACAACTATGGAAAGTGTACAGTAATATTAGTGTATACTCTTCAACACTTCATCACCTGAAAATAGGCTCCATAACCTAGCAATCTCCCACTTGGAGACTAGTTTTCCTTTGAGTAAGCTTCTCAACCCTTCACTAGTTTTTGTGAAGAAAAACCAAAGCTGAACATAGCTTAAGTTTTTTCCCTTGTGACCACCTTGGTCATTATATCTGTAGGATTTTGACTAGTATGAATCTTCTATAGCTTCAACTTCTCTTCCTCCAAAGTTGTCCTAATGAAATGGTACCTTAATTGTATATGCTTCGTCCTAGAGAGAAAATAAGAGTTCTTAGCTAGGTGTATAACACTCTGAATATCACTATGTAACTTTCCTTCCTACTTCCTATGCCCTAACTCCTCAAGAAATTACTATAACCAAATCATTTCTTTGCTTGCCTTCGTGGTAACAACATACTCAACCTCTGTGGTTGACAAAGCCACCAACTTTTGTAGTCGTGAAATCCAACTCACTGCTGTCCTACCTACAGTGTAAACATAACCTGTCGTGCTCCCCCTACTATCTACATATCCAGCCATAAATGAATCTAAATAACCACACAAAGTGGTGTCTGATCCATTATAGCACAAAACTATCCCCATGGTCTCTCAAACACCAAAAGATCCAATTTACTGCTTGCCAGTGATCTCTTCCGGGATCACTCATAAATCTACTCACCACTCCCACTATATGGGTGATATTAGGCCTAGTGCACACCATGACATACATCAAACTACCAACCGCTGATGAGTAAGGTACCTTGGACATCTAGTTTCTCTCCTGCTCTGTTTTGGGACACTACTCCTTTGATAACTTGAAATGGCCTGCCAAAGGAGTCCCAACCGGTTTAGCATCCTGCATATTAAACCTCTCAAATACTTTCTTAATGTTCTCTTCCTGAGATAAAGTCAACTTCTGTTCCTTCCTATCTCGAGATATCCTCATACCAAGGATTTGTTTAGCTACCCCCAAATCCTTCATAGCAAATGATTGACTTAGCTTCTTCTTGAGTACTTTTATTTCTTGCATGTTTTTACCTGCAACTAACATATCATCCACATACAGAAAAAGGATAATATAACTACCTTCCTCAAATTTCTTTTCATACATGCAATGGTCAGAATGACATCTAATATAACCTTGCTCCATCATGAATCTACCAAATTTATTATACCATTGACGTGGAGCTTGTTTTAAGCCATACAAGTTCTTCTTCAGTTTGCACACCATATCCTCTTTACCTTTGACCTCATAGCCCTCTGGTTGCTGCATATATAGTTCTTCCTCCAAATCACTATGGAGAAATGCAGTGTTTACATCAAGCTGTTCTAAGTGCAAGTCTTCTATTGAAACTATTCCTAGAACAGTTCTAATAAAAGTCATTTTTACTATAGGAGAAAAAATCTCATAAAAATCTATACCTTTTTTCTGTGCAAACCCCTTGACCACCAACTGAGCCTTGCATCTTTTCTTTCCTCCTTCTTCCTCTTTGAATCTGAACACTCACTTGTTTTGTAATGATTTTTTGCCTTCAGATAACTTTACCAAATCCCATGTCTGGTTCTCCATGAGAGCATGATGCTCCTCATCCATGGCTTGCTCCCACTTCTTCCTGGCATCTACCTGCATTGCTTCATCAAAGCTCTCTGGCTCTCCACTATAAGTGAGTAATAAATAATAAAGAGAAAGAGAAAAACATTCAGGCTCTCTTTTTACCCTAGAAGGCCTCCCCAATAAAGGATTTTGGGGTTCATATTTAAGAGGTTCTTGAACTGATTCATGTGTCACTTTTCCATCCGGAAGATCCTCTACTGCAGAATATTATTGCTTGGATTCTTCCCTATTTTCCTGAAACTACTGCTTATACACAACTTTCTCATTAAAGACCACATCCCTAGATTGAATTATTTTCTTGTCCTTAATACTCCAACATTTATATCCAAAGTCATCACCACCATAATCAATGAAAGTACATTTTTTGGATTTAGTCTCTAGCTTGGTTCATATCATCCTTGTCTATATGGACAAACACCTTGCATCCAAAGACTCTAAGAAATGAATAATCAATTTTATTACCATACCAAGCCTCCTTAGGTATGCCTCCATCCAAAGCACTTGAAGGTCCTTTGTTGATCAAGTACACAAATGTGCTCACCACTTCTGCCCAAAAAGAAAGATGCAGTCCTGCATGTAACCTCATGCTCCCAGCACATTCCATTATTATTTTGTTCATCCTTTCTAACAACCCATTCTGATACGAAGTTCTTGGAATCATATTTTGTATGTGGATTCCATTCTTAGAACAATAATCATCAAATTCATTGCTGCAATACTCCCCTCCATTATCTGACCTAAGACATTTTAGCTTAAGAACTATTTCATTCTCTACCAAGGCTTTCCATTTAACAAAAGTTTCAAATAAATCATATTTGTTTCTAATACAATAAACCCAAACTTTCCTTGTTTCATCATCAATAAAAGTAACACAATAACTTGAACCCCCAAGAGATGATACCTGAGCTGTTCCCCACACATAAGAATGCACCAACTCTAACTTACTCTCTTTCGTTGTAGGTCTAACCTTGAGAAACCTTACTCGATTATGTTTCCCATATATACAGTCCTCACAAAACTCCAAACCTATTTTTATATATCTAGGTAAATCATTCTTTATGATCTCCATGCCCTTATGGCTCATATGACTGAGCATATAGTGCCATAATGTTGTATATACTTCTGAAGCCATAAGATTACAAACATTAGTTCTATAAGTAGTTAAATACAAGGTTCCAACCTTCTTACATCTTGCCACCATAAGAGCGCCCTTGGTAACATTCCAAGAGTCCATTGTAAATATCATAGTACAACCATCACTTCCCAACTGCCCTGCTGATATCAAATTTCGTGTTAATGTAGGCACATGTCTAACATCCTTCAATAGCCAAGTATTCCCATTTTGCATATTAACTTAAACATAACCTTTTCCAACTATGCTATAAGGCTCATCATCACCAAGAAAAACATGCCCAAAATCTCCTTGAACATAATCAACAAAATAATGCCAATGTGGAGTAGCATGGAAAAAAGCCCCCGAAACTAAAACCCAAGATTCAGTAATATTGTGCAAAGAAAGAATCAAAGCATCCTGACATACATTACCCGTTACCACATTTGCCTCCTTTTTTTCTTCCTGTTTTTTCTTGTTGTCCCGAAGCTCCCAATAGTCCTTCTTTTCACGCCAAGACTTTCCACAGTGCCAACATACTATCTTTCTTTTGGATTTTGACCTTTCCCGATCCTTTGATTTTCCACGGCTTCCTCTATTCTTCTTTCTCCCTCTAGTTTCCACTGTTAAAGCATTCACTAAAGTAGAAGATTCTCTAGATATTTTTCTTCGCATTTCCTCACTTAAAATCACCCCTACAACATCCTCAAACTTCAACTTTGAGTTAGCTGGAACTGAGTTGCTTACCACCATTACCAGGCTATTCCAACTGTCAGGTAAAGAGCACAAAACTAATAAAACCCTAACTTCTTCATCAAATTCTATTGTAACCAAAGCTAGCATATTTACAACATTATTAAAATAATTTAAATTATTTTCTACTGAACCATTCTCAGAAATCTTCATATTAAATAACTTTTTAATTAAAAATATCTTATTTGAGGCAAAAGGTTTTTCATACAACTTCCCTAATGCATCCATTAGTTCTTTTGTAGTCTTTTCCTTTGAAACATTACATAATACCAAAGATGCAAGACATAGTCGGATTGTCCCAGGTTCCTTCCTATCTAGAAAATCCCATTCTGCATCCATCATGCTCGAGGGTTTGTTCACCTTCTCTGATAGTGGAATATAAAGATCCTTCTGATAAAAGTAATCTTCCATCTACATCTTCTAAATATTGAAACTATTCCCGTTGAATTTATCAACCTTAGATCTTCCATCATCTACCATAGCTCCCACTCAAGATAAAAATTTCCATGTGATTCAACACTTCAGCAAACCAAACCTTGCTTTGATACTAATTGTTAGGAAATAAGGGATAAAATATGCAGAATAATCCCTCACAAAATTGCAACAATAGAAACTAATATGTAGAAATTATTATAGATCTCAAATAAAAGTGCAGAATAAAATAACACAATAGAAAGATACAATATTTAATGTGGTTCACCCAATTGGGCTACGTCCACCAAGAATCACTTGCTCAAATTTTATTACAAGCCATCGCTCTCTCAATACAATACCCATATGTGTTTGGAGCTATGCTCAACAAACTCTATAGAATTCACATCCGAATTCAAAACACATCTACAATGCTACATAATCCCTACCATATGCATAAAACCATATAAGTAGACAGCTGCTTAAGAAGTTTTACAAAATCGTGGGCCAAAACCGTCCCATAAACCTATGGGTCAAAAATATTTCCCATATGAGAAAAGCACGTTTCCTGGTATATCGAGCACGTTTTAAGGCCAATTTTATTTTTTCGGGGGATGCACCCCTAAACCCTTGTTACATGGGGCTGCTGTCCCTGGACCCCCACTCCGGGCCCGACCTGGCCCCAAACCCTGGTGAGACAACTTAGGAAAGTGTATAGTACCCTTAGTGTACAGTCTTCAACACTTCCTGACATGAAAACAGGCTCCACAACCTAACAATTAGCACAGTGATATTGACTGTGAGGTATGGTGCAAGGAAAGAACCATTTTGACTTTTGTACTAGGTTTTTTTTAACTGGGATAAGTGGTGGGCTTACATTGGGCACTAAGAGAGGCTGTTAAGAGGAACTACTCACAAGGGAAGGTGTGCATTATCATGCAACCTATCATTTTATTGGTTCTGCCCACATCTCTGGTTTGCATATTGATTCTGCCAGGGCTGATTGTATTGGATATACCTTTGATTAGAACTATTTCTGAAGTCTTGTACCTGCTCTTTCTCTAAAGATATAACTTTATTGGACAATTTTCTAATCAGGGCCTTCGTTTCTTCATCTTTGTTCTGTTATGTGGGAGAATAGGATGTAATGACCTAGATTTTGTAAACCAACTTAGAAGGAACTTTTTTTATTCAACAAACCTTCCTCTTTATATATAATTTAGGTAGCTATTTAAGCTAGTTAATACAATAAGTCTTATTATCTTAACATCAAAAATACATTCCCCTACATAATTAAATCAGATAACTAGCTAAGGCTAGCTTATGCAACATGTCATAATTAATTAATCCATCATATAACATTGTGATAAACCTTATGCAACTGTAAGGGTTAATATATCCCTGATCTCCATGATCATCCTTAACATTCCTTAGAATGTTATTAATTAGCCTCACTTGGTTTTACTGCACTGAGGTAGTAAGAACATGTAACTGATCCTCTAGTTTCTACTTGGATTTCACTTAGTAAACTCCATCATGTATCCTACACTTCAAGATTGAAGAATCACATTGATTAGACAGTGTACCCAACAAGCACATTACTTTGACAAAAGTTTTTAGCTATACTATATACGCTTAGTATAGATGCATGCACATATAATCTAAACTTGTCTTCCCACTGCCTCATAAATGTCTCATCACAGTTATCTAGTTTAATCCAATTACTTATTGAATTATAGTTCACACATTTAATTACCTAGGATAGAAGGATAAGGTCATGAAGTGATTATTACCTCACTGCCCCATTCATACATTCTAAAATTTTTGATATAAAAGTGTATTAAATGCTTAGTTAAGATTCCCAATAGGTATTACTAGTCCTCATTAGACACTGTATAGCTTATCTTGATTTTATACCCACAAATCAAGGGGATATTTACATTATTAGGACTACACTTACGTCTTTAACTTGTTTAAAGCTAGGTAGTACTCGCTTATGGAATATTTGTTTTGCAATGTGGGGTATGAGTGTATTCTTAACACAATCTTCAATCTTATAGACAGTACATTAACTTTTCAAGATATGTTTAACATATTACTCCTTAAAGTTCTTTCAAATATGTTAGACTAGACTTGTATCTTTTAGCTTCAAGATGTTGTCATTTTAAGATTAATCCCATAATCAACTTAGGAATATTTTTAACCTATCATGATTGATATTAGTAATTAACTTAGTCTTCCCTAAGTCTTTAATAGATTAAAACACTTCTTTACATAAGGATCATACACCCCTTGCTTGGTTAGACTTTAATTCCCTTAACTTAGATTATAGTCCCATTTGATTTTGATGCTTAGGCATGCATCTAGTCCTTTTTATTGATTTTCTAGATTAAAATCAAGTTTTTATTCTAGAATGAAACTAAGAATTGGCCAAGTTATTACTCAAATTCATACATTCATCTTATAAAGATAAGACTAATGTCTCACAAGTTACTCCATTTTAATTCAATTTTTATACTCATTATTAAACCTTATTTTTATCCATATTTAACTTGATAAGGAAATAGATGGATACATATATGTGAGTAAAGCTTTAGTAACATATCTCAATTTATTCTTAGTGAAAAAAAGTGTGAGGCTTAAATACTTAACAAAGTTAATACTAACTTCACATGATTTTCCCTTCAATATTCAATTTCATATCTCACTTTACATTCTTTCCATTTACCCAAATTCACTCTTTACAACCAAGGAGAGATAAATAGGTATGAGATACATCTTTAGTTTCATAAATGTACTATTTTAAGGCATAATATACATAACTAAATGATTCCATAACTTTATCAAATTAATCATTTTGTTTGCCAACCCAAAGAAAACAGTTATTTAAACAAGTACAAATCAGCCATAATATTTATACATTATACAATCAACCTTTTTCTTAATACATAAAAAATTTCACCCATTAAAGGACTATTACAAGGTATAATTTTCCCAAGGTAAATTTATTTAATCATAAGTACAATTAAAATTGGATCCAAGATCCGTAATAAAAATATCCATTTTAACACCGATCTCCCCAAGCCGGAGTAAGAAGGTCCAATCAACGTTACTAAACCTATGACACTATTTGTTTGGGGGTGCTAGTTCAAAGAACTGGCAAGAGTTATTATACTTGCTAAAATAAGTTTTTGACTCATAAAGAAGATTAGTCATCTAAACTTAGCTTCTCTACCTTGCAGTAGTAATACTTTCACAACAGTTAAGAAACTTGAATCTCCTAGCAATCTCATAGTTGGTGAAGGAAGAAATGTGGGAAATATATGTGAAGATCTCTTGAAGAAACACTCCACATATATTCCTCCCACTTCTTCAATTTCATGCCATGGGATTGATGGAGGATACCAATTTTCAAACTACGTCGGATCCATTACTATTTCACATACAAAATGAACCAATCAATGACTTTGAAACTATATAATTCATGGAAAATTAATTTGTTTTGCATTCGAGATTATTCAGCTTAATTCTCATACCATAAAATTCAACCATATATCTTTGATCCATAAAACGACTAAGTATAGAATTCTAGAAATTTTTTGCCATAATTTCCCCTTGTACTTTCAACTTTTAAAATTTTCTAACAATCAAAATAAACTATACTGAATCAAAGTACGAAATAAATTCTTTAAAAGAAAAGGTATGGATCAAGTGATCTAACCCTTTGAGTTAAAAATCTTGAGATAAGTAAAATAAATGAAATAAACTTAAATGACAAAAATGTTCTAACCCAGTTGTTCATTTAAGCATTCATATACCTTTATGCATTTTTTTAAAACTTTTTCAAATGCCCCATAAAAAGGGTTTTAAACGTATAAAGCTGAAAACAAGCCATTTCATCCATTTCTTCCTTTTTCATATAAGGGTTAGTACACAATTCCATTCACACATTACATGAGCAAGTATTTCTACTAATTATCTTTTCCAAACAATAAGTCCAAAAAAGTAAATTTATTGGTAACATAAATCAAATTTTTGCCATACAAAATTTAGTTTCAAGCTACACATTTTAGATCTGTATACATTTAAAAAACTAGAGGTTCTTTTGACATTATCAACAATTGATTCAACACACAAAGAAGGCACAAGATTCTATCCATTTTCCGTATACAGTTAGGGTGAAAAAAATACCATATAACTTATAAACCCGCAACACCATTACAATTTTTTAATCAATATGAACAAATGTAAAACCATGCATTTGGAGGTATATCCCTTAAATAAGAAAACACCTAATAATTTACAGGATAAAATCCACCATGAATGACCAAACTGATTATGAGCAAGAAGATAAGGTTGAAAACAATCGAAAATGTTTCCAATAATGCACAAAATACCACAACCCAATTTTTCACAAAACCGTAACGAAAGAAGCAGGAAAAATCGATTTATTTGCAGACAATAGGCATGGTTGTTCAGAGAAAACAAACTAGCCTTTTTAAATTTATATTCAACCATATAATCAGCTAGAAATTAACTTCATGAACAAGCATACTTTTTTTTGTTGAGAGAATACGTTTCCTTTCACAAATTCAAAACATATTTTCAAATACCCAACTCAGCCATTAAACTTCATTCTAAAAATGCTAATAGATGCCCACAAAAATTGATTTGAACTTTTACATAATAAAGCCCCAAGTAGTTAAATAATTTTTGCTACAAAATCACAACCCAAAGAACCAGATTTGAAGTATTTTCCTCTTTCCAAATTCAACGAACAAATCTAGAAAAAAAAATAACGCAATCTATTTAAAAATAAAAACTTAGAGAAGCAAGGTGAATAACCCTTGCCTGAAAAGATTACCCACATTTTTTTCTTACTCCAACTTCTCTCTATCAAACCTAGAATGAATCAGTTCCCCCGATGTAAATATTCCATCTCAACCTAGAACAAAACCCCCACATTTTACTTTCTTAGCAATAAATAGAAAAGCCTTCAAGAAAATTGACTTTTCTTCATGAGAAAATTTTGCTAGAGTTCCTCCATGAGTGGAACTAACTGGTAGTGAAAAATGAATGCAAACTAACAACGTCTCTAACTTACCTCCTTCCTCTCCGCACATACCAACAAACCCTATCTCCACATCTCTTTCCTTTTCCAAGTGGACAACTTATGAGTCCTTAAGCTAACGTGGGAGGGGGAAATAAATCTCAAAGTCAAACAAAATAACAAACACATAATTCCCAATCTCCTTCCAATGTGAATGTCCACTTTATGGAATTAACAATTATTAATAAACTTTATCATTGTAATATTATGGCATTTCCTAACCTTTTTTTTACATTGAATTCCAACACAATAATTCCCTTTTAAAATTACTTAAAATCATGGTGTTCAATCACCATATTATTATTTTTAAAAATCAAATAATGGTCAATTCAACATTTCTTAACAACCATATGGGTGTGGAGTTATGCCCCAATTTTAGTAACAACAATATTAAAATAGGGCCTTAAATTAATATTATAAAGCCCTTTAACCAGACTTATAAGCCTTGGAGATTTTACCAACATATTCCAACTTAATATGATTTTCGTAGTAAAAAAGTAACTAATAAAATGACACAATCGAAACATGATAACAAGGTTCCGTAATAAAACGTAGTGCATTAAATAATACCAATAGGCAGTATTTAGTTTTCTGATTACTTAATTTTTAATTAAGTACTGAGATAACTAATTACTGTCAACCGTAATAATATTTAATTAATCAAAAAAACATCCATATTTCCATTTATCATATTTATTGAAATAATTAAATTGTCGGAAAGAAGGGATTAAGTAATGGGATGTTACATAGGATGTGTATGTAGCAGGTTGATCTCTTTGCTTACGAATGAGAGAAATGGAAGGTTGGAACACATGAGAGATATTTGGGAATAAGGGCACGAGAGGCATAGGGGATAACTTTCCTACATAAATGAGCCTATTTTCTGCCCTTATTGGAATACTTTAAGCAGTAAGTAGGGTTCTACCTCCCATAGACTGAATCATGATTGAAATGTTTCTATTCAAGGCCCTTAGATAATATGAGAAAGCATGCTAGGTTGTAGGCCTTTCCACTTGAGGGATTCTATTCCAAGTCTTCTGAAACATGATATTGAAATAAGTCATTTACTCAATAGGCACTCTCTTTATTGTAGTTAGTTGCTCCATAAGTGATAAGTGATCTAACTTGTCCTCAAATTAATTACGTAAAGTAGTTCCAAGCTCATCCCAGTGGCAACAGATGCAGTTCTCAAACCTCTGTACCACTGAAGTACTTTACCTTTGAATGAGGCTGAAAACAACCTGAATGCTACATCATCATGCATGATCAGATAAATAGAGAAAACATTTTCTATATCCTGGATGTGCTCAACGAGGATGACTTGATTCTCACCAGTAAAATATGGGATACTCTTGAGTGCAGGTTCTGACATATCATGTTGCACATTCAGAACAAGAGGTCTTCCGCTAGTGCAGTTGGAAACTTTTTGTGGAGGAGGAGGTGGATGTAGTTCCATGGTAGGGCACATAGGTCTACTGTGAGGAGGAGTGGAATGTGCGTGACGTGCTAGAGATAGAGATGCACATGAGGGTGTTCTACTACATATTCTCCTTGGAGATAGGTGGAGGTATTTGAAATATGATTCATCTACTGTACTGTCTCTTATGTATTCTTATCATGAAATATGCTCAGGACTGCTGAAAACAATAGATATGGAATTGTTGGGAGTTTCCAGATGTGTTGAAGCAAGCCTCTAAAGGCTAGAAATCACTAAGTCACACACCAGAACTTAGCAATGATGAAATTTAAGCTTTCCCACCAGGTATGCTAGAAATTGTTGGGGATCAAACTTATACCCATCTTAGATTAGGTTAAATTGAGTCGTTGAGTCAACAATGGGACTGTCTCCAAGTTATGGGACCTTGCGCGCTTAAGACAGACCTCCGGAGAAGGATGATTACTCTACCTATTTATATTGCTATTGCTACTCCTAATGCTGAAATGAAAACCTAAGATAAACAAGCCATGAGAACATGGATAAAAGGAGAGCATGAAAATGGAAAAATAAACTAAGGGAGGTGATAAAACTAGAAATTAAGGGGGATGAACACGATTATATTTGAGTGAAAATGAAGCAAAATGTGCATAGGAAGGCTAGACATGTGTAGCACATGCCATAACATAGTTACAAATTTGTTTTTGTGAAACATAATCAGAAAAGGAGATGCAAGGAAAATGAAAAAGCACACCAAACACACAATGTGAATGAAAGGTAAGAAATAATAATAAAAACAAGTTAAGGTAGAGAATAGCCACAACAATTCTTCTGTTACTTCCAGAAATACATAGTCAATTACAATAGCGTCTGAGGCCAATATCTATATACAAAGACAAGATCCAAAGGTTTGCAACTCAAAGTGGAAGGAAATTCCTATAAAAACTTAAAGAATCCAACCCTTATTAATGATAAATGCTCTTACATTTATAGATGAATCGATGAGAGAAGGGGATGAGAAGGAGGGAAAATCTGATTTAAAAATTCAACCACCAAAAACCATCAATGAATTCCTACAAATCCACCTACCATTTTGTAAAATGTGCTTATCCATGTTTGTTTGGCGTGTAAGAGAAGGAAATGGGTGAGATATGAATCCAATCAGGTGGGCTGAGATCCTATATTGATGGCATGAGAGACATTTTCCAGCTTCTCACCTATCCAATCCCATCGAAATTTGAACTTGAGTGATCTTGTGTGTAACCTACGTCATCACCTATTTTGTCATCTTCTGCCATGCATCACACTTTAGTTGGTTGCAAGGATTTGGTGCCCTATTGGCATGATTTGGTAGGTTATGTGTGATTCAATCAATGTCTAACATTCCACGTGACACATGAACTGACACAGAGGAAGGTGTGACATCATGCAAATGAAATAAGTTCAAAAGAAGAAAATTAGAGGCGCACAAATGTAAATAACGTGGGAGGAAAAAAAGGAACACCTACTGAAGGAGAGTATGGAAGAGGCACAATAATTACAAGATAATGTGCAACAATAATGAAGGGGGCATGCGAGGATGCCATGGACTTAGATAATTTTTTAAAGCAAGTCTAGGGTACACACAGAGGATGCATGAACTGCTAATAGGAAGGTGAGTGCGATAAGAGTAGGGATGAGACAAAATGTAACATATAGGGGAAAAGGAAGGGGAGATGAAAGTCATAAAGTAGATAGAAAGTGCGAGAGGGTGCGTAAGGAATTGTAGCCAAGAAAATGTGCCAAAAGAACAATTGAAGTGTGCGCAACCTACAATATAAAATATTAGAGAAAAAATGGAAATATAAGTTATCCAAATAACTAGAGAATTATTTTGGATAACAGTAACTTACATCCTAATATTTTAGGCAAAATGCTGCTCTATACAACTCCTTAAAATTTCTAAATACAAATTTCAAAATTGTAGATATTTATGAATTAGTAAAAATTTACCACTAAAATTTAACTTGCATTACTCTTAAGTGGCCTCAAACCACACATATTTATCCACATAGAGATATGGTGTATATATGGATGCACGTATCTTTGATAACTTATTCACTCAATAATGCTTTGTAAATGGATTGGTGTGTTTGAGCTTGAATTGGATTGGGAGGCTTGTGACTTGGGAATCTAGACTTTTAAACCTATTTGGGAGTATTTAGACCTATGTAGGGGTTATTCCTAATGTGTGATGTTGCTTTAGGGATATTTAGGAGAGATTTCAGTGGCTTTAGAATGATTTGAACTTGAGAGTGCTAGGTAATTTCTAGGTGAGTAAATGAGTTCTTTTGAACCATTTACATAAGATTTCATAGGTTTAACTTCATATTAAGGCTAACCTATAGGGAAAGTACTGTTAGAATTTAAGGATTCTAATAAATACGGATTTAATCAACTTACATATTGTATAATGTTACAATAAATATTTAAATAAATATTACATCATAACATAAGTAAATAAAGAAATACTTACAAGAAATAAATAACACAAGTGACACATTATTTATAGTGGAAAACCCCAATAGGGTAAAGAAAACTTTGAAAATAACCTTTTACTTTAGAGAACTTATTTTACATCCAATAAGATCACCTCCTCCTTTAAAAATATATTTACCAAGAGTAAAACCAAATCACTTGATTTGCACACCTTTGATATATTTCTCGAATATATCAAATGAGGACCTAAAGTCCTTTTTTATATAAGGGAATCGGGTATGTCTCATGACCCACCTTTTCAACCTAAACGGTTGACACATACACCTAGGTTTATAATATTTAATATTAGAAATATAATCATTTCTTGATATTAAATATTTAACCTAAAGTATATACTTAGGTTAGCATATTTAATAATAGAAATAGAAATATTTCATATTATTAAATATTAACATATATATTAGTGATGGACCCATATACATTAAGGCTTGGCTAGACCACTTAATCATTATGTTCCAACACTTCCTCTTAATGTTAAGTGGGATAACATAACATATGCCAATAGATTACCTGCCTGTGGTACACTACATGATTTACAATCCTTAAACCATAAAGGTTTTATGCTAGCATATCGGTTGAAGGAATTATAACAACTTTATCATACTCAATTTATATTTTGGTACAAAAATATTTGGAATCCCAAAGATCATCCCATGATAAATGGCTAAGCACGATTTGTGAGTTATACATTTTTTCACAAGTTCTCATAAAAGGTTATTGAACCCAAGCATATAGGAGAGTTTACAACCAAGGACCTCCTTAACAATATGCTTGTACTAGATGTTTACCAGTAAACTCAATAGCACTAAAGAATTTTTTGAATACCACCTTAATATATTTCTACACTTCTTTCTAAAAATAAGCCGAGGAGGTATACATGCCCGAAGATATTTTTACACTTTCTTGAAGGTCTTGTTTACACTTTCCCGAAGGTCTTTTACAATTGCCCGAATGTATTTTTACAAAAACCAAGTTTCATTAGGAGGTTACATTGTCATGCACACTCCCTCTCAATGGAAACTCTGAAAATCTAAGCTTTTCATGAAAGTGACAACTTTGCAGCACTAAGGGACTTTGTGAAGATGTCAGTAACTTACTCTTCATTCAACGTAAACTTGAGATTTATCTCATCACTTTACACCTTCTCACGGGTGAAGTGTATATGTATCTCAATTTTCTTCATCGTCTGATGTTGAAATGGATTCTTAATCAAGAGTAATACAACTTTGACCACCACATAGAAGAGAAATACTTCCTTTAGCTTCCATGTGTATCTCTACCAATAGCCGTTGTAGCCACATGAATTTTGTACTTCTTCCATTGTAATTATCTGCCTCAGTAGAAGAAATGAAGGTTGATGATTGTATTTGTTGTTTCAAGTAATGGTTCCTACACCAAAAAACTTGAACACATATCCAATATATTTTATAACACAACATCAATATGTTTAGAATCACAAAATCCATATAAAATAGAATTTTCATTCTTAGTATAATGTAACCCATAATTGATTGTTCCTTTCAAAAATCTAAAAACTCTTTTTGCAAGATTCCAATGATCTTTAAAAAAAATTCTTGCATAAACCTTGAAGTAATTCCTACTGTATAGGAAATATCTGATCTAGTTATAGTTAGATAAATCAAATTATCAACTAACAACGTATATAAAATAGGATCAAAATTTTTCATATGCAAATTTAGGATCAATATTTATTCCAACTTCCATTGAAGTAGAAAATAGTTTACAATCAATCATAAGAAACTTTTTCGATACAATGGTTACATATTGTGTTTTGAAAAATAACAATAAAATGAAATACAATCATACAAATAACATGATGTGAGAGACCTGACACATTTATTTCAAAGTACTGCTTCAATTTCTCTTTAATCCTAAGAATTAAATCAAAATTGTCACCAGACACAAAAAAATCATCAACATATATACATATAATGATAATATGCGAGCCTTATTGCTTGATGAATATATCATTGTTAGAAGAACAATTAACAAAAACTAACAGTTTAAAGAAGTAAACAATTTTCGCATACAAAGCTCTAAGAGCTTGTTTTAAACCATACAAGGATTTCTCAACTTACAAACATAGTTTTCTTTACCAATTTCTTCAATTCCTTTAGCTTGAAACATGTAAAGTTATTCTATTAAATCATAACTCAAAAAATAATTTTTCTTATCTATTTGGTGGATTTTCCACCCAAATTGAATGGTAATTGCAAATAAGGCCCTAACAATACTTATTTTAGCTACAGGAAATGTCTCAATCTAATCAATACCAGGTTTGTGAGTGAAACCTCTAGCAATGAGTGTAACTTTATGTTTGTTAATACTATTATCAATATTATATTTTACTTTGTATATCCACCTAGACCCTATAATACTTTCAGCTCAGGTTCATACAAGGTAATTAATGTATGGTACATATGATGGCTTCGGGTTATTTTCTTAAGATTAATAAGATTTGAAATTTCTAACATAGATTGAAACCAATTTAATTTCTTATTTAGGAAGATAAGAGTTTCAATAACATCTATATTATCAAAACATCATCATGAACTAATTCTGTCATTACAAGGCATACTAATTAACCTCCCAAGACCAAAATAATAACCCACAATATAAAGAGCTCTGCATTATACCCCAGATTTATATAAAAAATATTTTCAACCATATAGAAGTGAAGAAGAGACCCCTAAGAATGCATAACAACTTCAAATTTCTGAAAAAAAAAATGTAGACAAAAATCTAGCTAGCTTAAAGTTGACGTCTAAATGACTGTCATAATGGCTTCTTTTTTGGTTTGTCGTGATAGTCATTTGACCATCAATTTTAACACAGTGAAAGTTTTCTGGAACCTACGAGCTTAAATTATAAGTCTAAATGACCGTCATATTGTCTTATGTTTGGTCTATCGTGACGGTCATTTGATAGCCAAATTTAATGAAGCCAAAACTTGTTGTGTATTTCCAGATTGTGAAATTGCATAATTTCTTTTTTTGTATAATATAAAAGAGATTATATTTTAACATATTATAATAACCTATTATAATTTATAATGTAAAAATATATACATTTAAAAAAAGAAGTATATAGTTTATAGAATGTAAATAAAAAACAACATATAGTTCATAAAAATTATAAACTATAGTATATATTTTTTTGTAAAAAATACACATAACCCTTATTAAAGGGGTTTAAAGGACGTAGACTAGGTTAAAAGAATTTTATCAAGTGTAAGTAGATTTATGAGAGTACAGATTAACCTGTATATTTTATAGAGGGGACAAGTAATTTCACCCGACCAATGAAATAAATTGAAATCCCTATTTTCATAAACCTTGTCTCTTCCCTTCATTTACTCTTAATTTTACCCTCCACACATTTAAAACTATGGAAATATTGTAAAATATTTTATATAATTCCTACAAGCTAATTTTTTTAAAACTTTTATGTGGTTATAACTACCAATATTTTAATAAATATTTACCACACTTCACGTGGGCCACCAATAAACTAGCCTTTTTATTAATAAAAAAATTCTCCATTCATACATGAGAATTCCACATTTATACCTGAGATATTATCTCATTTTATTCTCCACTCCCACTCTTATATAAGAAAACCTTTAAATAGGTTTATTTATATAGTTTTTTTATAAACTATAAGATATAAATGAATGGGGCGAAACAATAAACATAGGCTCTTTTCCTAAAAAAAGTAAGCACTTAGGTTTTTTTTAAAAACATATATAGACCAAATCTAATAAAATTTATATTTTAAGCGGTTATATATACATATATATACATATATATATATATATATATATATATATATATATATATATATATATATATGATTCAAACTTATGTTTGTTTATTATTTTTAAAACTATATATGCCTAGATTTATAAGTTAAGTTTAAATATGATTTAAACTTAGGCTTAGAATATGGTCTGTTGACTCTTCCCTCAATCCCATGTAATTTTAATATGGTTTAAGACTTTTAATATATAGTTTTTTTTCAAAAATATATCAATTTTAATATATGTTTATATAAATTATTGTATAAACCTTATTCTATATTATATATATTTATTTAAAAATAATAATATAGTTTTCAAATTATATAGGATATAATTATAGATTAACTATAAACTATAGTTTTTCAAATCGAATCTTATTAAAAGAGTTCAAAGGACACACATAGATTACTTTTGAAAACACAATAAGGTTAAAATAGTAAATGGATTTTACCAAGGGGCATGATTCCACATGAAAAAATACAAGTTAACCTAGAGATTTATAGAGGGGAGAATTACTTTCACCCTACCAATTAAATAAATTGAAAATCTTGTCTCATTTTTCTTGTATTTAACTTTGTGTTTTTGTTTTGAATATCTTTTTAACCTGTACATATTAAAACTAGAGAAAAAAATAAATCAAATATTTTACCCTTACTTGTACACAATTTTTTACGGAAGGTAAGAAATTTCTAAAATTTTCACTTGTGAATTCACCTTAATTCTTCACAAAGAAAAACTTTTAGGTTCCACAATGGAAAGAAAAAGCCAATTATTTTAAATATCTTTCTGGGTTAGTTGAAAAAAAATGTAAAAATTAAATAAATAAAATACACAACATTTGATCTTAATTTATTTAATTTACCTCGCTCTGTTACCATGTTAGAATTTGATGATTCTAATAAATACGGATTTAATCAACTTACATATTATATAATGTTACAATAAATATTTAAATAAACATTACATCATAACATAAGTAAATAAAGAAAATCTTACATGAAATAAATAACACATGTGACACACTATTTATAGTAGAAAACCCCAATAGGGTAAAAACCACTTTGAAAAAAACTTTTTACTTCCGAGAACTTATTTTACACCCAGTAAGATCACCTCATTTAAAAATCTATTTACTAAGGATAAAACCAAATCACTTGATTTGCACATCTTTGATATATTTCTCGAATAAATCAAATGAGGACCTAAAGTCCTTTTTTATAAAAGGTGATTGGGTATGTTTCCAGACCCACCTTTTCAACCTAAACGGTTAACACATACACCTAGGTTTATAATATTTAATATTAGAAATATAATCATTTCATAATAATAATAATAATAATAATAATGGTTTTTATGGTCCACGATGCCGGGCAGCCTGGTTTTGGGTCTACAAGCGGCTTATAGCATATGGGACTACCTTGTACTCACGTGCGGGAGGCAACTAACTTTGCTACAAACAAGGCGTACATACCCTACCCCCTGCAGGGTTTGAACTTGTGACCTCTACTTCAAGAGCACATGTTCTTCACCATTAGGCCAACTCAGGTGTAGGCCAACTAAATTTGGTGGAAAACTAAATTTGGAGGTATTTATGCTCATTTGGTTTTTCCATTTGTCTTTTTTTGAGTTTTTGGTTCTAATTCTACCATCTCCTTGCTTGCATCCTCCATATATTTCTCTCTCTCTAATCCTAGCTCTCATGCTACCTTTCTCTATCTATCAAGATCTAAACCAAGCTCTTCAGCTTACCCATCTTGCTCAGTGAGCTGAGCTCTCCACATTGAGCTCTATTTTTAGCTCTTCACTTACTTAGCAAAGACACCTCTAGCTCCGCCCCTTACCTCTCCCCATAAAGCTTTGTTTGAGCTCTTCTAGCTTATATCCAACCCAAGCTCATTTTACTACCATCCAAGCTCCACATCGAGCCCCAACATGATCACTTACTACCTAGGATTTTATAGGTTTTCCTTGACCTATTTTCTAGGTGAGTAAATCCATTAGATCATCATGTTAGATTTTATCTTGAGCTCACTTTATCTCACCACTGAGTTCAACCTCCATGTGTTACCTCCCTGCTGATCTTGATTGATTTTTTCTGGATCAGTTGTTGGTTTCCCTTACTCAAGTCAGCTGGTATCTCGGCCCTATTGTGCAAAGGAAACCTTTATTTTCACATCTTGCAATTTCTTTTTACATTATCAAAAGGACAAGTCGATAAATTGTGAATGGTTTATAATGACAGGGTCACAAACTTAGTTGTGTAGATGAGTATGTAGCTACATATATGTGTGTGTACCCTAAAAAGGATATACGTACTTACACATAGTTTCATGTGCAACTGCGTAATAATTTCTATCGTCTTGTGTTCGTAAGGATTTAAAATTCATAATTTATTCTTGTCTCGGCTTGCTATTATATGTATTTACCCTGTTGAGTATATTGTTTTTGGTACATGATTTACTGTTTGATTCTTGCATCGGCAATGAATATTGTTGTGCTCTTTTCTTGCTGAATGAGATCAAGGAAATTTGATACATGCATGGTTACCGTACTTGTCATTGATGGTATTATTTCACCTATGTTGGTAGTTGATATAGAGAGTTCAATGAACTTGTTATAATTTTGGTGTTGTGGAACATACTTGTTTTCATTGCACTACCGATTTGATAGCTTGATACTATTCTGATGCATTATGAGATCATATTGACAATTACATTGTAAAATCTCTTCGATCTAAATTTGTTCATGTATAGATGCAACATAACGGCTATCGTTGTTAATGGAATAATATATTTGCATGTTATATAAAAGATTGTATTAATTGTGGTATTGATCATTCATATGTTTCGGTCATTGACTTAAATATGATAAAGGATTTTGATTGTAAATAGATAACACGAGGGTTAGCTGATTATTTATAATCACTGCTACCATGAATTATTAAGGTTTTCTGTAGGTTGGATGAATGGTCTTAGAACAAAAAAGACGTAAAAATGTTTATGAAAAACTATTAACACCAATATTCAAAAATAAATATTGGAAAAGAAGGTAATGGATTTAATGACTCTATAAGCCTGTGAAATAATGGAAAATAGGAAATAATGGTGGGGTATTTGATTTCAAGTAAGATGTTGAAGGTGAAAATTATTGGTTTTTCTAAAATGGTTAATATTATCTTCAACCATCCATATTTACTCCTTTTGGTTTCGACCATATCGGTGGTCTTAGAGCAACTTATTAGTTTTAATTATTTGATTGGTCAATCGACCATGCACAACCTTGATAAGGTCTAATTGCTATGTTTGTTTTAATAATTATTATGTGGTTGTTACATGACCCATGAAATAGTTGGTGGTTTAAAGTCTTGACTGACCAAATAACTACACCATTTTTTGTAGGTTGTCGAAGAATTAAATTGGCCACTAAGTGGCAATAAGTGTTGTGCAATGCATTAATATGAATTTAATACTCCCTCGATAATTGTAAAGCTTCTCGAGGAAGCCAGGGACATGTATTTTGGTTTCATTTTGTATTATTGCTTTGGGTTTTGATATGCACTTCTAAGCAAACTATGCATGCTGGTTTTGAGCGAGTTTGGAAAGAAAATATGAATATGATAAGAAAGTAAACTCAACCTTAAATTTATGGCATTTTTAATGACCCTGAGGAGTATTACATGAGGGTTTTCTGCAAGAGATAAGGACGATCCAATTCCCGTTAATAAGCAATAAATAAAGAGGTTAAGATGCTTCAGTTTTGAGTATAAAATCAATATTTAACAAAATCGGAGTTGGGGGAATATCTTGCTGGGCTTGCTAGCTCATATGGATTGGAACATGGAAGAACCTTATAGAAATATTCTTAATGGAAGACATGGATATGCGTTTCCTTTTCTAGTTATTTCCTAACAAAGTATTGAATTTTTTTCTATGGGTTAAATGATTTCATTGTGAAATATTTACATGGTTAGATGTATGTGTTCTTATCTACTTGGCTGGGTATTCATACCCTTCAGTGTGTGTGATTTATTTTATCGATGTAAAGTGTTATTATTAAGTTATTTTTATCCCACTTTCAAGACTATGAACTGTATTTTCTATTTTATTAAGAAAAATGGTTAATAGGGTATATATATACCCATTTACGGGTCTATTAGACATGAAGGACTGATATGAATCTGTAACAAAGCATAAATAATGACCAAGCCTATATGATCTAGAGGTATATTTTTTTGAAGAGCTTGCTATCTTGAAACCTCCATGATGTCTGTGAAGATATTCATATCTATCTCCTTCTTGATAAACATGACACTAAGTCACTACGCTCAGTGGTGTGTGGACCGAATGAACCGTATTGATTTAGAAATAAATAGCCTCAGTCTTATCACAACTTCCTTGAATTGATTTCTTTATGAGTTCCTTTTCTGATATCGAGATATGCTCTCTTGATTTGCATATCGATGAAAGTCAATTGGGAGGAATTGTGACCTAGGAGTCACTTTTCCTGAGATAGACGAGGGTTTGATTTTAACGTAGTCATTTATTGATCAACCCTAGAATGATGAATGCTGATTTTTTAGCCGTTTGTGTCTCTATCTATGTTTGGATGATGTGATAGAATTTTTTTCCATGCTAGGATGTTGTAAAAATTTACCACTTAATATGGTGAACCGGGTGTGGAAAGGAGTAACTAGTCCTTGTGTACTCAATTGAGGTTTTCTGTATTTAAAAGTATGACCCTTAAGTAGGAAATCCATCTGAATCTATAATGAGGAGTTATACAAGTGAGGTGAATAAATGAATGGTTATGATTTTTCTTCTACAAATATCTTAATAGAGTTTATTATATTCAAGACATGTATGGACGTAACCAAAATTCCATATTACGTTATAACTAGAGTATCAAGTTATGTTTATTAAGAAAAAGGTTGCCCATATAAGAATCGGTAATATAAGAATCTAGTGGTTCATTTACTAAATTAGACAAGACTAGGTTGTAATAATGTAGTTTCTCATTAAGTGGCATTTAGATTTTCTATGGGGATCTTACATTTCAGGACTTGACTTGAAATAATATAATTTGTTTGGTAGACTTAATCCCAAATGAGGGAGTGAAAATCTCTAACTTTCTATATTATTATGCCTTGCTTGTTGGATCATATTGAAACATGATAGGTTGTGTGAAGAGAAGTAATTTTTATAATTTACTCTTGGTTGGTGTTAACATGCAACCATGTTGAATTAATGTAATGAAATGTTACTTTAATATCATGTTGTTAAGAAAAGAAAAAGGACTTATTAGATAAAGTCTGTGCTTGGGTTGTGATACTTGTTGAGTTTATACGGTATAAGTATGTATAAATATTAGTAGTAAATGGAGCTTAGTGCTGGAATTCATGTGCTTGTGGAAAAATGTTGTTTAATTGTTATCATTAAACAATAAAGATAATATTATATTACTTTGTAATTAATTAGCTAGATAAGGATTTGTGTAGCCATCCCAGTTTGGTTGGAGCTGACCATGTGCAATTTGTACTTCAACATTTTCAGATTGTAGGTTAAAGAGCAATGCGAAAATAATAAAAGGTAGGATATGACATAATTTTTGATGTTATTTTGAGTTGTGAAATATCGTACATGTATTATGTTTGATTGAATTCGATTTTTGAGGAATATCATAATTGTACTTGTATTATTAAAAGTAAAAGAAATTATTTCACATGATGTAAGAAAGGAAATATAAGATTGTTGTACTTTATTGTTGTTGTAATATTCTTATGTAATTTTAACAAGGTTTTTAACCTCTGTGATATAAATATATATCACTATTTTACGACGTACTTGTGTTTTTATATGTGAAAAGTAGTTAGGTGTATGGACTATGTAGTCATGTGTTTGGACTATATGGTCAACTGTCGGGCATCTTCTATGTAAGTGATTTATGATATTTAAATTTGGCAGATGCTTATATATTTTTTAATATATATTGGCACGTGTACCAGATTTGTGTTTCGAGGCAGTGGTGATACACATGCATAAGTATGAAATTTATTTTAAACACTAGGTGAGCCGACCCATAAAAGTAACTGTTGGGGCTCAAACTTGTACTCATCTCAGATCGGGTTAAACATAGTCATTGAGTCAATAATGGGACAGGATCAAAGTTTTGGGACCTTGCATACTTGAGACAAATCTTTGGAGAAGGCTGGTTCCTCTACCTATTTCTACTTCTACTACTACTCCTAATGCTGAAATGAAAACCTAAGCTAAACAAGCTAAGGGACCAGTGATAGAAGGAGAACATGAAAAGGGAAAAATAAACTAAGGGAGGTGATAACACTAGAAATAAAGGGGGATGAACATGATCAAATTTGAGTGAAAACAAATCAAAATGCACAGAGAAAGGCTAGACACACATAACACATGCCAGAACACACTTGTAAAGTCGTTTTCATGAAACACAATACGAAACAGAGATGCAAGGGACATGGAAAAGAAAAAAAACACACAATGAGAAGGAAAGGCAAGAAAGAAGAGTAAAAATTGGTTAAGGTAGAGAATAGCCACAAAATAATGCTTCTATTACTTAAAGAAATGCACAACCAATTACAATGGCATCTGAAACTGATATCCTTATGAAAATACTAGATCTAAAGGTTTACAACTCAAAATGCAAGGAAATTCCTATACAAACTGAAATAATCCAACCCTTATCAATGAGCAATGCCTTTACATTTATAGATGAATCGATGAGAGAAGGGGAGGAGAAGGAGGGAAAATCTAATTTGAAAATTTAACCACCCACAACAAGAAATGAATGCCTGCAAATCCACCTTCCTTTCTGTCAAATGCACTTCTCCGTGTCTGTTTGGCATGTAGGAGAAGGAAAGGGCAGAGATATGAATCAAATCAGGTAGTTGGAGAAATTAGATCCTGCATTAATGTCATGAGAGATGTTTTCTAGCTTTTCACCTATCCAATCCCATCGAAATTTGAACTTGAGTGATCTGGAGTGTAACCACATCATCAACTATTTTTTAATCTTCCATGTGTCACACTTTATTTAGTTACAAGGATTTGGCACCCCATTGGCATGATTTGGTAGGTTACGTGTTATTCAATAAATGTATGATAGTCCACATGCCATAGGAACTGATGCAGAGGAAGGTGCGATAGTGTGCAAATGAAAGAAGCATGGAAGAAGAAAGAAGAAGGCATGCAAAATTAATGTAGGTGGGAGGAATGGAAGGAACACCTGCTAAAGGAATTTATGGAAGATGCATAATCATTACAAGGTAATGTGCAATAGCAAGGAAGGGGGGGGGGGGGCAAGGATGCTAGCGAATTAGCTAATTTTAGGAAGCAAGTCTAGGGTGTGCACAAAGGATGTGTGAAATTCTGGGAGGAGGGTGAGTGCACCAAGAGTGAGCTTGAGGGAAAATGAAACGACTAGGGGAAAAGGAAGGGAAGATGAAATGTGTAAAGTAGATGGAAAGTAAGAGAGGCCATGTGAGGAACTTCAGTTAGGAAAACACGCTAAAAGAACAATTGAAGTGCATGCAACCTGCAATATAGAATCTTAGAGACAAAATGGAAATATAATTTACCCAAATAACTAGGGAGTTATTTTGGATAACATTTTGGAGACTTTTGGAGCCATTTACCTGCTAGATGAAGGAGATCAGTAGCCTAGAGTATCCATTAGGCATGGAGTTTGCATGTATATAAATTTCTGATTCGTAACTTTGAAGAAATACCCTTGAGTCACTTAAAGCATGTTCTGAACTCTGTTTTGAATCCTGAAAGTCTATTGGAAACTCCTAGAAGATTACTGGCTTTTTGGAAGCAAAAAAAGAGTGCAAGTAAGGAGCACACGTAAAGAAAGAACTATGTACAAACAAGACAATGTGTGTGTAGTACACTTGGAGGAATTGAAACTACTCTAATATATACAAAATGATGCAACAATATTAATGGAAGGGTTTGAGATAGATCCCATTGACTGGGATTGATAGCATGCCTCCATCAAGATGAGATAACTTGAAAGAGTTAGCTTGCTTACAAGAATTTATAATATATGAGCCACTGCAAAGTGCATCAAACTTTGAATGATGCCCTAGTTTGGCTCTTTCAGCATCCTATTTTAATACCAAGTCTCCAAATTTGAAAGCTTGAGGCCTAGCCCATTTGTGAAACCATTCCGTTGTTGATTGATGATGCTTTTCTAGCTTGATCATGGAAGAATTCCTTGATTCTTCAAGTTCAACCAGCTCTGTCATTCTTATTTATCTTTGGTCTGCACCTTCAAATTCTAGTTGCTGGGTAAGTGATAAAGAATTCAAATTAAGTATCAAAGGAAGTGTATCCTCCTTTCCATAGACAAAATTATAGGGATAAGTTCCTATTGATTTATTCATGGTGATTCTATCTACCTAGAGTGCACGAGACCTTTGTATGCCATTGTCTTTGGTTGATGTCCATTGTTCGCTTCATAATCTGGATCAGGTTCTTATTTGTTGACTTTGCTAAGCCATTACCTTGAGGGTAATAATTAGAGGAGGTCTTCAAGTATATACCAAGAATAAGAGCCCAATCAATGATTTTAGTACTAAGGAAGGCCTTTGCATTATAAGAGATAACGGTTTGAGGAATGCCAAACCTTGTTATGATACTTTCGAGAAAGTCAAGAATGACTGAATTGGTTGATTCCTTGAGCATGAATTTTTTTGTCCATCTGGTGAAGTAATCCATAGCTGTCATCACCCATTTATGTTAAGAAATCGAAGGAGGATTGATCATGCCTATGAAGTCAAGACCTCATTGTGTAAAAGGATGATCTAATTAGATTTGTTGGAGGGGAAGAACTGCTAATCTTTTCTTTCCTGTAAAGAAAGCCTATTCTTTGCATTTCATGACCCACTTATGTACATCTGTGAATAAGGTAGGCCAAAAGAATCCTTTCATGATGATATTCATCACTATAGTCTTGGCAGAGAAGTGTCCACCAGAGAATCCATCGTGAAATTATGCTAACACTTTTTAAATTTACGCGCCATCAATACACCTTAATAGTTTTCCATAAAGATTTATTTTAAAGAGAAGGCCATCAATCAGAACATATGATATTAACTGCAACCTCATGTCTTCTCTTATTTACTTTATTCAAACTAGGATGGTACATTCCCTCAAAAAGGATTGTGATCATGTCTTTCCTATAGCTACGCATACTAAGATTTCCATCTTGTTCAGGTTCTACATGTGAGAGATTTTCATCATGGAACAATGAAGTCTCAGGATCATTCTATGCATCCTCAGCAGGTTGTTTGTAGAGCGTGCTACCTCTACCCAACTACGTGGATTTGATAGTCAAATCATAATCCATGATTTTTGTCACCCATCGTGCTCACTTCTCATTGATTTCTGCTCCCATGATGAAGTCTATCACACCTGAGTGCGAGACTAACACCTTGATATGGTTTGTGCTAAGAAATATTTTAATTTTTTGAGTGCACGCATAATGGCGTAGACCTGTATCTCCATGTGGCTATATTTGAACTCATAATCCTTCAGTGTTTGACTGAAGAAAGCCACTGGATACTCCAACCCTTGTTTATTTTGTTGTGTTAGGACAACAACAACACTCGCATCAGCTCCATAATCATAAAGGATGAAGTCTTTGGAATAATCCAAATTGATGAGTGTTGGTACACAAGCAATTTATTTCTTGATCTTATCGAAGCTCTCCTTTCCTTATGATGTCTATTTGAAGGTTGTTTCCTTCTTGTGAATGAGGGTGATAGGCCTTACCAGTATCGTAAATTTAGGAATGAAGACCTGAAAAAGCTGATTTTTCCTAGGAAGGACTACCATTCTTTCTTGTGTGCTGATAGGGAAATATCTAGTATGGCCGAAACACACTTAGGATCAATAGAGATGTCATCCTTTAAAACCACATGGCCCAAAATCTTTCCCTGTGCCACAAAAAAATTACACTTCTTGGGGTTAAGAGATACCCCAAACTTTCAGCATCTCTCAAATAATTTTTCTAAGTGTGCCATGTGATCCACGCTCTGCTTTGAGAAGATAGTTATGTCATCTAGGTAAACTAGAATGAACTAATTGATATATCCTTTGAAGGAAATATCCATGGCATGCTAAAAGATCATGCATGCATTTGACAAATCAAACAACATTTTCTGATATGAATATGTTCCCCATTTAGTTGTCAATGCTTTTTTGAATTGATCCTCTTCCTTGACTAGGATCTGATTGAAGCCAAAATACCCATCTAACATAGAGAATATTTGTGTGCTGGTCATAGTCTACAAAATATGATCCATAGAAGGCGAATGATAATGATCCTTCAAAAGTGCCTTATTTAAATATATGAAATTGACACATAGTCTGATTTCACTGTTCTTATTGTGCACTGGAATAAGATTTGCAACCCAAGTAGGAAACTTGATCATAAATATTATGTTTTCCTTAATGAGTTTAGACAATTATTTCCTCATGAGAAGCTCTATCCTTGGATTGATTGGCATTTGCTTTTGTATGATGGACTTGATACTATGATCTAGGTTAATGGAGTGCTAAGAAAATATTAGATCAAATCCTTTGAGGTCTTCATATTCCCACAAGAATATGTCACTATATTTTTGGCATAGAGAGATGAAGGCCCGATTTTCATCAAGCGCGTAATATTTAATGAGAAGAAACTCTTGACCACACATAATAGTGACTGGGGAGCAGTCTTCTTGTGTCATGTGCATATTCCTTTCTTCACCCTTGAACTCATCATCAAGCCTGAATATTTTCTCTAAGGTAACCAATCATTTAGGAAACTTTTTTGTCTTTAACTAGATCACTTGGTCACCATAGCTGTTATGCAAGTTAACTTACATGCTTGAAGAGAACTTAGTTTCATTTTGAATGAACTAGATGATCTACATGTCACTGTTAAAATCTTGCTATCTGGTGTTGTTTTCTGGAATGGATGGTCTGATTATCATTTTGACATGCTCCACATTTCCCTTGATGAAATTCTCTGTAGGAGGAAAAATGTGAACCAAGCGCAACCATATTGTCTACCTCTTTATTCATCCTCCTTGGTATCACCTATAGATTCAAAGCATCAAATCTCTCAAGGAGGTAACAAAGTCTATGTTTATAAGCTTTGAGAAGATTATTATTTGTTTTATATTTTTTTGTGACCCGATGGATGAACAATTCTATGTCCCCAAAGATTTGAAGGGCCTTAATATATTTCTTCTCAACAATAAGTAGACCATGCACCAATGCTTCATATTCCGCTACATTGTTGGAGCACATAAACTATAACCTTTGTGTGAAGAATAATTTATCATCCTTGGGAGAAATGAGAACAACACCTGTGCCTATTCCATTTCTACTTCTGGAACCGTCAAAGTAAAGTTTCCATAAACTATGGTTTTCTTCATTTTTCTTGAGTGCACATGGCAGCACAACTTCTTCTTCAAGGAAGGTACCAAGCCTAGTCTCAAAATATTCAATTTCTTCAGCATATGAATCAAACTTGTGGTGCATTTCTGCCCACTCATCTAGCACTAAGTTAGGTACAGGAGTGCCTAGAACAGGATGCTCTTCAGAAGTTGAAACTTGTTCTTCTTGGATTAAAAAATTGGCTTGGAGAGGAGGTGGGTCAGATGACTCAACATGATAGGAAAATATTGACTCATCTTGTAAGGTAAAATGGGTACCATACCTTGTCTTGAGTAACATATGAGACCAATCAAAAGACAAGTAACCACCCACTTTAGCATTAAAATACCTTAAAAGACATAAGGAAAACAAAGGAGGTAGGTCAATGATTGACACATATTGAGTTATAGTGAGGCTTGGACATACATGAAGGGTTAACTCAAGATCCTTGATGACTACCAAAGTGGTGATAGTTGAGCCATCAAGCTATAGGACTCCTTTGGACAAAGGGCTATACTTAAGACCTAGGACATCAACAATTTTCTTAGGCATAATAGAAGTACTAGCACCTAAGTCAATCATACAATTATGCACAAGGTGTTTTCCTATGATCAAATACATATAAAAGGGGGGGTTTGATAACCTTATTTACGTTCTTCTCCTCTTCTTGAAAAATATTGACAACACTGCACAATTTTTTGATGGATGAATTAGCATGTGGGAGTTGGGCCAGGGATTCATGAAATAGGTTGCACTGAGATGGAATGGCTAGGGCACCCACATTGTGACATTTATATTTGTCTTCTTCATTTGGTCCACAATGTTGAATGGAAGGCCCATTGACTTGTGCATTTGGGGCATACCAACATCCTTTCTTGTTTGTTCAGGTGCAAAGGAAAGGGCCTTAGCTTGCATAGAGGCTTGAGCTACCAAAGGAGGGGTGCACATTACTTCAAAAGGAGTGTTGTGTAGAGCCTCGTGGATAGGAACTTGCACTCCTTTGATATTAGATTCCTTGGCTGCATCTATTTTCTTTTTAGGATTCCTTGTGTTTCAGGAATTGAGATTTGGGTTACAAACTCGAGCATTATCTTCTTGTACCTTGTGTTGTCAAAAACCTAGGCAGGTGGTCTATTTGTGTCATCTATAACTTGATTAATTATAAGAAGTCTTTAGTGCCAAAGAACATAAGGTTGGCCTCTGAAGGGGCTTTTGGATTTTCTTGACTCTTAGGATCACATGCATTTGTGAAAGGTTCATATTTGGAAGCAACATGAATCATGTAGGTCTACACACGTGCAACATTAGTGTAGTGATATTTAATTTGAGGCATGTTACAAGAAAAGCACCATTCTAAATCTTGTGCCAGATTGTTCTGAACTGGAACAAGTTATTAGTTTGTGCTAGGTACTAGGAGATGCTGTGCAGGAGGAACTAATTGCAAGGGAAGGTGTGCACTAGCATGCCATCTATCATTTTTTTGGTTCTTCCTATATCTCTGGTTTGTATACTAATTCCACTAGGGCTGATTGTTTTGGATATACCCTTGATTAGAACTATTTTTGAAGGGTTACACCTGTTATTTTTCTAAATATATAACTTTATTGGACAAGTTTCTAATCAGGGCCTTCATTTCTTCAACTTCCTTCTGTAGCATAAGAGAATATGATGTGGATGTAGGAGGTTGAGTGCTTTTCCCAACAATGGGAGTAATGGAAGATTGAAGAACACTAGACATCTCCAGGAATAAGGGCATGAGAGGCCTAGGGGATAACTTAATTACCTGAATGAGACTATTTTCTACCCTTATTCCAATACTGTAAGTAGTAGGTAGGGTTCTACCTCCCATGGAGTGAATCATGACTAAAATGTCACTATTCAAGGCCCTTAGATAATATAAGAAAGCATTCTAGGCTATAAGCCTTACCATTTGAGGGATTATATCCAAAGTCTTCTAAAACCTGATATTGAAATCAGTCATTTACTCATCAGGCACTCTCTTTGTTGTAGTCAGTTGCTCCACCAATGACATGTGATCTAACTTGTCCTCAAAATAATTACACAGAGCTATTCCAATATCATACCATGTCGCAATAGAAGAAGGTCTCAAACCTCAGTACCACTTAAGTGATTTAGTAGCTTGACTACTACATCATCATGCATGATCAAATAGACATATCACACATTTTCTATATCCTGGATGTGCTCAATAGGGGTGACTTGATTCTCACTAGTAATATATGGGATATTATTGAGTGTGGCTGTTGGAATATCATTTTGCACATTCAGAACAAGAGGTATTTTTCTAGTGAATTTGGAAAACTTACGTGAAGGAGGAGGTGGATGTAGTGCCATGGTAGGGTGTGCAAGTTTGTTATGAGAAGGAGTGGAATGAACGTGGCACAATGGATATAGATATAAATGAAAGGGTGTTCCACTATGTATTCTCCTTGGAGATAGCTGGAGGTACTTGAAAGATGCTTCATCTTCCACACTTTGTCTAGTATGCACTCTTCTCATGAAAGACACTCAAGACTGTTGAAAACAATAGATATGGAATAATTGGGAGTCGCTAGATGTGTTGAAACAAGCCTCTAAAGGATGGAAATCATTAAGTCACACACCTAAACTTAGTAATGAATAAATTTAAGCTTTCAAAGTTTGTCCCACCGGGTGTGATAGAAACTATTGGGGCTCAAACTTTCACCTATCACAGATCAGATTGAAATAATTTGTTGAGTCAACAATGAGACTGTCTCAAAGTTGTGGGACCTTAAGGGCTTGAGAAAGACCTTCAGAGAAGGCCAGTTCTTCTACCTAATTCTACTGATACTGTTACTGCAACTACTACTCCTAATGCTGAAATGAAAACCTAAGCTAAACAAGCCAAGGGAACAAGGATAGAAATAGACCATGAAAATGGAAAACTAAACTAAGGAAGGTAATAACACCATAAGGAGAGGGGGATGAACACAATCATATTTGAGTGAAAAAAAATAAAAAATTCACAAAAGAAGGATATACATGCGTAATACCGGCCATAACACAGCTGCAAATTTGTTTTCATGAAAAACAATTAGGAAAGGAGATGTAAGGGATGTGGGAAATCACAAAAAAACAAACAATATGAAGGAAAGATAAGAAAGAAGAATAAAAATAGGTTAAGGTAGAGAATAAAAATAAAATAATGCTTCTATTACTTCCAAAAATGTACAGTCGATTACAATGGCGTCTGAGGCCGATATCCATATATAAAGACGAGATTCAAATTTCTGTAACTCAAAATGCAAGGCAATACCTATATAAATTGAAATAATCCAACCTTATCAATGAGAAATTATCTTACATTTATAGATGAATCAATGAGAGGAAGGGAGGAGAAGGAGGGAAAATATAATTTGAAAATTCAACCACCAATAACTAGTAATGAATTCCTTCGAATCCACCTGGCGTTCTGTCAAATGCACTTCTCCATGTCTTTTTTTCATGGAGGAGAAGGAAAGGGGTGAGATCTGAATCAAATTGGGTGGTTGGAGAAATCATATCCTACATTCATGACATGAGATATTTTTTCCATTTTCTCACCTATCCAATCCCACCGAAATTTGAACTTGAGTGATATGGAGTGTAACCTATGTCATCAGATATTTTGTCATCTTTTGCCACATGTCACAATTTAATTGGTTGTAAGGATTCAACATCTTATTAGTGTGCTTTGGTACGTTGTGTGTGATTCACTCAATGTCTGACAGTCCACATGGAATAGGAACTATCATCAAGGAAGGCACGACAAAACACAAATGAAAGAAGTGCAAAAGAAGAAATCAGGAGGTGCACAAAAGTAATGCATGTGGGAGGAATGAAAGGAACACCTGGAGAAACGTATGGAAGAGGAAAAATAATTAAAAGATAATGTGCATCAATAAGGAAGGGGGTGCACGAGGATGCCAAGGACTTAGATAATTTTGGGAAGCAAGTCTAGGGTGTGCTCGAAGTATGTGTGAACTACTGGGAGGAAGGCAAGTGTGCCAAGAGTGGGCACGAGGGAAAACAAAAATAGATAGGGGAAAAGGAAGGGAATATGGAAGGCTTGAAGTAGATGGAAAGCGTAAGAGGGCACATGAGGAACTACATGAGAATTGCAAAGCTTCTCAAGGAAGCCATGGATATGCAGTTTGGTTTCATTTTATATTATTGCTTTGGGGTTTGATATGCACTTCTAAGAAAACTGTGCATGTTAGGTTTGTGCAAGTTAGACAAGAAACTGTGACTATGCTTAGAAAGTAAAATTGGCCTTCAATTTATGGAATTTTTTATGAACACAAGGATTATTATATGAGGGTTTATCTAAGACATAAGTAAGATCCAATTCTAGTTAAGAAGCAATAACTAAAGAGGTTGAGATGCTTTAGTTTTGAGTATAAAATAAATATTTAACAAAATTAGAGTTGGGGGAATATCTTATTGGGCTTGCTGGCTCATATGGATTGGAACATGGAATAACCTTGTAGAAATATTCTTAATGACATACATTGCTATACGTTTACTTTTCTAGTTATTTCCTAATAAAGTATTGAAATGTCTTTATGTGGGTTAAATGATTTCATTGTGAAATATTTACATGGAGAGATGTATGTGTTCTTATCTACTTGTTTGGGTATTCATACCCTTTAGTGTGTGTGATTTATTTTATTGGTGTAAAGTGTTATTATTAAGTTATTCTTATCCCCCTTTTGGGATTATGAACTGTATTTTCTATTTTCTTAAGAAAAAGGGATAATAGGGTATATTAGATGCGAAGGACTGATATAAATCTGTAATGAAGCATAAGTAATGACCAAGCCTATAGGATCTAGAGGTAGATTTTTGTGAATAGCTTGCTAGCTTGAAACCTCCATGATGTCTGTGAGGATATTCATATCTATCTCATTCTTGATAAATGTGACACTAAGTCACTACAATCAATGGTGTGTGGACCGAATGAACCCTATTGCTTTTGGAAATAAATAGCCTCAGTCTTATCAAAACTTCCTTGAGTTGATTTCTTTATGAGTTCCTTTTTTGATACCAAGATCTGCTATCTCTCGGTTTTCATATCGATGAAAATCATTTGGGAGGAATCGTGACGTAGCAGTCACTTTTCCTGAGATAGAAGAGGGTTTGATTTTAACCGAGTCATTTATTGATCAACCCTAGATTGATGAATGCCAATTTTTTAGCTGTATGTGTCTCTATCTCTATTTGGATGACGTGATAGAAATGTTTTCCATACTAGGATGTTGTAAAAATTTACCACTTAATATGGTGAACCGGGTGTGGAAAGGAGTAACTAGTCCTTGTGTACTCAATTGAGGTTTTCTGTATTTAAAAGTATGATCCTTAAGTAGGAACTCCATCTGAATCTATAATGAGGAGTTATACAGGTGAGGTGAATAAATAAATGGTATGAGTTTTCTTCTACAAATAACTTAATAGTGTTTATTATATTCAAGACATGTATGGATGTAACCAAAATTCCGTATTGCCTTATAACTAGAGTATCAAATTATTTTTATTAAGAAAAAGGTCACCCATACATAGATCAATAATATAAGAATCTAGTGGTTCATTTACTGAATTGGACAAGACCAGGTTGTAATAATATATTTTCTCATTAAGTGGCATGTAGATTTTCTATGGGGATCTTAAATTTCAGGGTTTGACTTGAAATAATATAATTTGTTTAGTAGACTTCATCCCAAATGAGGAAGTGAAGATCTCTAACTTTCTATATTATTGTGCCTTGCTTGCTGGATCATATTGAAACATGATAGGTTGTGTGAAGAGAAGTAATTTTTATAATTTACTCTTGGTTGGTGTTAACATGCAACCATATTGAATTAATGTAATGAAACGTTACTTTAATATCATGTTGTTAAGAAAAGAAAAAGGACTTATTAGATAAATTCTATGCTTGGGTTGTGATACTTGCTGTGTTTATATGATAGAAGTATGTATAAATATTAGTAGTAAATAGAGCTTAGTGCTGGAATTCATGTGCTTGTGGAAAAATGTTGTTTAATTGTTATCATTAAACAATGAAGATAATATTATATTACTTTGTAATTAATTAGCTAGATAAGGATTTGTGTAGCCATGCCAGTTTGGTTGGAACTAACCATGTGCAATTTGTACTTCAACATTTTCAGATTGTAGGTTAAAGAGCAATGTGAAAAGAATAAAAGGCAAGATATGACATAATTTTTGATGTTATTTTGAGTTGTGAAATATCATGCATGTATTATGTTTGATTGAATTCGATTGTTGAGGAATATCATAATTGTACATGTATGATTAAAAGTGAAAGAAATTGCTTCACATGATGTAAGAAAGGCAAATATAAGCCTGTTGTAGTTTATTATTGTTGTAATATCACAATGTACTTTTAATGAGGTTTTTAACCTCTGTGATATAAAGATATGTCACTATTTTTCAATGTACTTGTGTTTTTATTAAGTGTTATAATTCTTGGCAGAATATTAATGCATTATTGACCTTTGATGATTATTGTTAACATTATGATTGATTATTGTCGTATGTTTTGATGAGGTATTATTTTACTACGACCACCATAATAATATGGCTATGATGCACTACATATTACTTATTATAACACCATGTTTCATTATTCATTAAAATATTTATGAACATTGATTAATCATATTAGCGATATCATAAACCTAATGTTGTGATAACATGTAAGATATAATCATAGCTAATGATATCTTTCTGCTGTATCTTAATCATTAATAAATGACACATAATAAATTAAGAGTACTTAATGGTACAAATGTACTTATCTATTCTAGTAAAATAAGTCAACCTAGTACCTAAGAATTGATATTAATGAATGCTTAAGTTATTGAACAATGAACTTAATAACTTAAGAATGGAAAATAATCCCAATTATATGATTGAGATGATTGTGCGGTGAATGGAGGGACATGTTTCATATGGCTTATGTGTAGTCATGAAACCAGGATAGCTAGCGTGATGCCATAAAAATATGGCCATAGTATTGCAACTGACTAATTACATTGTTTGTCACCATTTATTCTGTTTCATGCTCGAGAGGCTACACTATGAAGATATTTATAGTTCTTTGAACGTTTAAAAAGGTTTAACCAAATAATATACTGGGTATATAATCTCGAGAGGATCATTAAGGGGGATCAGGGAGATTTACAAAACCTTGTAGTTACACATGGTTATCATAGGTTGTTTGGTTGTATTCTAAACATTAATTAATGTTGGATTAATTTTCTACAATCTATTAATACTTGAAGGCATTAAGATAATTAAATAGGATCATTGTGAAATAACTTACGGGAATTTATAACTCTTGTGTGCTGGAATGTAATGGTTGTTTTTTAAATTCATTGAAGGTATAAAATATATTAAATGAGTTAGTGTAAAAAATAATTTCTTTTCCCTAGTTGAGAAGAGTATTAAAGAGGTGTTACATTGCTCTGCCTTCATGTCTTTATGACTTGACTCAGTCTCCTGCACTGTCAAGCTCATTGTGTTGCCTTTCCAATAGAGCCACCTTTCTCAAACCCTCTCTCCTTAGCTCAAATTTCTCACTCCCTATGTTGTCATACCACCCTACTTAGCCTCCCATCTATTTCAACCAATTTCACTTGCATGTGTTACATTTCAGATCTCTCGTCGAGTTATGCCCACAGGCACCTGCCTCGAGCCTCTCTCACAGGAGACTTGGCATATGCCTTGACTTATTTGAACTGATTTTAACAATTATTTTCCCTCCTAAACCTAACTCACATTTTTTATATCAAAAGGCTTTTTTTTATATAACTTAGTTTATAAATATAAAACTTAGCTTTATTTTTTTAAACTAAAGGTCAAGATGATTTTAAAAGGAAAAGATTTTTTAATAAATTAATTAGGTCATAAAATTGGTTTAAAGGTTAGTTAAATTTTAATACCTTATTATTAGTTTTATCTTTTGGATTAATGAAAGTAATAGGGAAAACTAGTAAAATTTAGTATTATAGGGCATTTTTCCTAACATGTGCTTGTAAAGGATTGTCATTTTCTGAAGGTCTTTTTTATATTATGGGAAGTTTTTTGACTCTTTCAAGAGTCATTTTCACATTTTTTAGAGATATTATTATTGTTTGCGGGTTAGTGAGAACTTCCACCACAACCTTACAGAAAGGGATTTCTAAAGAGACGTGAGAAGTTGTTTCTCACATAGAACTTAGTTTTTCCCTTTTTGCTTGTTTTTTCCTTGTTTTGTGCTTATTACGATGTCGATTCATTGTGATATCTTGAAACTCATTTTGGTCTCCGATGTTGCATATTTTTATGCCAATTGCATGGTAGTGACCAAAAATTTCATGATGCAGGAACACATATGATTATAATCAAAGCACTAAACTATTAAGTGCCGAAAATAAGGGGTGAAAATATTGTTTTGGGTGTGTGTACACGTGTTTCCTTTATTTTTACAATCTTAATTTCTCTCCCCTCATGATGGATACTAGTGTTGTTCCTTTTCTCACACCATTTAAATTCTTTGAATGAAGGTATAATATGATTATAACACTACGGGGCAAAGTGTTATACTGCATCACTATGGGAATGTAAAAAGAACCAACAACTGAACCTGAGAAATGTAGGTGGTTCAAATGATGTGACAGAGCCTTAGGTATTATTTGTATGTCCATCTCTCCTGACTTGCTCTTCCACAACACCTGATGGAGCCTAGAAAAATATTAATGATATGTTTGGAAAACAAGATGACATGAGATACCATGAGTTGGAGAACGAACTGCTAGTATTAACTCCTAGTAAACTTTGATAACCTAGAGGCCTTGTTCTCAAAGTTTTTACACACTCAATTATTGTTGAGAGAACATGGAGTTGAAAAAATATGTGTAACTGATCTTATCAATTCTTTCTAATCTTGGCCCCAAATACTTTGTCTTTGTTTCTACCTTTTATGCCATGAAAGAAGCTTTGAGGACTGTTTAGAAGATGCACTCATTTAAAATTTTTTCATCCCAACTCATTCAAGAATAAGACAAGTTAATTCAAATGGGAGAAATCAAGTCCAAGTCACATGCACTAGTAAAAATTACCGGTAAAGGAAAGGAGAAGAAATAGGAAAAGAAAGAGAAAAAGGACCAACCTAAGTAATAAGATAAGACCACCCAAATGGAACCCAACACGAATGATTCTACTTCTAAGCCTAAAGAGAAGAAGGAAAAGTGTAAGTGTTCCTATTATAAGAAGTTAGGAAATGAAGAGCATCGATGCGTGATAAAACAAATTGACCACCTAACTCATTTACTTGAGAAAAATAATATAGGTGTTCCTGAGTCTATATAGAAAAATGCTCTAAAACTTGAGTCTTCCGAAGAAAAGGAATCCAAATATGAGAAGAAGAAAGGAAGGGCCCTTGTAGCTAGAGTTTCTATATCATTGAAATGGGTCATAGTTTCTAGTGCATCACGCCCCATAGGTTATTCACATGTTTAGTTTTTCGATATTGAACTGTGTGATATATCCCAAATTACGTAGGGTGATGAAACTTCAGTGTCAGTTACTGGTAGTGGATCGGTAAAATTAGATGGTAGAACCTTTAACAATGTTTTAAGTGTTCCTGATATCTCTACCAATCTCCTATTAATTTAACAAATCACTCATATTAGTGAAGGAATGCAAGTATAATTTAATCCTAACTCAGTGATCATTCATGAGATTCGTAATGAGACTATAATGGCTAAGGGAAAGGTGAATCATTAGTCTCAGTTGTACACCTTTTCACACTTTACTTTTGATTCCTCACCTAGTTCATTTCTTACTCACGCTAATAAGGTTAGTAAGTTGTGACATGATAATTTTAGTCATTTAAACTATTGTTACATTGAATAATTGTGATCTGTAAAATTCTACTTTGAAAACTTATGAAATCATATAACTTCTGTTCTACTTCCAATTTTTTCAAAAATGATAGTTCTGAAAGTTAGTGAATGGAATTTAGTGCTTTATAACTACTTGTAGAAATAAAAGAATGACTAATTAAGCACACCACCAAATTTGTATTCTAGAAAACCCCCTGATTAAGGGAAAAACTAGTCAGGACGGGAAAATTTTCTTTCTTCCTAGTATTATATTGGCCAATTACAAATGTACATATTATGAGAAGTTGAAGGAAGACAACAATGTCACTCCCACCCTCTTTACTTGCTTGATCTACTCATACACCTTGCTTCTATAAATCAATTCTAGCACCAATGGTTTTTTTGTCACTTATCCCATCCAAGAATGATGAATTCCACATGCTCTTCTTGTATTTATAGCTTATTCCATATGTCCACCTGTGCACTGGAGAATAGGAAGATACATCCAAGTCAGAGACATAGCCCAGATGTTCAAAATCTGTGAATATTTTTGAGTTTTTATATATATTATCTAACAACGTAATAGGACCACTGATAGACACATAGGGGTGGTTATGCAATTTTCAGTGACCACAGAGGGGTATTTACACAACTGCTACTCTATAGATAGTGGTTGTTTTATAAGTTAACCATTTCTCTTGGTTTTTTCATTTTTCCTTCTGATCCTGGTTATTATGATGAAGTAGTGTTTTTTTAGATCCCTATGGATCACACCTCCCCTGCTCAGGAGGCTTTTGGTTCCACAAAATATTATGGGGAAGTAGATGAGGAAAACATTCCCTCACTTTCTCCTTCGAGTACCACTTGGCTTGCCTTGGTGTCTTCCCATTTAGTCCAACTTACTAAGACTCCTATGGACCTTTTATTATTTCCCCGACCTTCTATTGCAACACTACATCCTCCTCTACCTCACCTCATGAATATAAGACACAATCCTCTATCGAAGGTAACAATTGACATTATTTTTCCTCATCAATCATAGATGGCACATATAGGTGCAATTTCTCACAATTTACCACTGAGTATACCCACATGAGGTGTGGAAAATCAAGTTTGAAATATTTTTCTCCAACCTGCAGTAGTATGGTGAATGGTCTATATCGTAGTGGCTTGAATTTCCTTTCTTGAACTTGTAGTCTTTCCTTGATCAAGTACAACCAAAATTTTTCTCCAACATGAAGCTTGTGCTCTCTATGATGGTGATCATTCCTAGCCTTGTATTTTTCTTGAGACTTCTCTAATTATTCTTTCACCTTGAGATGGATTTTCTGGATCCTCTCAAAAAAATTCACTTCTCTAGTCACTTATGAATAATGTATCTCTCCTTCTTCCTACTATCCAACTATAATTTCCAGTGGATTGGTAGGTAAATACCCCAAACATGTTTTAAAAGGTGACTACATAGTTGATGATGAATGTACCACCCTATTGTAGGAATACTGAATGTAGGCTAATGAATCATCCCAAGACCATGGATATTTTCTATTATACCCTCTAATCAGCTGTACTAAAGTCCTATTTACCATCTCTATTTGCCCATCTGGCTGAGGATGGAAGGCTGTGCTTCTCTATTACCTAGTTTCAATCTTGTCCCACAATATAGTCAAAAAATTCCCTAAGAATCTATAATCTCTTTCAGAAACAATAAACTTTGGCAAACCAAAATTAACCCATACATTAGTAAAGAAAATTTCAGCTACATCCTGTCCTTTTATTGTCTTTTTTATATTCCATAAGAACACACATTTTACTAAATCTATCTACTACAACATATAAGTAATCATGGTCATGTTTAGACATAGGTAGTCCTCTTAAAAAATCCATAGAGATATCCTCCGAAGGTTGAGTATGGACCGGTAAAGGAATATACACACCTTCCTTCTTGATTTTAGGCTTGCTTGTACAAAAAAGTTTACATCCTATTATGAATTTAGATACTTCATCTTGTATATTGGGCCAATATATATACCTTTGAAAGTGATACATGGTCTTGCCAACACTAAAATGTCATGATACTTTTGAGGTATGTGCTTCCCTCATTAATGAAATCATTTCTTATTTTAGCACACAAAGCTTCTCCCATCAATAGAGTATCCTGTCTTTGAGATAAAAATCATTAATACCCATCTTTTCAGTTCATTTTGACTGCAACAGTTGATATGTGACCCTAAAATATTTGTCTTGAGCATATACCTATCCATAAACTTCCTTCATGAAGGGCTCAACATGGGAGATAGTGTACAAACTAGATATTTTCTCCTGTGTTGGTGGCCTAGACAATATTTATACCGCCAAATTTGTGTTACCTATTTGATCACCAAATGGAACTATTGAAGGAACCCCATCCACTTGTAGTGCCTTTCATGTTGTAATTTATATTGTGCTTACAAATATTGGAGAGTTTTGTGGGTAGTGTTCACATTAGTTTCTTTACCCAAAAAATAATGTTTCCATTTGTTTATTACATGAACTAGTGCATACATTTATTTATCATATACTGAATATCACTTAACTTCTAAAGTGAAAAACTATTGAAGTGAAAGTTTTAGAATGAAATCATATTGGCTTACCTCCATGTAGCAACACTGCTCCCATGGTGTAATTGTTGGCATCCATCTCTACTTCAAAGGGATGATATAAATTAAGAACAACAAGTACTGGATCATGACTAATTTTGTACTTCAATAAATCAAAATATTGATCTTGTAACTTACCCTAGTCAAAACCATTAGTCTTTTTGGCCTCTGTGTGTAGAGGCGCTGTAATAATAGAGAATCCCAAAATGAACTTCCTCATGTATTCTAATGCTCCCACAAAAATCCTAGTCTCTATGGATCCTATTGGTGTTGGCCAATTGGTGATGGCTTCCACCTTATTTGGATCCACTTGTAGTTATCCTCCTCTAACCATGTGCCCAATATAGACAAGTGACTATTTGGAAAATTCACAGTTATTCATGTTGCATAACACTTGTTTCTCCTTGAGAACTTGCAAGACTTGCAACAAATGTGTTAGATGTTCATCCCATGTGGCACTAAAAATCAGAATGTCATCAAAATATACAATGAGACATGTATCTATGAATTCCCACAATACATCATTCATCAATCCCATAAATGTAGATGGTGCACTACATAAACCAAATGGAAGTAATAACAACTCATACAAACCCTATTTTTTTTAAAGGTAGTATTCCATATATCTTCCTCCTTCATCTTGACTTGGTGATAACTAGACTTGAGATCTAAATTTTTGAAGAACTTTACATGTTGAAGTTGGTCCAAGAAATCATTTATGCACGGGAGTAGATATTTGTTCTTAATGGTAATCTTGTTTAAAGCACAATAGTCATTGAACATTATCTAATAACCATCCTTGTTTGTAACCATTAGAATAGGAAAACCACATGGAAAGGTGATTGGTCATATCACCCTTTGGTCTAATAGCTCATGGAATTGTTTCTTTACCTTTGTACTCTCCAACAAGGATTGCCTATACAAACTGATATTTGGTAGAGGGGACTATGGAAACAACTGAATCTCATGTTCTACTTCTCATTTTGGTGATAACCCGCTAGGAGTTTGGAATACTTCCTGAAAATACTGAATTATGTTATCCAAATCCTTCATCCCTTTGTTTGAAACATCTAAAATTTCTTCCCCATCTTTCTTATCTTTCAATCAAAGTAAACAAAACTGGTTATGATTTTCCTGAATTGGTCTCTTTTATTTCTTAGCACTTACCATGACAAGTTTTGACTTACACCTATGTGCCCCATATGTTGTAACTAAATCCATCCTTGACCCATCTATATTGTTTCTCCCTTATTATGAATATAACATCCCTGGTATATAAGTAAGGAATCTCAAGAACAACATCAAATGCATCGAGTGGAATTGCATAAACTTCTAATACATCTCTATATATTGAGAATTGATCCCAAACTTGAACTTACATCTTTATGTTACCTTAATTTCTACACCCTTCTTCACCTATCCCAAAAGATAAGGATGTGGACGATCATAAGTTTCAAGACCAATATTCTTTACAACCGTATCAGAAATAAAACTAGATTGAGAACCAGTATCAACCAAAACATTTAAGTTGGTCCTATTATTCTAGATTTTAATTTTAAATAGCATAATCATTTCTTCCTCTTGTTCCTGGTTATTCATATTAGTTTTTTTGCATCCCAGATGCTCATCTACATCAAACTCATCCTCTATCTCTACCTCCCTATATGTCTTTACAAATGTCATGGAATTCTTAGTTTAGCTCTTTGGATGAAATTTTAGATGCAAATTCAAACATGTAGCATCAATATGACCATTGATACCACAATTATTACAGAAATTCTTAGGATCTTTACAAGTATTCAAAGTGGTAGCAATATTTTTACCTTTCCATTTATCCTTGGTACTAGTTTGTCCCTACTCTTTCTATAGCTGATTTGTTCACTGTTTTGTCCTTGATTGTGATTCTCCTTATTTTTTCTCATAATCTATGTATTATGCTTACACACATGCTTCATTGATATCCTTGGGTTTCGTGGAGATGACCTTTCTTCGTAGGTGAGTGTGAATTCCTCCCAAATACTTGGTAAGAATATCCTCATCCTCCAACTAGATATCTAGCAATATGGCTTGCCTCCAAAATTCCATAGTATAATCCTACACACTTTATCCATTGGTTTGTCTAAAATAATACCATTTAATCATCTGGTCAGTATTATGGCCAATAGGATAAAAATTTTCCCTTAGAAATTCTTAAAAATGCTCCCAAGAACTTACAATAGGAAAATTATTCTTTTCACAAGTGGCTAGATGGGTTTCTCACCAAACCAGAGCATGCCCTTCCATCTTGAGATGTGCAAAGGTGATCCTTTATGCCTTAGTGATATTGTGCACACTAAAATATACCTCCAATTAATTTATCCATTTATCTAGTAATTCTGCATCTACTTTTCCTTCAAATCTTTTAATCTTAACTTTAGTTTTAACTTTAAAAGAAACATGATCAAGTTTTACCTTCCCTTTATCAAATGAAGTTTCCTCTTCCTGATCTTCCATACCTTCCTCATTGTGTCTCTTCCCTATGCTAAATTTCTTAGCCAAATCTCGAAACACTTAGTCTATGAAGTCTTGCCTGATCGTTTTTGTCCTTTGCTGATCTGAGAGTTCCTTTTGGTGGTTAAACACCCTATCCACAATGCTTTCCAACATCTCAATTCTACGGACCAAGTTCTCTTCTTCCATTTTTTCTCTAACCCTTTGATTCCACCTTCTCATATCTATCTTCAGATCGTAAGGTATTAATTATTTATCTATAGACCTTGTCACTGACAAACAAATCACACAAGAATGAATACCATAGTCCTTTGGATATTATTATTATATCTGATACAAAAATGATCCATAAAATTCTACTTTGAAAACTTATGAAATCACACAACTACTATTATACTTCCAATTTATTTGAAAATGACAATTCTGAAAGTTAGTGAATGAAATATTGTGCTTTAGAACTACTTGTAGAAATTAAAGAATGAACAATTAAGCACACAACACCAAATTTTTATCCTAGAAACCCCTAGATTGAGGGAAAAACTAGTCTGGAAGGGAAATTTATCTTTCTTCCCAATATTATATTGGCCAATTACAAATATAAAAATTACAAGAATTTGAAGGAAGAAAAAAATGTTACCTCCACCCTCTCTAATTGCTTGCTCTACTCATACACCTTAATTTTACAAATCAATTCCAAAACCAATCATTTCTTGCTCACTTCTCCCATCCAAGATTGATGAATTCCACATACTCTCCTTATATTGTTATCTTGATTCATATGTCCTCTCATGCACTGAAGAATAGGAGGAGACATCCAAGGAAGGGACACAACCTAGACATTCAAAATTTGTGACTATTCATGGGTTTATATATTTTTCTATATCATGACAAGACCTTTGGTGGACACAGAGGGGAGGTTACATAATCATTGTGATGGTTATACAACTATCGGTGACCACAAAGGGGTGGTTACACAACCTCCTCTATGTAGAAAGTTGTCATTTTTTTACTTGACCATTTTCCCCTGTTTCTTGTCATTTTTCCTTATGATCTTGGTTATTTTGGTGAAGTAGTGTTCTCTGGATCCTTATGGATCAAATTGAGTGAACATGAGATTGTCAATGGGTTACCTTGAGTCAATTTTTCTAAGGGTATTTGTGAGGGTTGTGCCCAGGGGAAGCACCCCAAAGAAATATTTGGCAACAGAAAATCTTGGAGAGCCTCTCATCCCTTGGATCTTGTTCATAATGAACATTTTGGTCCCTTTCAATATGCTTAATTAAATAGAGATATTTAGATACTTACATTCATTGAAAAATCTTCATGTTATACGTGGGTTTAATTTCTCAAACAAAAATAGGAAGTTTTCGATCACTTTCGAGACTTCAAGGCTCTTTATGAGAAACACGATTAAAGGTATATCAAATTTCTTCAAACTAAAAAATGGAGGTAAGTATGTGAGAAATAGGTTCAATGATTTCTACACCTCTGAAGGGATTTATTTGCAGTGTATACTTACTTACATCCCTTCAAAAAATGGAGTTGTAGAAAGAAAGAACAAAACCCTTAAGGAGATGGCCACTTGCATGGTTCATTCTAAATTACTTCCTCCACATTATTGGACCATAACAATGAATTGTTCTTGTTACATTTAGAACCAATTTCCATAAAAATTAGTAAAAGGGATGACACCATTTGAGGCTTAGTATAGACATAAACATGATGTCAAGCACTTTTGCATCTTCAGATAACCTATTATGGCTCAAATTCCCAAAAAGAGACTTAAGGCATTAGAACCAAAATCCAGACCTTATATATTTGTAGGGTATCCTAACAATGTGAAGGGATATAGATTATTTAACCCCACCACTCTTTAGCTTTATATTAAGCGATGTGTGAAGTTTGATGATTTATCTTCTACTTCCACTTCTCTACATGTTGAGGTCCTTTTCCCCCTCTCTGACTTTGATTTGTACTCTTATGATGATGATATTATTGAGAATTCCATTATTACTCCTCTTTCTCCTCCCACTTTAGAATATTTTTATTCTAATAGTGGTGATGATGAGGACTATGTACCCTCTCACTTGAGTGAAGAATCAATAGATTCTGAGCTTGACTCTCCTCTTGGTCATTGCTGGGATAGGAAGACCATGTAGAGTACTGGAGATTGGATATGGGATCCTTCAGATGAGATACAAACTCATTCAGAGCATTAGACCCCTCACCTTTTTCATCTTTGTTTCTGAACCTCAATCTTTTTGTGAGGATTCTAGATTCCTAAGTGGGATTCTTCCATGGAGGAGTATTCCTCTCTCATGAAGAAATATACTTGGGATCTCACCCCTCTACCTAATAGAATAAAATTGGTTCAGTGCAAGTGGGTATACCAAAGAGGGTTCATTTTAGGGGTGAATATTCATGAAATGGCGAATATTAGGATTTTTGAATTTTGAAATTGGTGAATATTTTACTACCATACGGTAGTAAGTTCATAAAATTTTTATGGGTCTTAAATAAATTTTACCATAATTTTGCCTTAGCGTTTCCACTAAGGGCTAACCAATGTTAGTATATTCACCTTCATGTTATAATATTCTATTATATATATGATTAATTCATAATAACATAGTAATACAATATACTATTTTAAGCATTACCAGTTGATAAGCAAAGGCTATTACTGACTAACAACCAAAGTTTGTTTCCATTTGACAACTAATATTTTTTTACTGTATGGTAGCAATACTAAAAGTTCCAGATTCACCACCATCTCGAGACCCTCCTTTCCAATATCACCAACAATGCGAATAGATTTTTTGGCACAGTCGCCACCCATTCTATAATAATTTTTTAGAGGGGTGGGTATTAAAATGAATCCTGATACAAAACAAATATGGTGTTAATGGGAATCTTGAAAATTAGAAAGTGTGACTCATAATTAAGGGTTTTCCCTAGGTTATTGGGATTAAATATTTAGATACCTTTTCGCCCATTGTGAAGATGACTTCTATTCAACTGACCCTCGCCATCACTGCCACTAATAGATGGGAAGTCCATCAAATGGATGTAAAGAGTGCCTGCATTCATGTGGACCTAGAGGAAGAAATATATATTGAACAACCTTTGGGTTATGTCTATGGTTATGTAGACAAAAAATCATGCACATACTACTATTTTACAATACCTCAAAGTATGTTGTTTTATATGTAGATCTCGTGTAAGAAAAGTATTCACTGGTGACTCAATGCCTAGTCCATCTTCTTGTTTTGGCTATCTCTATTATTTTTAGTTATCACCTCTCTTACTTCATGCACCCATTTTTAGTTAGGTCATAGGGATCATTGTTGGTCAGTATTATCACATTTGTTGTCAGTTGTATTAAGACACTAGTGCCCATGACTAGACACTAGTGCCCAGACACTCCTATCTAACCTGGGAACTTCTATCCTCTTTGTTTTTATTCATTTTTGACATTTTGGGTCGGCCTTTTTAGCTTTCCTACTCCTATCTTGAGGTCCTAGTTGGAATGTCATGTCATTAGTGATGAAATTCAAGCAAGATATCCCCATATAAACATAACATACATACCATTATAATGGAGGATAATTTATATCAAGAGCTATTTATCTACATATCAAAGGGACTACATCTTGGGATTATTACTATGTATAGGAAGGGGAATTTCATTTTTTTATCCAAATATTTGCATTCTATCTAGATACAACATGTTATCTTGGCGTCATCGGTGTGAGGGAAACCTAGGAGCACTATTGCACACACAAGCAAATATAACTACATGGGTTATGAGATGTACTGTAGATATCAATTGCAAGTTCACTTTGTTGACAACCGAGGATAGTCTGACCTCCCAATTCACATCTTTCTTTTTTAGAATTTGATGTAGTTTGGGGGATTTTGTAAAGATTATTTGTGTTACAGGTTTACAAGTACCTCGATGATATAAGTGAGACATACAAGTGATCATCAATGAACAAGTTTGAAACCCTAACAAAACATAAGAAATCAAGTTCTGAGCTTTTTTGTAGACTCCAACATTAAGGAGAGGGCTATGATGCCCTAGGTATCCTTGCCCCTTCCTAGGTGCCCATGTCTTAGCCATTCTGTGAGCTACAAATTTTTTATCAAGCATTACCAATACTGTGCACAAAATTTTCATTAGCCCTTCCAAGCTAAATACACTTTGAGATGATAAAAAATCAGATAAGTATCTTACCTTTCACATTTTCTTACATAGTTACATTTATAAACATGTGAAATCATTTGTATCTTTTTGTATATCATTGCAGATGTTTCTAACATCATATTTTAATTAAATATTTATATTTTATTGAATCATTTTGGTGAACCCATATATTAGAACTCCTGTCCCTAAGATCAACTAAACCATAATGGCAAAAAGTATCTCTTCTTCTCCTAGGAAAGCTATGCATCATGAAATTGTCAACCCTATTTATGATGAGGTTACTGAAGCTGAAATTATTAATCTCTATTGTAATCCTCACGTTGATGATAATATTCAAAGAATACTTTTGGCTAACCAAGGAAAAATTTGTTTCACCCATTCTTCTTGCAACATTGTTTCTAAAGGACAAAACATTTCTGGATGTAATCCTTGTTATTCTATAGGCACTAGGACTACTCCACCTTATTCTATTTCTTCTAAAATTGTTGATGATGTTATTATCGATTATATGCTTGCTCTTGATTATATTACTATAGAAAAAAATTATGATGGAAATGTACATGTGCATGATACTATTTCTCATACTAGTCAAGATGATTGTAAAGTTGTATCTCACACTTCTTCCATTTCTGAAATCGATTCTAATGATTATAAAGATACATTTCATGATAGTACTTCTCCTACTTCATTATATGTTGATGATACACTTGATGAAATGATTGCATGTGAAACTTTGTATGATGCTTATGATATTTTTGAGAATGAACATGTTAGTAACGATTTTACTTCTCTTAAGACTGTTGAATGTGAATTTTCCACTCCACTTTCATCTACCTCTGAGGTTACTTCTAAAGGCATGCATGACGATTCTTCCATCCCTATTAGTTGAGCTATTATGCTTTCTTATGATATTTCATGTTCATCTCCACCTCTTTCTTATTCTTCCTCTCCCAATGACACTCATGTTGATTCTTTTATTCATCCTAGCATACCTCATCTTATTTTCTCTACATCTACATATAGTGTGCACATAACATATTCATCTTCAGCTTCTTCTTTTCATATTCCTTTAATCACTCATAATGGTAAAATTCAACCTCTCAACATGCCTCTTAAATCTTCTATGGTTCCTGTTGATGATTATCCTTACAGATGAACTTCCAGAGTTGTTCAATACCTTAGGTTAGTGGGACATGCACCCTAAGGTAACCTCCAAATTTTAAAGAAGTTGTCTCTTCTCTGTGGGGTGAAATAAATTTAAAATAAATCTTTAAGGAAATGAAAAACTAACTAAGGTGATGCACCAGAATAGATTCTAAAAAGATACATAAATATCTAAGAGTCTATCTAGAATAATTTGAAGAGCATTTTAACATGATCCACTATTTTCAAAAGTATCTTAGAGTATCAGAGTTTGAGAATATGTAAAACATGATAATATGTATACAATAAATGAATAAATGAAACCTAAGGGTGTATAACACGATAGATCTCTCAATTTATCTAGAACTACTTAACAACGAAAGAAGAGAAACATAGAATATGAAAGACAAAGTCCACAAAAAAAAAAAAACTCTTTGTTTAATGGAGAAAATAATACATAAGGCCACTAGGGCACAAATTACAACTTCCTCTTATAACAGAGTCTTACTAAGGCTAGCTATTACAAAACTGAGTTCAGAACTTCTTTCACAACTCTTGTCTATTTTCTAAAATCCCTTCCTACATTGCTTTGGATCAGATGCCCCTTTATAGATATCCTGGATCTTTCTCCCATGGTTTGGAAATAGAGCTTCCAGTGAAAACATTTAATTTTATATCATGATCTCCCCCTTTTAGGGTCAATATCCCAACTACTTGTTGGGATATTTGTGATTTCCTTTAATTCGTCCAACTGGCACTTCTTGAGTTAGTGATGTTCCCTTTCTACCACATGAGGAGTGTGCACTCATTTGGAGACTTCCTTTCTTTCTCTCTATTTGAATTTGTGTCCGGGTGACACATGGAGTGATTTTGTGCTTCTGTTATATTTATGAATTTTTGACCCGCCGCAAGAAATTTCTCAGGCCTAGGACACATGGAGGGACTGTGCTTGTTTGGGGCCTTCCTTTCTTCACTTCATGCCCCGAGTGCACCAAAGAGACACGTGGATGCCTTCCACTTGCATCTCCATACTTAGTCGATTTTAGGCTTAAACGACAAAAGAACAAGAGTCGGGGGAAACAAAAGGTGGTGATTGATAAAAGAGTCTTATACAAAAAGGACTCTATGGTTATGATGACTCACCAAGGGACTTTGTGCTAGTCATGGAAGGACCCGTTAATCTCCTAGCCTCAAAAAACAAAATGTGGCTCACAAAAATTCCACTTAGAGTTACCAAAAAGCAGCTTGATATCTGTGCCACTCCTCCTCCATTAGGTAGGTCCTTCTTTGCAAGGCTTGGAAGGCTCGGTCTAGTTTGATTATTTCCTTATGTGAGAAGTTTTGGAGATTCTGCACTACTATGTGTAAGCGGAAGTCTAATTGCACAATGGGGTTCAAAATAGCCTCCACCTTTGTAGCACTGGAGCTCTCCTTTAAAGATTGAAAGACAGTATTGCCCTGGCATTTGGCGATCAAGAGTTGTTTAATTTGGTCCTTTAAAAGTACTGTAGAGTCATCATAGAAGGGAGAAGGAAAGCCTAACTGGACTAGTTTCATTGATGCTCTGCTTCTTTTCTTTGATTCCTTAGTGAATTTGAAGAAAGATATTTTGGCACTTGATGGATGCCTTGTTGTAGCTCAGAATTTCATTGATATTTGTAGCAATAAGCCACCTGTCAATGATTCCTTCCCCTTCAAGAGTGGAATCTGAAGCATCATAAAGTTTTTGAATTAAAATAGTTGATTCATGGACCTTGTTGGACACTTCCCTACTAATGGTAGAGGTAGCGGTTTCTACATTTGAGCATAATCATTATGCATCATATATGAATCTGAGTGTGGGTGCTAGATCTGTTACTCTTGTGGCAATCCTATCATAGAAGGAAGTAAATAGCTCATGCACTAACACTACAATTCCCCCTTCCTAGGATTGTTGTCCTATCTTCTAGTTCAATTCATTTACCGCATCCTCAGATGATTTTAGTTTTGTTTGGAGGCTTCCCCTTTCTACCTCGATAATGTGTAACTTGGCTTGTATCATTTCCACTTCTGCCTTTCTTGAATCGACCTCCTATTAGATTCCCCCTTCTTCTGTGTAAGTGAATGGGAAGAGGCCTAAGATGTAAAAATTTTGGCTGCTAGAGTCTTTGCTTCCATCTGAGAAGCCACAAGGGATGCTTTTCATGAAGCCTCCTTTAATTCTTTATGGAGCTGATTTATTTCTTTTCTCTGGCTCTTTATCTCAGCCTGATGTTTCGCTGCAATGGCTTTCGCCTTGCTTAGGCTAGCTTGTGCCTTTTTCAGCTGATTGCTGAGCTTCAGGTAGTCTGTAGTGACTATTGCTATAGTTTCATTCATTAATTTGACATTGTATTATGGCTAGAACTCAAAAAGGTCAACTACTATAGCACTGATAGAGTAACTTCATCAAGCTACATTTTCTCCATGGTCTTGGATACCTAGGGAATGATTCGGGTGATAGTTAAGGAGATCTACTGATGGTCATATAATGACCACATCTACTTTGCTACCAGTATCATCATTTATTTCTTCTTATGCTTTTCCCTTCTACTGTTCTGGGTGGCCCTGGTGGTCTCTTCCTGACTCAAAAATTTGGAGGGAGAGGGAACAATCCCATATGCAAAAGGGAATCCAGGTGATAGACTATAAGGAATTGTAACTTGTGGTTGGGGCATTGAAGTTACTAGGGCCAAAGAAGGGCTTGTCACTGCATGGGGTAAGAAGGGTGGAATGGTGGAGAGAGGGGCTTTATGTGAAAGAAGAGTCTGTGATGAGGAAATAGATGGAGGAACACTTTCAGAAGGGGGAAATGATGGCAGAGGAGGAGACTGAAATGGAGCCTCTAGAGGTGGAAGAGGGGGAGAAGAAGTGGTGGCTATGACTGACTTTAGCTTCTTACGTGGTGGGATTGATGTCAGTTCATCCACAAGTTTCCTACCTAAGGGGATGATTGTGGGCTGCGATGTGAGGGTTTGAATCAGAAGACCCTGCTAGGAATGGAAGGTGGAGGCAAAACTGGTAACTACTATTGGGAAGCACCAGAAGACTCTGTCTGTCGATCCCACATAGGCCACTCTGAGGTGATTTTTATTGTATCCTCACTTTTGGCGTTAGATCCATGATTAACATCTGAGAGCTCCTCCCATTTCTCATCACTCGAGACTTCCTCAAAATTGAGGGTGGTCTGGCCGATCTCCTACTTATACTTCCAATAGGATTCAATCTTCTCTACAGTCCATCTCTTCCTCTTTAGGGCTTCCCTAAGTCCCTTTTTCATAGTGGGGGTGGGATCATACCTATGTTTTACTGGGTGGAATGCCTCCCAATCTGGGGTTGGTATGTCGATGATATCAATGAATATGTAAGGTGAATCTAGCAAGGGGTTTCACCTTGCTTCAAAAATTTCCTTGACTCATGTTTGCAGGAGTCAGAGACCTTGTTGTAAATTAGGGTTGTGGCCATTGTCCCCTCTGGGTTGTATCTCCATGAGTCTTGAAATATGAAAAAGCCATAGGAGGCCAGCTTTTGTGAGAGGATATAATCTACCTTTCTCTTAAGTACGGTGATTCCTCCCTTTCTCAAGGGGAGATCATAGAGTGCCTTCTTCTTTTGGCTTGAGCCAAATTCAATGTCTAGGAGCACTAGCTACCTGGCTATCTTGAGACCCACCATGTAAGCCATTAGGACCCTTAGGAGCATAAAGGATTCATCCCTGAAACCATGCATATGAATCATGGAGTTTACTCTGGCGAAGAAATAATCATAGGGGTGCAAGGGGTCCGAGAGGATGGATTACATAGAATCATTCATTCTGTTGTTGATCCCTTCAGGATCAATTTCTAGAAGGAGGGGCTCTATAAAATAATTAAATAATTCATATACGTCTGATGAACGGGACAATACATGAGTCCATGTGGACACCAGAATGACCTTTTGGGGATCAATCTCCATGTCCCATAAGGTTAGAGTCATGAACTGACTGAAATATTGGGCATTCTGATATAGAATTAGGTGGAATAGGTATGAAGAATACCTGAAAGTGGAGGTTACTGAGAACCAATGGAGCTGCTCACAAATAGACTCTGCAATGACTTCTGTGAAGTCAAAGTGCTACGCATGCTCTTTCTTGATAGACCTCATTTTAAACAGGGCTGCTATATGCTAATCCTCAATGTTCATGTCTAAATCCTATCCAAAAATTAACACCAGCATGGAACAGACATCCTGAGAATCTACCATTAGTGACTTTAATGGAATGGGGAAGGTCACAGTTCCAGAACCACCTGAGTCTGCCTACCTTAACTCCCTATTAAGGAATGAAGCTTTGTTCTGGCACTAGGCCCAGACATTTTGGAGTTTGTCCATATTGTAGAAACTGGCCATTGGGTCATGGGTTAGAGCCAACATGTCCCTTATAGCTTGTGGTGTAATCACCACCATTAGGTTCCTACCTTGGATGGTATGGGTTCCTAAATTGAAACATCTCGCACACATCTGTATGAGCTTCAGGCATGGGTGCACAAGAGGCACCATTTATTGGGAATGTATCATGATCCAGGTCCTTAAGCCGAAAGATTCAAAATTTCCTAGGTTAATAAAACTGGCATAGGCTGCCTATCTTAAGGCCTTTGGCTTCTTGTTGAGGATGGGATTGAAGATGTTGTCGGTGAAGTATGAAACTGTAGTAGGGTCGCTAGACCAAGAAAAAATATCTGAGAATATTAACTTTGATTGAAGAGGGTGAGGGGGTGTAGGATGATTTGCATAAGAATTCAATGGTGTCACAAAGCTAGAAGTGGCCATGACGCTTTAGAATTTTGAGGAGACTCTAGTTCTTTTTTTTTTCAGCTCTGGATGACTGATTCAAGAGACTCTGGTGTTTGAAATGAGACCATTGAATGCTCCTGGGTTTCTTAAATAACCACCTTGACTTGGAGAGTAATGGCTCATGTGAATTCATAGTCATTTCACATAACGACGCATTTCTAATTAATGAACCAAAGTGCCAAATTTTGTGATTTTTGAGAGATCTCGTATCAATTCCAAATATTCTCCTCTTGAGTGTACTTTGAAGTTTTTGGATCATTAATTTTGGGGAAAATTAGGAAGGTACACTCCATCCAAGAATTAAAAAATGGGAAATGGGAATACGCGAAGGAAACATGTACGAGACACTTATTAAAAGAGACAAAAAGACAAAGCAAAAAGGAAAAGAAAAGCAAAATATACATATGATACAATATTTTACGAAGGGACTTACAGGAAAGGTTTTAAGTGAATTCCATTTACCGGAATCACCAAGGAATCACCTTCCATAGTTTCAAGCTCAAACACATTGTGCTACTTGCATGCACTGATTCTGAAGGGTCTCATCCATAATGGGTCAAACTTTCCATGATTTCTTGGCTTGGTAGCCCTTGCGTCCCATTTCAGAACCATAGTTCCAACCTAGAATTCTGGTTATGATGTCTACTGATCAAACCAAGTCTTGACCACTTGTTGGTGACTGATCATGGCTTCATGAGTGGATTCTCTCTTCTCTTGAAACTCTACCAACTAGAAATTATTACTTGCATCGCTCCATTTTCTTCTATCTCAGCCTGTTTTAATAGTTGCAATGTAGGGATTTCTAGGGAAATTGACATTATGGTGCTTTTCCCATAGACTATTCCATACGACAAAGTTTTCAGGATTTTCTTCAGAGTGATATAATTATCCCATAGGGTTGTTTTGATGTGTTCATGCCACAAAATCTTATGTTCATGCCCCATTCTCTTTATGAGATGATCAATTTTTTATTAGTAGATTCTGCCAAACCATTTCCCTGTGGGTAATAATTGGAGGACCTATTCAGGTAGATCCCATGCTTTACCACAAAGTTAGATACTTTGGCCCCCAAAAAGGCCTTAGCATTATTCAATATAATAGTGCGGGGGAGGGGGGAAGCATGTAGTTATATCTTGTAGGAGTCCGAGGATCACATTATCTGTGGACTATTTAAGTGAGACTACCTCCACCCACCAGGTGAAGTAATTAGTTGCTGTGAGGATCCATTTGTGGTCGGTGCTCAAAGTTGGGTTAACCATTCTGATGAATTCCAAACCCCATTGCGCAAATGGCTCCTCAATCAGGATGGGGTTGAGAGGCAATGTTGCATTCCTCTGGAAACCTGTGTAAACTTGGAAAACCTTACATTTGTTTATCTCTGCTTGACTATCGGTAAACAGGCTTGGCCAAAAGTATCCTACTTGCAAGATTTTTATGGCTGTGGTTTGGGCCAAAAAATGAACTCTTGAGCTCCCATGATGTAATTGACATAAGAATCTTTCAACCTCATTGTCTTCCAGGCACCTAAGTAGGATTGCATTAAAATTCCTGTTAAAAAGGAAATTGTCAAAGATGGTGAAATTAGATCCCTATTGCCGATAGTATCTCCTCTTTTTAAAGGGGATATGGTATGGGTATTTCCTAGTCTACATGAAAATGGACCCTATCTGAGACCCAGCCACCTGAGTCACTTTCTTGAAGATAAAATATCTCTTTGGGCTCATCTTTCAATCAGGGGCATGGAGTCCTGCGTTAGATATTGACACAGGCCCCTACCCCATACAAGCTTTGTGGGTTTTACCTCAATGTCATACTCAAGGATATTAGTGATCCAATTTTCTCTTTTCTCAGTTATCTCACCCTCCATTATATATTATTTTACATTAGAGCGAGCCACCATGACCTGGATCCTATTATGAGTGACTATGTGCTTGAATTTCTTTAGACCCTTAACTATGGCATAAGCCTGTCTCTCTACAAATTTGTACCTTGTTTCGTATTCATGGATAATTTTTGAAAAGAAGGAAGTCAGATGTTCCTCTCCCTATGAATCTCCTTTCTGAGTTAGTAGAGATGCTATGCTATGTCTACCTCTGTATACATACATAATGAAGTCTTTTGAGAAGTCAGGGTTACGCAGCACCAGGGTGGATGCAATAGATTCTTTTATGGCTTCAAAGGCCTAATGACCTTTAATGGTTCACTTGAAATTAAGGTCCCTTATGAGCATGAGAGTGATCAAGTGGATTTCCCCAAAAAATTCCAAAATGAACTTGCTGATAAAGTTGATCTTTCCTAAGAAGGATTGGACCACCATCTTGTTGACTGAAAAGGGGAGCTCCAAAATGTCTTTAATTATCTCAGGGTCAATGGATATCCCTTACTTTCACATAATATGTCCCAAGAGTTTTACCTTGGGGCACTCTGAAGACACATTTCTTTGGGTTCAGAGAGATTCCAAACTCTTGGCATTTTTTGAACACAACTTCTAAGGCGTCGAAGTGCTCCTCTATGTCTTGGTGAACACTGTGAGGTCGTCAAGGTATATAAGAATCACCTTGTTGATCAATGCTCCAAACATGTTTTCCATGGACCTTTGAAAGGTAGCTTTGGCGTTTGTGAATTCATATGGCATTTTTACATATGCAAAGGTTCCCCATTTGGTCGTGAACGGAGTCTTGTGTTGGTCCTCTTTTGCGACGCCAAATCTGATTGTAGTATGAAAAACCATCTAGAAGAGAATAAATATCTAAGCTTGTGATCGTTTGTAATATTTTCTCCATAGAGGGCATAGGGTAGTGGTCCTTTAGGGATGACCTATTTAAATCTCTGAAATCTACGCAAAGCAAGATCTCGCCATTTTTCTTCCTCACTAGAACTAGGTTAGAGACCCACATTGTATGCTTGATCGGGAAGATTATATGGGCTTCTAACAATTTTCTTAGTTCCTCGGCCATGAGGGCTTCTATTTTTGGGTTTACAGGCCTCTATTTCTGATGCACAGGCTTAGTCCCTTCTTTGAGGTTGATGGTGTGTTGGATGATATCTTTTTTGTAGCCATGCAAGTCATCATATGTCCAAGCCATCACCTTATCATACTTATGACATAAAGCCACAAGTATTTTTTTTCCTTTTGGGTGACTAATATCATGACCTTTAGCATTATCTCCTTAGACACTTCCAGTTTGACATAATCCTCCTTTATTGCTACAAACTTCCTTCGGTCTGAACTAGTATTGTCTGAGTCAAAAAGACTCTCTAGGGTTATTAACCCTTTCGGAAGTTTGTTTGTCTTCAACTAGATAATCTGATCTCCATATGCTTCCTTGATCTTGGGTTGGAGTTGGTTTGCAAATTGATCAGATTGCTGGAGGAAGTGTATAATCTGTCGGTCACTACTGAAGACCTGTCAATGATCAATGTTGTCAGGGATAGAAGGGCGGATGATCTATTTTATGGTGTCCTCATTTGCTATCAAATCCTGTATTGGGTCGAATTGTGACCCGATCAAGGCCATCCTATCAACCTCAGTATTTTGATCTCGGGGAATAACCTTAATATTGAAGGCTTCAAGATCATCGATGAGATCTCACACCCGTTGCTGATAGGACCTCATCCTAGGATTTTTCATGGCGGAAAGAATTTCTTACTTGTGTTACTACCAATTTCGAGTCACCAAAGAATCTCAACTATTTAATGCCTTATTTTTGGGCCGTGGTCAAGCCATGCACTAAGGCCTCGTATTCTGCCTCATTACTAGTATAGGAGAATTGGAAATTAAATGACTGGAGTATCTTCCTTCCACTTGGGGATAACAAGCATATGCCGGCTCTTGAGCCATTCTTACTTTTGGCCCTGTCGAAATGTAGGGTCCATATCTAGGGATATTTATAGCGATTTCCTTCCTTCTTATCATGTCCTTCCACCACCTTTGCGATCATAGAGTTCTCATCAAAAATGACTTAAGTACCTAAACTAGTGGAATCAAAGTTCCCAAAGGGATCTCCAAGAGGAAGGTTGGCCAAATGACCACCGCTTTGAAGATCACCTTCATAAGTATATGAATTATCTTCTCTAGTGTTTATGGCATGGGAAGCTTTGAAACTTGAAACCACTTGGTTTGTTACATGCTCCTTGGAGAGGGGTTCTGACAAGATCTTCATTTTAGACCTGTATTTGGTCCAAAAAATCATATGAGACCAACCAAGAGACATATAGCCTCCAATATTAACTGTGAAATCACAAGAGAGGCATAGTCTGAAGAGTGGCAGGACATCGATTACTACAATATCCTATGAAACGGTAATGTTCAGGAATGAATAGAGCTACAATGGGAGTCCCTTGATAGATCTTATGGTTTGGATGTACTTCCCTTCTAGTTTCATAACTCCTCTTTTTAAGGGCTCGCATTTAATTCCCAAGGCATCTACAATTACTTTAGGCATGATTGTAGTGCTGGTGCTTGAGTTTTTCATAGAATTATGCAATAATTTCTTGCCTATTATAAGAGTCATGAAAAAGGGATTGGGCCTTGGTTTACTTACCTCTCCTTTTTGATTCAACAATACTTCTTTTGTTGAGACTCGAATGGATTTTTCTCATTCCTTCTCCTTCATGGAGGTGGTTGGATCATGATTAGATTTGAGTGCTTCTTGGAGTAACTCCTTTTGCTCTATGATACCCAAAATATCCCACAAGAATGTGTTATCTGATGATTTCTTGAGTTGTTGAACTACATTGATTAGCTCGGGCGATGGTGTTTTTGATGATGATTTGTGCTTTATCCCTTCACCCGTGGGATGGAAGACATATTGATTCGAAATAGTTCTCAGATCCTCCTTCATGACCATAAGCGGTGGTGTGGTGAGGGTTAGAGATTATTTTTTCACTCTGCCAGTTATGTTTAGGATCTGAATGTATGCCTCTATGATCCTTTTCTTGAAGTGAGTATTGTAATTAAATTGGATAGGCTTGGAAACAACCGATTCATTGGTAAATACAAATTCTTCTTCTTCTACCCAAGAAAAAATCATGTGCTCTAGTGTGATTTCCGCTGATTGTTCCAGGGACATTCCTTGAATATGTGCTACAAAAGAAACATTTTAGACTCCCGTGGATCGATAAGGTCATGATGTGACAACATCATGACCTTCTTTAGCTATTTTTTTTACTACCCTTTATTGTAGATTCCCTTGGGGGAAATCCCTTGGCATGTGGGAATTGTTGTAGGAAAAACACCATACATTAGGATATTCAACCAAATGGTTCTACCCATGTACCATCTCTCTTCTGTTATTGGGTGGAATAGTTTGGAGTGACGTTGGTACAAGGACTAGCTATTTAGATGATTGTGCAGGCAACGGTCTTTGGGTATTTTGATATTGGGAGGAATATGAAGGCCTACCACCTTGATAATTTTGTCTCGGGTAAGTGGCATGATTTCTTTTAAGATTTACTATCTCATTAGAGACATTTCTAAGGAGTTTTTTCATTTACTCCATTTCAAGAGAAGAAGAAGACAAAACTGTGATGGGAGTTGGAGCTGGATGAGAGGATGGGTAACTATACAAAGACGTAGCGGTTTGAGTAGAGCCCGGTACTTGTGCTTGTGGAAGGGGAGCCATTTCAGGGTATATGGGAAAGGGGGCTTTGGGGGGAAGCTTCCTGACATCTCTTAAATTATTCTCAGCTTGGATGGTGATATAGTATGCTCATGGTAAGGAATCCCCTCCTAATGATTGAATCCTTATGGAAATATCTGAATATAGATATTTTAAGTAAAAAAAAAGGCATACCTGCCAGTGGTCTTTCTAGAGAAGGAATCCTTTTCCATGTTTTGTGGAATGTTGATCAAAGAATACTTGTCAAAAATCACACAAGGAGTCTGCGCTAGATATAAGGCCTAGAACCAAATTTGCGGAAAGACAGGAAGGACCCGTGCACAAAAGGTAAGTTCATATTTTAGGAATTAGCTTATTCTGAGCATGAAGACCTATTTTTGGAAGATGGCATGCGGAACACACCAACGATGCAGAGACATGTGTGCCATGCATTGTCTATCTTTGGAGAAGTGGATCAAAGGGTTTATACATGGAAATGAGTGGAGAATAGAATTGAAACTTCAGCTAACTGTAAGAGGACTATAGATAGTGCACTTGCATGTGTGGCTATGTTTGTAAATGGTGCATGGCTATTAATAACATGCAACCTATTTCTGGAATAGATAATCAGTGAAGGGAAAGTCCCCACCCTATATATACGATGTTAGGTACATAGTAGAAAGAGGGATGTATGAATGTATTAGTGGGTGAAAGTGAAGTGTATATATATGCATATGACTGAAGCACTGTATCAGTTCCATATGTGAATTGTTAGAAATTGACAATACTGTAAGGAGATTATGTATTTATTAATAGATGGAAGATATTGGCTGAATCCAAGTGTCATTATGTGTGTAATTGAATAGTGCATGTTATTAATTCAATCATGATTACTGTTTAAGCTTGTTATTTCATAGATCTGAGGGTAGCATGCATTGTAGAATGATGGATTAGTTATGAATCTATATGTTTTTTCCTTCATCATGTTAACATCTTGTTACAACAACCCTAAAGAGGGAATTGGTACCTTTGCGCACTTTAGGTGAGCACTCAGTCTAGGATGAGTGATGTGCTAGCATGACTAGGGTGTTATCTGGTAAATTCTAGGCTGCATCATTAGTTTCATTTCCGGGACCTATTTTTCAGTTATTTTCAGGATGGTTCATGATGAAGATGTACCGGTTAACTCTAGCAAGTATTAAAGAATGGATACATGATCTAGAGGAAGAATATGCATGACAGTTCAATAGTGGCTCTAAGTTTAATGCATGCACTTGGGTAGAATAGAACTTGCATGACAACTTATATGAGAGATTTTTCTCTATCTTTCCAGCAAAACTATATGAGTGGCTTACTGATTATGCATCTTAGTGGAATTGGAGGTATCATGCACTTATTTGGACACAGGAATAATTTTAGGCCCTTTATGATGCTGATTTGATTTGGAATCATGCGGTGGATATGTGGTTTTGTGGTGTTCTAAACAATTATATTCTAGAATACTTGATTTAGACACACTCTTGCCCAGAGGTAGCTGAATTCCCATTTTTGCAGTATCTAAGAGGAACATATTTGCAAGGTATTCCACTTGCGATCAAGATCTTAATGGTAACTTTGAACTTGGAGAGTAAAATGATGCCTAACTAAAGTTTTCTACGTGCGAGGGAAAGAACAGGTTTAGTTTAAGATGGCAGAGAGAAAGAGCGAGGAAAGGTGGCTTAATTAAAATGAGGCACATGAGAGGGAGATAGAGAAGCAACATTCTGTTGCAGATATTATGGCATGGAGGAGAGAGATGGCTCGTGAATGGTTTACCGCTCACGTAGAAGACGTGGAGCCAAAGCATCAGGAACTCCCCCATATTGGAAAGCATGATAGAGATCCCCCCTCTACCTCACACGAAAGTATGCCAATAGAGACTACCTAGACCATGAGTGCACATCTTAATCCACCTGGTGACCTAGTCCTTGTGCTTGGTTTTTTAGTATCTAGTACGACAAGTAACCAACAAACTAACTTGGGAAGTAGGAGAGCAGGATAGACGGATTCAATGTCATTTGGAGGAGCATTTTTAGGTGCATCATCCGCACAAAATGTGAGTGCATAGAATGTTGGATTCACCTCTGGAAGTTGAACTACCTCATAGACTATAGGGGTTCAGTATAGTACTACTATCAAAACATAGGGGAGTACATCTACATGCCCTATTCCAACTACATGTGGCGGATCAGGAGGTATAGGTGGTTATAGTTCTGGTGGATTTGGTGGTTCTGGAGGTAGAGGGAACACATGAGATTCCATATCAGGTGGTTAAGGTCTGTGATAACCACAAAATATTTATATGGATATGTCTCTTCATCTCCCGGAGTACATAGGTATAGAATATGCTTCCGAACATATGCATATGTGTGAAATATTGTGGCACACTAAAGGGATCATGGCTACTGAGTGAAAGGCAAGTCAATTCACCTCTACATTAGGGGCACACACAAAGCTAGTATAGGAAGTTTGACCCTAATTAAACTTGCGTGGATTATGCAACATTGAGAGATGATTTCTTAAAAGAGTTCCATAACCCTGAGTTTAAGTAGAAGAGTATAAGTGCACTCAAGGATATCAAGCAAGGCACTACTGAGAGTGTACGTGAGTATGATGCTCATTTTAAGACACTTCTATCTAAGCTATCTTATGATATTCACACTAGCCAGCATACACAGTGGTTCGTTGGAGGATTGATTACACCTTTTAGAAGGGCGCTGTCACATAAGACATACACTGATGTGTGTGAAGCAATGGAAACAACTTTACGTGCTGAGGTAGTTAGAAACATTGACACTAGTGTTAGTCCATTCCTAGAGGCACAAATTACAGCTATGGAAAAGCAGTTAGAAAAGCTATTAGAAAATTCAGTCCATGAAACGTGCTTAGGAATTTGGTGTACAGATTGTGAAGTGGAAGGTCACACCAAGGATAGTTGCCCTCGCAGATTTGTACACTCATTACAGATGGATTGTGAGATCTGTCAATTGAATCATGATGCTAGTCACTATCCTTTGTTACAACATGTGATAAGGAAGAATGTAACTTGTTTTTGCAAAATTTATAGGTCCATGAACCATGATACTGAGGATTATTTTCTGATTGGTCAGATCTAGGATGCTATAGACCTTGGGGCACGACAGACAAGTATACCATATAATTCTAAGGGTAATAATGAGCACCAGGATCGGGATCATAATCAAACGCAATATGATAGGAATGAGGGACATTTTGAAGGAGGTCGTGGAAGGGGATGTGGATATCATGGTGGATATGGAGGACGAGGCCATGGTGTAGGAAGAGGAGAGATCCCTCATGGAACATGTTATGCGTGCGGATCTCCTGACCACTATAGGCATGAATGCCTTTAAAATATTGCATGTTCTTTCTACGGAAAGAACCATAGCTATGAAGAGTGCCCAGACTTATATGAGCATTTGAGTAAGCAACATAAGAAAGAAAACAAAGGCCTCAGGATGGTTAGAATCCAACACATGGTAGAAGATCAGTGGATGACCAAGATAAAAAAGGACTTGAGGCATTGACAGTAAAGATTACTACATGCGCTAAAGCAACACACATGAGATAGGAATTGCACCAGAAGCCTATGATCACCAAGGAGGAGGTTTTGCAGGTAAGGTACCCAGATCTTGCTCATGAGAAGGAAGTTTACTAGGATACCATGGAAGTGCTAAGGAATCTTTAGGGTGAGATATAGTACCTAAAGGAGAAAAAGAAAGCATGTGAGACAATTGAAACTGATATTGATGATCTGCGAGAGGTGTGAAAGATGTTGCACTAGGAAAACATTATTCCACTATTAGGAAGTTTTTTAAAAGGGAATACTCCACCCGTAAGTCTTGAGACTGGACAACATATTCTACATGTAAATATTCCCCCTGATAGCATTGACTATGAAAAAGAAATTAATTTGAATGTTGTTGTGGATGGGTGGTTGTTGAGAAAGATATTGATCGATACAGGTGTGGAGGTAAATGTGCTTACATTAGATTCATGGGTACAAATGGGGAGGCCTCCATTGTAGCCATCATCTAATGTGTTATTTATGGAAAACTAGAATAAGGTCACTCCCATAGGAGTTTTGAAAGAAGTATCTATAACTATATAAGGGGCCAAGTTCACTAGGGATTTTGAGGTGTTAGCACTTGTAGAAGTAGACAATTTTCTAGCCCTGCTTGGATGTCCTTGGTGTTATAAAAATAATGTTGACTTGAGATTCAATAAGGGGTATATCGGCTTTGAAAATAAGGAGGAAAGGGTTATGATACCTTTGACAGATGGGAAGTTTACACCATATGTTGAACCTCTAAGTGAGGAGGATTTAAACAAAGTCCATGTATGCGCTATTCAGGACCTAGAGGTCAATGGGCCATCAAAAGAAGGCATCCTATAGTGGGAGAATTCTCATTCTATTAGTGATACTATGAGTATTGCTTGTGACAATTGGGCCCATGGTACATATGAATTAATAGGATGTGAGGTGAAAAGTGTGGTTGGGTGCAAGAATGGACTTCATTCAATTCAACGGATAGGTAGCACAATACCTTGGTATATAGGGACAAAAGATCTTCCTGCCTTTTTGAAGGCCATGGAAACATAGTGGACAAATCAAATTAAAAGGAGAGATATGTTAGTATATACATTGCACAAGACAACATTGCACTGGTGGGTACTCCACATAGATAATATTATAAACATGGAAGAGATTAGAGTTACTTTATATACTAGATTTATAAGGAACAATGCACCTATGCAAATATACACTTATCATGGTGATCAATCTATTCAACATCACATTCAGTAGTGTGAGAGACTCTGGAAAATAGGACAAGAAGCATTACCACCTTCACTTTGGGTGCATCGACTGTATTCTATGCTACAAGGATGCACATGTGCTTGGTATGTATATGCGAAACTAGGAACTGACAAGATTTGACTGTAGGAATGATCCAGACTTTTGACTACTTCTTGACTAAACCTCCTGTAGAAGAGGCATTAACATTTGTTAAGCACTTAATTATGGGAGATAGTGCAAAAAAAGAAGAGCATATTTAGGAATTATTCAGTGAGGTAGAGTTTAAAGCATGTTTTGTAAAGGAAGAAGAAATGAACTCCATACTACTTGAACGCACTTGCCTTGAGAAAGAGAAAGGAAAGATGGTTTACGTCATGGATGACGAGGAAGTTGAGAACCTAGATTTTGAACATTCATATGGGGTACATGAGGTCTTGGAAAGTGTAGAAAAGGATACACACACCTAATATGAACCCATGAAGGCAAATAAGGTGAATATAGGTTCAGAGGTTGAGCCTAAGGAGGCCATAATTGGAGATTATTGGTCAGACTTAGAGGTAGTAAAGATCATTGAGTTACTTGGGGATTACCAGGTTTTATTCCCTCAAGGATATCATGAACTTAAAGGTGTGCATGAATCACTTAGGGAAATGAAGATCAAACTTAAGGATGGTGCACGAAAAGTTAGAAAGAGACCTTACAAAATGAATCCTAATTTGTGTGAAAAGGTAAAAGAAGAATTTGATAAAATGTTGAAATATGGAATTATCAAGCCCCTTGATGAGTGAAAATGGGTTAGCCTAATGGTGATCAGTATCAAGAAGGATGTACGGATTAGGATATGTGTGGACTATAGGGAGCTGAATGTCATAAGATTCACATATCCATTACCTATGCCATTCACTGAGGAAATACTAGGAGTTGCAGGACACAAAATATATTCCTTCACAGATGGATTTTCTGGGTATCATCAGGTTAGGATTTCTCAGGAGGATCAAGAAAAGAAATCATTTACAACTAAATGGGGTATTTTTTCCTATATTGTGATGCCCTTTGGATTGAAAAATGTGCTTATTGTATTCTCATGCATAGTTATTCAGGCATTTAAAGATTCTATTCACAACTTCTTACAAGTCTACCTAGATAATTGGATAGTATATGGGCTTGTGAAAGATCAATGTGACAATCTACACTTAATGTTTGAACGATGCAGACAATTGAGTATCTCTTTGAACATCAAGAAGTGCATATTTTCTACACCATTTGGGATACTGTTAGGACATATAATCTGCAAGGATGGTTTGCCAATTGATCTAGCCAAGGTTTCAGTCATTTTAGGCCTCAAAGCACCTACCAGGAAAAGTGAGGTGTGCAGATTTTTAGGTCATACAGGATATTATAGAAAATTCATAAAAGGGTATGCCAAAATTGTTGCACCCTAGGAATAATTACTCAAGGGGAAAGGTACATTTTATTGGGGAGAACCACAACAACACGTGTTTGAGATATTAAAAAAGAGACTTACTATTATGCCCATTATGCACTTTCCATCATGGGAAAAACCATTTCATGTACATGTGGACACTTCTAGTATGGCCATTGGCACTATGTTAGATCAACCTAGTGAAGGTATTATAGATCATCCAATCTATTTTACTAGTAGGAAGCTGAATCATGTTGAACGGAATTGTACAACTACAGATCGTAAAGCTTTGTCAATGATCTATGAATTGTACAAGTTTCGACAGTACTTGTTAGCAACACCATTTGTGTTTTATACAGATCACATGGAATTGATGTACTTGGTAAAAGAGCCCATATTATAGGGGCACATATGTAGATGGGTGATCCTATTTCAAGATTTTGAATTCAAAGTTGTGGTTAAGCCAGGGAAAAGCAATTCTAGACCAGACCATTTATCTAGAATCAATTCAGAAGAGGATGCACAGATAATTGAAGAAACAATTCCAGATGCATAGTTATATAGGTTACAACACATGCCCACAGAATTAGAAGACATTGTTGTCTTTATACGAACATGTATGGCACCAGAAGGAATGAAAGCATTAGAAAAGAAATGGCTTGCTATACGTGCGAATGTTAATCAGTGGTTACCTCTACAAGCTAGGCAGAGATGAAGTATCACACCATTGTGTATTAGAGTATGAGTGTAAGGATATCATGGAAGAAGCTCATGGTGGTATTGTAGGAGGCCATTATGCAGGTGATGCAACTACCTGAAAGATCCTACTTGCTGTATTATGGTGGGAGACATTGTATAAACATTGTAAAGAATATTGTAAGGTGTTTGATCATTATTAGCACTTAGGAAAACTAGGGTAAAGAGATGAGATGCCTTTGAGACCGATTACTAGTGCCGAAACTTTTGAGAAATGGGCCATTAATTTTTTGGGACCTATTTCTCTAGCCACGCGAAGGACTGGATCGTGCTATATCATTACTTGCATAGATTATCTCACACGGTGGGTAGAAGCAACATCTACTAAGGACTATACGACAGCTACATGTTGGTTTGAAAATCTATCGCTTGGGAAGATTTATGGATAGACGAGCCAATAGTGTGTAGGGCATGGCCCCTCTTTGAGTCAGCAAAATGAAACTGGTTTATTACTATTCTACTAGCAGGAATCTGTGTAAGTCTCACAATATTCTACCTTTGGGGGTTTGGGATCTCATCCCAGTAGGGGTGTTTCCGACTGCAGAAAGAAAGGAATGAAAGAGAGGATGAAGAAAGATCAGATCTGCAGGAAGAAAAGAAATGAATTCCAAAGCAGAAAGGTCAGAGGGTTTATGTTTTGGAATTAGTAGTAAACAGAGCCAAACCTACTTGCATAAACTCATAAAGCAATACTGATGAATAAATGACAAAAAAGTAGAGATAGATTTCAACAGAATAAACACATAGATCTGACATAAGAAAGATCAGATTCCCATAACACACATATTCAACACAAAGTCTTAATATTTGCATTAATATCTTCTTCTGTTACAAAAAGTACAAAGCCTCTTCTTCTCACTCCTTTTTTTATCTAAAAGATATCCACCACCTGAATACAAAAAGTATTCAAGTATATATAGAAGGAGAGAAGAAAAAGAAGACAAAAACAAACAAACCACTTATTTACAAAGATATCTTACAATATATTACAAAGCCATTTGTTGAATTTTGACAACTTTGGTGGATGACATCATCCCATGGTGCAACATGGATGATGTCATCATTTGTGTCAACAAATTTTAGATATTTTACAAAGAGAAAGATGAGAAGAAAGAAACTATTTGTCGTCTTCCTACGGCTAGAAGGGGGTATCCTGCTTTTACTGCTCGTGTGAAGAGATGTGGAACTGGGCACGGTACTCCATGAACTTACTGATCATGGGTTGAAGTTCATCCTCGAAAGGATCCTTGTGTCTATCATTGATAGCTTCGTAGGTCTCCCGCTCGTCTATGAGCTTTTCCAGGAGTTTGGAATAATCATTCTTTGCCTCTATCAGGTACCCGATGAAGTCACGACACGCCAACAAATTATTGATGGATTCAGTGTCGAACGTGACCTCTGGCCCCAGTCCCTGTGAAACGATCTCCTTGAAGATCTGAATAGTTTCTTCAACCTTTCTTAAGGAAAAAGAAGGAGTGAGTAACCCTGGAGACATTCTGAGAACAATCTGTTCCATTTGATGCATTGCATCCAGGGCTACCTCCTTTACCTTGTCGATCTTCTCTAGGACGAACTCCAGCTGATCCACCCGATAATCCAAAGTGGAAAGGATTTTATTGAGGGCTCTAGGGTGTCAAAAGACACCAAATTTAACCAGATCATCGACTGAACAGTCGAGCATTTTCTGAAAGGTCTTATGTTACATCCTGGCATAAACAAGCTCTTCGGAGATGGGTCCCGCTATCACCTAGAGTTCTTTGTTTGTTCAATTGATATTCTGGTACAAATCTATGAATTTAACGATAACTCCCTCACTTTATTTTAGGATTTGGCTCCTCCAGGTGGAAACTACCATGCCCTACTCACCGATTTTAGCATATTCATTGATCTTATCCTGGCTCAGAGGCTCAGGAGTTTCGGCAGCAGTTGTAGGAGGTGCACTGCCCATTTTCTACAAGGCGCGGAGAAGATGTTTATTTTTCTCCTTTAGTAGCCTTTTCTCTTCGTTTTCTTCTTGGATTTTCTTGCAAAGGGTGTCAACTATAGATAGGGCCTCTCCTTGCAGGTTTTTTGAAGATGTCCCCATCGTGACTTGAGTCATCATGTAATCTATTGGAGACATATCCTTCTTATCCTTCAAAGGATTGGGGTATGTAATCTCCATCACTCTCTCCCCTGATACACTCTGAGAGAAGCGGGTTATTAGTTTTTGCTTCTTGATCCCTTTTGATGGGATGATGGAGAAGTCCATCGGGGTGATGGGAACTTTCCTCTTCTGTTGACTCAGGTGCTGGGAGACCCAGGCTGGACTTATGGGAGAAGGAACAGAAATAGAGAAGGGGGCAACTGCAGTAGTAGAAGGGAAAAATGTGGAGACACTTGGAGGCGACATTGAGAGGAAATCCGAGGAAGTGCTCACGGGAGGAAGGGATACTGCAGGGGAGGAAGTCATAGGAAGAGAAGGGAGCTCAGAGATGAGGGAAGAAATGGAGGGGGATAGCTCTGCGAGAGAGGAGAAGATGGACGAAGAAGCAGGAGGAACAGTAGAAGAAGGGGGAGAGGACACGACCAAAGGAATGGTCGCTTGGGTCACTCGAGGAGGGGAAGGAGGAGAAGGAGAAGGAAAAGAAGGGACCTTAATTGTTACAGTTGTGGCCACATCCTGAGTGGATGTGCCTATTGGAACATCTTCCACTACTTCTTCTTCTAAGCTCTCCGGGACTACAACCTGTTCTTGTGAAGGGGAAGGAGGGCTTTTAGGAGCTTCCTGTTGGGTGGAGCTGGACTCACCCTCTTTACCTTTCCCCTTGCCCTTTGGCTACTGTTTGGACCGAGGAGGTGTGTTGCCCAACGGAGATGTGATGAAATCAACTCCGAGGTAGATGAGACCATTCATTCGGCACCAATGCTCTGTTCTTCGCAGAGTTTCCTTGACCCTTTCCTCAATTGTCTGAGGCACTTTGGTCCTGTCAATCATAGAAAATGGCTAGTTATCTCCACTTGTATCAAGATACACTTGATCAACTTCTTGCTCAGTAGTTTAAAAGCCTTTTGGGACAATGACCACACCATACTGGATGATTTCGGCCAAGGCTAAGTGGGAATGATCCTTCCTCCTGAGCTTGACCTCATGATATATGTCGATGTAAATGTCTTTCGATCTGAGGGATGTGGATTGGATCGAGCTTGGCCCTGGGTAGACAATTTCTTGGATCTAAGGTGGGCCTTGCTAGGAAGTTATGCTTTAGATTCAACAGCTCCAGCTCTGCAAACATGTCTTTCACCTTGTGGTGAGAGAGACACGTATACCTACCCACTGTGAGGGGGAAAGGAGTTCCACCCTTCTTTCTCTTGAGACACTTCTCATGGTAGGTAATAAGTTGCCTTGACAGCTCCAACAGGATTAACTTGGGACCAGCATATCTTCACAATTCAGTTGGTTCCCCCAAGAAGTTAACTGCCCTCAGATAGGTGAATGTGGGGAATTGAGTGAACAAGGCCCCCCATTTCTCTGTAGCTACTACGATGCTCTTGGTCGTGTGACCGTGAGTCATGTTCGGCCTCAGAAGGCAGATGATGCCGTAGAAGAAGGCATCATTGATCTTTGTGAACTGGGGAATGCTATTTTCCAGCTTCAGTTCTGGATAATATTCATATATTTTAACTTGGGGCCAAACTCTGCATCGCATTAGAGCGGGATAGTCTCTCTCTGAAGCCGCAGCATAGACCATGTAGGAGTTCATATAGAACCTCCCCGTTGTGTTAAGTTGTTGGAGCTGCTCAGATATTGTGCTGCTTATGATTTCCGCCCACTCAAAGCGTTGATCGGGCACATTTTTGTTCATTGTTTCTAGGTATCGCAGCATCCACTTGTGAAAATAATGGGCATCAGGAAGCCCAAAGACTCTGCTCAGGAACGTGATTGTGTCACTGAGTTCCTCTGAAAAGTCACTGCGATGAATGACTTGTGGCCACCGAGTCACCACCTTTTTGTTCTTTAGGTATACTTCGTTCATCAGCTGCATGCACTGATCCTCATTGTCATCCCAAGCTTTGATGCAATCCTCCTGGCTAACGGCCACAAAGTGACGGTGGTGAGGGATGCCGAGCATTATTTCGAAGTGGCGGGTAGTGAGGTTGATTATGACCTCACCCTTCTCGTTATGGACACATCTTGTGTCTTTGTTGTAGCATCGGGCTACTACCATCATAAACTCATTGTTTACAGCACTAACTGGGATCCCACCAGCAAAATGTAGTGCACTGCCCATCAGTTTGTCCATCCATGGACTTCTTGTGACCCTCTGGGTTCTGGCCCAGAAATCCTCCATATCAATATGACCCAGTTCTGAGTCTCTGATGTCTAGGTCACACTCTTCTTGGGACTCAGGCATCCTGACCCTCTGATATTTATACTTCATTTCTTCTTCTGTGAGCTTGGCTTTGCCCTTGGGTTTGGTAGGTCTCTTGCTTGATGTTGACATATATAACTCTGAACTCAGTTGCTTATCTGCAAGAATAAGAAGTGAAACCCAACGCAAGAAAGTCATATCAGCTGTTTGATCTTCCATTAAAGCATCAACAGAAGAAAGAGTTAGTGATTTTAAGGCCTCAGGGCGCAGGGCACATGAATACTGCAGGTTACAGGGCTAAATAATAAGGCGCACAGGAAAGGGCTGCTGCAAGGGATAAATCAGCGCCAAAGGGCGCATGGCGCATGGACACTGCAGATTGCATTTTTTGTTGTTGTAAGTATAAGTGCGCCTGTGCCATATGTATACATTTTATAAAGGGCGCGGATATTTTTCATGTTACACGGGTGCAGGATGCACCAAAGGGTGTGAGTTTAATGTGTGTAACATCATTTTTTCATGTGCCATAGGGGAACTTGGCGCGGCACATGGAAGGTCCGCATAACATGATGTTGTTGTAACAATGGATGCGCCTGCGCCATTTACAGTTTTGTACTTGGCGCAGATTTAGTTGGTGTTACATAGACGCAGGGTGTGCCAATGGTGTGAGTTTTTATGATGCAACATATGAGTTTGGTGCGCCAAGTAGGGTGCAGGGAAAGGGGTTGCAACAAGCGAAGGAAGTGCGCCTTGAGGGTGCAGCTGTTCTTTGTGTAACAGACATGGTATATGTGCCATTGGCGCAACTGTATATTATGTTGTAGGGGTGACAGATGCGCCAAAAGAGGAAATAACAGTCTCTTATTTTCAAGCCATGATTCCTTTCTATGAGGGGTTTTACATGTGGTTAAGCTCCTTTTGCAGGGTTCATTGGGTGATGAAGAAGCTAAAAATAAGAGTTCCAAGCCATCTTTTCAGGACAGAGTCCCCTTTACCAGCAGATCTGGAAAGAGGGGGAAAAGCATGGGGAAGAAAAGAGGAAAACAACAAGGACGGGGGTGGGGAGTTCATGTTTTGACTTATTTATTAATCCACACCAACAAGCAGCCAAGATACAAAACATAAAACACACAGAAGCACAGAGGACCTCTTACCAGGATTATATAATGGAGAAATGTGAAACCGGGTCCATGAAGTGATTCGAAAATGACAGGGTAGGTGCGCTGACAGGTACAGAGGTGAGAGAAAAATTCACGTGATTCTGACGGATGAAAATGACAGTGCAGATGCGCCTATATATAGGTGAGGTGGTAATAAATGCGCCACCAACTTTTTCAAGTGGCGCATGAAAAGCACTGTCGACACAAGAAAGCATGCGCCCTTTGGCGCATCAAAACACTTGCCAACACTAAGTTATGTGTGCCTATGGCGCACCAAAGGTTTTGTTGACATAAGAATATGTGCGCCCTTGGCGCACCAAAAAGGGGTGCAACAAAAGTATTGTTGACATGAAGGCGCATGTGCTTTGGCGCATGCAAGGAAGGCACAACATAGTGAGGTGCATCAAAACGCCTGTTGACACCTCAAACCGTGTGCCAAAGAATTTAAAGGGGGCGCATGAATACTTGATGTTGCATAGACATTATGTGTGCCCGACCAAGAAAGACTAAAAATGGCTAAGTTCGGAAAACTAGATTTATCGGGAAGGGATTTTGCAACGTTCCGAACGCAAGAGGTCCCTGACGAGGGATGAGAACAAAATTTGGTAGGGTTATCTGTAAAATTTCCCTTGCCAATTTTACGGGATAACAACTGGCTCTTTCTGGGGACTATCCCTGAGCAAACCTCAGGGGTAGAGAATCCCAGATCTCACGTGCCTATCCATTGGGTAATAGAGTCAAAAACAAGGGGGACCAGAAAGGGAAACACACAACCAATGAAAGCAAACACACGACAAAAACAAACACACAACTGAAGTAAACTGTACAAAGAAGAGAGCAAGCTCTACTTCCTGAAGATTTTTAGATGTTGCCCACTATAGGGAAGTGGGAGCTCAGTTCCATCCAGATACGAGAGATAGAAACTATTCTCTCCGTTGAGCTGCTTGATCTTGAAAGGCCCTCTCCATAAGGAATCAAACTTTCCGTGCATGCCCTTTGGCTCTCTTCGTTTGTCCCACAAAAGGATGAGGTCTCCCACCTGGAAATTTCTTTGCTTAGCTTTTTTATCGAACAATATTTTGACCTGATTCTGATGCTCGGTGATCTTGTCGACCACCCTTACTCTCTTTTCCTCGAGCTCTGCTAGATACATGATCCTCTTTTCAAGGGAATTTTGAAAAGTTTCATCTTCGATTGCCCGTGCCAAGCGTAGAGCAGGAAGTTCAGCGGAAATGGGAAGCTCGGCATTAGTGCCATATAACACTTGAAAAGGTGACATACCGAGAGATCTCTTGGGAGTAATGCGATCTGCCCACAAAGCATCGTATAAGGACTTGTGCCACATTCGTTGATTCTCATCCACTAGCTTTCGTATGATGGTCACCAAGTTTTTGTTACTGGATTCTGCCTGACCATTTCCCTGAGGGTAATAATCTGAGGCGTGAGCTAAGGTTATTCCATATTCATAGCAAAAACTAATAACTTCCCGTGAAGAAAAGTTGGAAGCATTATCAGCAACGATCTTGTTTGGAATGCCAAACCTGACAATGATATTTTCTTTGATGAAACTGCAAACAACCTCGGAAGTGGCATGTTTGACAGGTATGGCTTCCACCCACTTGGTGAAGTAATATTGTTGCTGTTAGGACATAACTGTGTTCTGGCACTTGATTGGGGATTGAGTGCGCCGATAAAATCAATTCCCCACTGCCTGAATGGTTCGTCGACAATGACCAGCCTGAGGGGAAAAGTAGCTAACTTGGGCTTGCCGACGAACTGCTGGCAAGGCTCACACTTCGCTACCCAGGTAGCTGTATCTTGGAAAAGTGTCGGCCAATAGTACCTGGCCCAGATGATCTTGTGTGCTGTCATGGAAGAGGAGAAATGCCCCCCACAGGCTGAATTATGAAAACTTTCGAGTAACTTCACCTGCTGTGGCTTGTCGACACATCGCAAGAAGACACCATCTATCCCACGTTTGTATAAACCGTCATCCCAGATGACATATTTGGCTGCTCTGAGCTTTATAGTGTGCTTCTCCTTTGCAGTTAGGTGAGCTGGGCATTCACCGTAGGTGAGGAAGAAAGCAATATCGGAATACCACTCATCGCTGGTTGCGACAAATAGGACCAGAGGCAGTGAATCGGGTTTCTCCAGTTGACTTTGTGCTTTATTGGTACAATCATATTTTTCTCCAGAAACTTCTGACCCTTGGTTTTCGGCCATAAGTTGACACAAGCCTTTGCCTCTTACCAACTTAGTTGGTTTTATATCCAGGTTGTACTCCTGGACCTTTGCAATCCAATTTCCTCGCAAGCTTCCTAACTCCTGTTGAGTTAGAATTGATTTGACTGCCGTGTCAGGGACCAGCACCAACTGTATGAGAATTTAAAATGTAATACCTGAAGTTTTTGACTGCTTTAAAAATGGTGAAGGCATGCTTTTCCAATTGAGACATTTTTAATTCGTGAGGCTTGAGGGGAGAGCTCATGAACGCAATCGGGGATTCAACATTCTCAGAATTCTTTTGCATCAAAATGGTAGATACAGTATGCTCAGATGCGTAGCTATACATGATAAAATCCTTGGAGAAATTGGGACATACCAGGACTGATGTGTGTGCGATGGAAGCTTTTATTTCCTCGAACGACCTTTTCCCTTCCTTGCTCCATCAGAAAGTTGGTGACCCTTTCATCATGTCCAATATATGATGAGTCTTTTCAGCAAAGTCAGGAACAAAGCACCTGAGAAAGTTCACCTTTCAAAAGAAAGAATGAACGCTAGTCTTGCTTGTAGGCAAAGTGAGGCTCTGAATAGCCTTAACTCTTTCGGTATCTATCTTCGTTCCTTCTTTGCTAACAACATGTCCTAGCAACTTTCCTTCTGTGACTCCAAAAACAGACTTTTTTGGGTTCAGGGAAATCCCATGCTCTCGGCATCTGGCCAATACTTGCTCCAGATGATCACAATGATCATTTCATTGTTTAGAGAACACAGTTAAGTCATCCAGATAAATGAAAATGACCTTTCCCATCATACCTTTGAATGCCAGGTCCATGGCCCACTGAAAAGTGGCACCAGCATTGGTCAGGCCAAAAGGCATTCTGCTGTAAGCAAACGTGCCCCAGGGAGTAGTGAATGCTATTTTAAACTGGTCTTCAGGTGAGACTTCAATCTGATTGTAGCCTGAAAAACCATCAAGCATGGACAACATTTCTGATCCAGTTACTGCTTGTAGAACTTGATCCATTATAGGAAGTGGGTAGTTGTCCTTTAAGGAAGCCTGATTCAGGTTTCAAAAATCTACGCATATGCGTATTTCACCGTTCTTTTTACACACTGGCACAATGTTTTCCACCTAAGTACTGTGATGGATAGGAAAAATGATCCTCGCATCCAGCATTTTCTGAATTTCAGCCTGGATAGTACCTGAGATCTTAGGGTTATAATGCCTCTGCTTCTGGCGAAAGGGTTTGACGTCTTCTTTCAATGGGATGTCATGTTGGACGTCCTTTGGCTTAAAAGACTTTAGATCAGCGTAGGACCATGCCAATACATCCATGTATTTCTTCAATAGTTTGACAAACTTCCTGCTTCTCTTCAGGTGTGCAACATTTTCCGATGTTCACAAACTGCGGATGTTCTACCGATCCTAAATTAACCGGTTCAGTTTCTGGGGAGGATCCAACATCATCTCACCTTTTCTTTTTTACAAAATGATCATGCCTGTCGAACAACCACTCTAAAGAAACCAAGCCTTTCGGAATTTTATTTCCTTTGAGCTGACATATGCCGTCATTCCCTTTGGACTCACCCTCTTGACCGGTAACTGATTCACGGCACGTAGAGGTGGATCCTTCAAAGTGAAGTTCCTTAAAATTTTCCGCCTTTTCTAGAAAGGTAATGAGTTGATTGTCATCGTTGAATACTTGCCAATGCTGAGAATTGTCTAGCACACTTGGGTGGAAAACCACCTCAATGGTGTATTTGTCTGTTTTCAAACCTGGGTGAGGGAGCATGAGGGATGCTGAAACGGCCAATGAATCGGCCATGTCATTCTGAGCTCTTGGAATGGATTCTATTGAAAAAGCGTCAAATTCCTCAATGTTGTCCCACACCGCGTTGCGGTAGTGCCTGAGCCTCTCATTCTTTACTTGATATATCCTCTTAACTTGATTCACGACTAGCTCTGCATCACCTTGTACTTTCAGATTTTTGATCCCTCTTTCCTTTGCGGCTTGCATGCCAAGTAGCAGAGATTCATACTCAGCAGTATTATTTGTGTTGAAAAACTGCAACTTGAAAGAGAGAGGAATAATCTCCCCTTTGGGAGATATTAGCACGGCTCCGGTGCCACATCCACTGGTTGTGCAGCTGCCATCGAACTGCAAAGTCCAGATCTTATTAAGATCTTCTTCTTGGATGAGAACAACCATTTTGTCAGACTCGGTAGACAAGAAATAGTTCCCCATCCCTGATGATTCGAAAAGAATTTGAGCTTTGGGGTCCTCAGAGTTAGTAACCAAGTACTTCTTTTGTGATTCTAGCTCCAATGTCTGCATTACACCTTTGACGGGGATTCTAGCCTTAGACCAGTCCATATGAATCTCCCCACCAACTTCGCTGCAAAAACTTCTTCCCAGCAAAATTCTGTAGGCTGCTGGAATGTCGGCAACGAGGACGGTCATCTTTACTCTTTTCTCTGGGAACGCCGCAAATGCGAACTGCGCATCTTTGATTTGACCAATCAACAGAACCTACTTGGTTTCCAAGGAATAACATCTTCCAAAAGGCTTGGTAAGGGTGAGGCCCAAAGCATGGGTGAATTTTACCGGCATGACGTTATCAGAAGCCCCAGAATCAATTATGTAGTTACTTAACTTGTGGCCATTGATTAGGAGGGAGAGATAGAAAGGCTCTATCTTGCCTGATGCAGATGTTGAGGCAACATTTATGTGGGATGCAGGAGGAGTGGAAAGGATTCCCTTTAGGGGGACCTGGGGAGATATGACAGCTTGGCTTTGAATATACTTAGTCAATCTTACAAGTTGCTCGGGGTTTGACTGAAGATACTCGGCTTCAGACATTTGGATCTTAGTCTTCTTAGCATGATCTATGATGTCAAACACAGCTAAGGGTTACGCTGGTGAAGGAATGAGTCCCTCACTTCGCGATGGTAGAGTAGGATTACTGGTCTTCATGGAAATAGAAGAAGGCTGATTTGGAGGAGAGATGGGGGGAAAAGACTTCTTTGTAAAAGACTTAACAGGGGGTTGAGTAGGAAGAGGATTACCTCTTTTAGCAATGGTTGGAGGCATGTTCGACACATCCTTCTCTTTCTGCACATGGGCAGCGACCTCTGCTTCTTTTCCTTGCGAGTGGGTAAAAACAGCATATGATTGTCCACTTGCATATCCTTGTGTACCCTCTTCTCCATCAGATTCTTCCTCATCAAATTCCATATACCCGATAGTAGAGTCGTCAGTCGGCTCACCGACATCTTGATCATCTTCACCTTGAGACAAGGTTTCTTCATAATCTTGTTCCTCTTCTTCGATCTCGACTAAAGCGTTGACCGGAGGAGCCTCAAGTGCCAACCGTGGAGCAGTTGCAGGTAAGTGTGGCCTTTGTGAAACATTGTTGGAAACGAAATTCCTTCGTGGCATATCCCAGTATGAGGAACTGGGGGAATCTTGGGCTAACTGCTTCTTTAATGCGAGCAAGTCGTTTGCCATCTTTTGAAATGCCGGATTAGACGAAGTAGTGTGAGAAGGGCCCAAAGATTTAAGCTTAGACGATTCCCTTTTTAATTCACCAGATATTAGCAAGTTATCTTCAATTTAGATTGCAGTGGCCTAGGCAAGAATCAAGGTAGCTACTTGTTCTTGTAAGAGTAAGAAACTTACTTTCGAACTCATAGCATTCACGAAAAAACACTTCTGGTTTTCTGGTGTTGGAAGCATGGCAACAGGCACACGGTTGATTAATGCATTGAACCTGGCGATAAAATCACGCATGGTCTCATTGGCCTCCTTCTTTAGGTGAGTGATCTGGGATAATAATGCAAATGCATCTCCTAAAGGCTTGTACTTGTCTTCAAAAGCATCCCGCAAGGTGGCCCAACTGGTGATAGATCCGGCCGGTAGATGCTGAAACCATTCTATTGCGGGCCCTTGTAAAGTTTCCAGAAAAAGGTGAACCGACACGTCTTCATGAGTTACGTCTAGGATACTGCATGACATAATGAATGCAGATATGTGTGAATTCGTGCTTTAGTTTCCGCTCCCGTCAAATTTGGGAAAATTCTTTCGATTTCCATGTGGGAGTGTGTGAACAGGATGCGGCAAGGCCAGGGGACCCATAGTGTTTCCCCATGGTACCGCCATCTAGACGGGTAGAAAAAGAACACGGGCTGGAAGCACAGTTCCACTGAACAGCAAGGCACTACAAAGGGATGTGGAGGCTCCTTGTGAAAACCGGTTCTTTCATGGAGGTGAGGCACTTCTGGTTGACCGATCAACTAAACTTAGTGATGGAAAGCGCGCCGGTGTTATACTAAAGTTGTGCCTTTGAAGCAGATTGAAAGTAGGATCAACTTCTCCATGAGCTCTCCTACTACAAGTAAATGGTTCACCTGCCAGCGTACCTTCCTGCTCTGCAATATTATGAAGCAGATTAAAAACTCTTTTTGGTTGTACTTGCTGATTTTTTGATTTTTTTGACAAAAATCAGCAGCATGTACTTTTCTGAATATTTAATTTTATCCGCCTCTGAAAACAAATTGTAGTTTAATGACAAAGAACAAGGATAAAATGATAGTGAAGCTTAGTAAGCTGATTTTCAGATCTAAAGTTGACTTTTCAAAGAGTGAAAATTTTGGTAAACTGTCAAAAACTCAGATCTACGGAAAAATATAGATTTTTTTATAAAAACTCAACGAACTAAAGATCTCCAACTAGGCCAGATCTATGGATCTCAAAAGAAAATTTTCAATTTGGGTCATTTTTGTAAAAATTTTGAATTTTGAACAAAAGTTAAAATTTGCAAACAGGTAGTGATTTTTCTGATTTTTACTAATTTTCTATCATACCACCATCATAGATCAGATAGATCTGTTCGATCCCCAGCGGAGTCACCAAAAACTGTTGGTTTGAAAATCTATCGCTTGGGTAGATTTATGGATAGACGAGCCAACAGTGTGCAGGGCATGGCCCCTCTTTGAGTCAGCAAAGTGAAACTGGTTTATTGCTATTCTACCAGCAGGAATCTGTGCAAGTCTCACAATATTCTACCTTCGGGGGTTTGGGATCTCATCCCAGTAGGGGTGTTTCCGACTATGGAAAGAAAGGAATGAAAGAGAGGATGAAGAAAGATCAGGTCCAAAGGGAGAAAAGAAATGAATTCCAAAGTAGAAAGGTCAGAGGGTTTATGTTTTGGGATTGGTAGTAAACAGAGCCAAACCTACTTGCATAAACGAATAAAGCAATACTGATGAATAAATGACAAAAAATTAGAGATAGATTTCAACAGAATAAATACATAGATCTGACATAAGAAATATCAGATGCCCATAACACACATATTCAGCACAAAGTCTTAATATTTGCATTAATATCTTCTTCTGTTACAAAAAGTACAAAGCCTTTTCTTCTCACTTCTATTTTTTATCTAAAAGATATCCACCACCTGAATACAACAAGTATTCAAGTATATATAGAAGGAGAGAAGAAAAATAAGACAAAAGCAAACAAACCACTTATTTACAAAGATATCTTACAATAGATTACAAAGCCATTTGTTGACTTTTGACAACTTTGGTGGATGACATCATCCCATGGTGCAACATGGATGATGTCATCATTTGTGTCAACAAATTTTAGATATTTTACAAAGAGAAAGATGAGAAGAAAGAAACTATTCGTCGTCGTCCCGCGGCTGGAAGGGGGTATCCTGCTTTTGTTGCTCGGGTGACGAGATGTGGAACTGGGCACGGTACTCCATGAACTTACTGATCATGGGTTGAAGTTGATCCTCGGAAGGATCCTTGTGTCTATCACTGATAGCTTTGTAGGTCTCCCGCTCGTCTATGAGCTTTTCCAGGAGTTTGGAATAATCATTCCCTGCCTCTATCAGGTACCTAATGAAGTCATGACACGCCAACAGGTTATTGATGGATTCGGCATCAAACGTGACCTCTGGCCCCAGTCCCTATGAAACGATCTCCTTGAAGATCTGAATAGTTTCTTCAACCTTTCTTAAGGCGAAAGGAGTGAGCAACCCTGGAGACATTCTGAGAACAATCTATTCCATTTGATGCATTGCATCTAGGGCCACCTCCTTTACCTTGTCGATCTTCTCCAGGATGAACTCCAGCTGATCCACCCGATAATCCAAAGTGGAAAGGATTTTATTAAGGGCTCTAGGGTGTCCAAAGACACCAAATTTATCCAGATCATCAACTGAACAATCGAGCATTTTCTGAAAGGTCTCATGTTGCATCCTGGCATAAACAAGCTCTTCAGAGATGGGTCCCGCTATCACCTGGAGTTCTCTATTTGTTCGATTGATATTCTGGTACAAATCTATGAACTTAGTGATAACTCCCTCGCTTTCTTTGAGGATTTGGCTCCTCCAGGTAGAAACTGCCATGCCCTGCTCACCGATTTTAGCATATTCATTGATCTTATCTTGGCTCAGAGGCTCAGGAGTTTCGGCGGCAGTTGTATGAGGTGCACTTCCCATTTTCTGCAAGGCACGGAGAAGATGTTTATTTTGCTCCTTTAGCAGCATTTTCTCTTCCTTTGCTTGTTGGAGTTTCTTGTAAAGGGCATCAACTGCAGATAGGGCCTCTCCTTGCAGGATTTCTAAAGATGTCCCCATCGTGACTTGAGTCACGATGTAATCTATCGGAGACAGATACTTCTTATCCTTCAAAGGATTGGGGTATGCAATCTCCATCACTCTCTCCCCTGATGCACTATGAGAGAAGTGGGTTATTGGTTTTTGCTTCTTGATCCCTTTTGATGGGATGATGGAGAAGTCCATCGGGGTGATGGGAACTTTCATCTTCTGTTGACTCAGGTGCTGGGGGATCCCAGGCTGGACTTATGGGAGAAGGACCAGAAATAGAGAAGGGGGTAGTTGCAGTAGTAGAAGGGAAATACGTGGAGACACTTGGAGGTGCGGCATTGAGAGGAAGCCGAGGAAGTGCTCGTGGGAGGAAGAGATACTGCAGGGGAGGAAGACATAGGAATGGAAGGGAGCTCAGAGATGAGGGAATAAATGGTGGGGGACATCCGTGAGAGAAGAGAATATGAATGATGAAGAAGGGGGAACATTAGAAGATGGGGGAGTTGACTCGACCAAAGGAATGCTCGGGGGACCCAGGGACCTCAATAGTTATGTAGTGGCGACATCTTGAGTGGATGTGCCTATCGGAACATCTTCCATTGCTTCTTCTTCTAAGCTTTCTGGGATTACAACCTGTTCTTGGGCTTTTAGGAGCTTCCTCTTGGATGGAGCTGGATTCACCCTCTTTGCCTTTCCCCTTGCCCTTTGGTAGCTGTTTTGACCGAGGAGGACAATGGAGATGTGATGAAATTAACTCTGAGGTAGATGAGACCATTCATTCGGCATCAATGCTCTGTTCTTCGCAGAGTTTCCTTGACCCTTTCCTCTATTGTTTGAGGAGCTTTGTTTCTGTCGATCACCGCGAAAGGCCAATCGTCCCCATTTGTGTCAAGATATACCTGATCAACTTCTTGATCAGCAGTTTGATAGAGACGGCCACACCGTAAGGATTTGGCTCCTCCACTTAGGATCACTCCCTCACTTTCCTTAAGGATTTGGCTCCTCCAGGCATTGCCATGCCCTACTCACCGATTTTTGCATATTCATTGATATCCTGACTCAGAGGCTTAGGAGTTTCGGTGGTAGTTGTAGGAGGTGCACTATCCATTTTCTGCAAGGTGCGGAGAAGATGTTTATTTTTCTCCTTTAGTAGCCTTTTCTCTTCCCTTGGGAGTTTCTTGCAAAGGGCGTCAACTGCAAATAGGGCCTCTCCTTGCAGGCTTTCTGAAGATGTCCCCATTTTGAACTGTGTAATCTATCGGAGACAGATATTGGGGTATGTAATCTCCATTACTCTCTCCCCTGATGCACTCTGAGAGAAGCGGGTTATAGATTTTTGCTTCTTGATCCCTTTTGATAGGATGACAGAGAAGTCCATCGGGGCGATGGGAACTTTCCTCTTCTGTGGAATCCATGCTGGACTTGTGGGAGATGGACCAGAAATAGAGAAGGGGGTAGCTGCAATAGTAGAGAGAAATACGTGGAGGATTAAGAGGAAAGCTGAGGAAGTGCTCACGGGAGGAAGGGATACTACAGGGGAGGAAGTCATAGGAAGGGAAGGGAGCTCAGAGATGAGGGAATAAATGGAGGGGGATAGCTCCGCGAGAGAGGAGATGGATGAAGAAGCAGGAGGAATAGTAGAAGAAGGGGGAGAGGACACGACCAAAGGAATGGCTGCTTGGGTCACTCGAGGAGGGGAAGGAGGAGAAGGAGAAGGAACAGAAGGGACCTTAATTGTTACAGTTGTGGCCACATCCTGAGTGGATGTGCCTATTGGAACATCTTCCGCTGCTTCTTCTTCTAAGCTCTCTGGGACTACAACCCGTTCTTGTGAAGTGAAAGGAGGGCTTTCAGGAGCTTCCTCTTAGGTGGAGCTGGACTTACCCTCTTTACCTTTGCCCTTGTCCTTTGGCTGTTGTTTGGACCGAGGAGGTGCGTTTCCCAACGGAGATGTGATGAAATCAACTCCGAGGTAGATGAGACCATTCATTTGGCACCAATGCTCTGTTGTTCGTAGAGTTTCCTTGACCCTTTCCTCAATTGTCTGAGGTGCTTTGGTCCTGTCAATCGCAGCAAACGACAAGTCATCTCCACCTGTATCAAGATACACTTAATCAACTTCTTACTCAGTAGTTTGATAGCCTTTTGGGATGATGGCCACACCGTACTGGATGATTTTGGCTAAGGCTAAGCAGAAATGATCTTTCCTCCTGAGCTTGACCTCATGATATATGTCGATATAAATGTCTTCGATCTGAGGGATGTGGATCAGATCAAGCTTTACCCTAGGGAGACAATTCCTTGGGTCAAAGGTTGGCCTGGCCAGGAAGTTGTGTTTTAGATTTAGTAGCTCTAGCTCTGCAAACATGTCCTTCACCTTGTGGTGAGAGAGACACGTATACCTGCTCACTGTAAGGGGGAAAGGAGTTCCACCCTTCTTTCTCTTGAGACACTTCTCATGGTAGGTGATAAGCTGTCTTGATAGCTCCAATAGGATTAACTTGGGACCGGCATATCTCAGCAATTTAGTTGGTTCCCCCAAGAAGTTAACTGCCCTTAGATAGGTGAATGTGGGGAATTGAGTGAACAAGGCCCCCCATTTCTCTGTAGTTGCTACGATGCTCTTAGTCATACGACCGTGAGTCATATTCGGCCTCAACAGGTAGATGATGAAGTAGAAGAAGGCATCGTTGATCTTTGTGAACTGGGGGATACTATTTTCCAACTTCAGTTCTACATAATATTCATATATTTTAACTTGGGGCAAAACTCTGCATCGCATTAGAGCGGGATAGTCTCTCTCTGAAGCCGCACCATAGACCATGTAGGAGTTCATATAGAACCTCCCCGTTGTGTTAAGTTGTTGGAGCTGCTCAGATATTGTGCTGCTTATGATTTCCGCCCACTCAAAGCGTTGATCGGGTACATTTTTGTTCATTGTTTCTAGGTATCGCAACATCCACTTGTGAAAATAATGGGCATCAGGAAGCCCAACGACTCTTCTCAGGAACGTGATTGTTTCACTAAGTTCGTCTGAAAAGTCACTGCGATGAATGACTTGTGGCCACCGAGTCACCACCTTTTTGTTCTTTAGGTATACTTCGTTCATCAGCTGTATGCACTGATCCTCATTGTCATCCCAAGCTTTGATGTAATCCTTCTGGCTAACGGCCACAAAGTGACGGTGGTGAGGGATGCCAAGCATTATTTCGAAGTGACGGGTAGTGAGGTTGATTATGACCTCACACTTCTCGTTATGGACACTTCTTGTGTCTTTCTTGTAGCATCGGGCTACTACCATCATAAACTCATTTTTTATAGCACTAACTGGGATCCCACCAGCAAAATGTAGTGCACTGCCCATCAACTTGTCCATCCATGGACTTCTTGTGACCCTCTGGGTTCTGGCCCAGAAATCCTCCATATTAATATGACCTAGTTCTGAGTCTCTGATGTCTAGGTCACACTCTGCTTGGGACTTGGGCATCCTGACCCTCTAATATTTATACTTCATTTCTTCTTCTGTGAGCTTGGCTTTGCCCTTGGATTTGGTAGGTCTCTTGCTTGATGTTGACATATATAACTCTGAACTCAGTTACTGATCTGCAAGAATAAAAAGTGAAACCGAATGCAAGAAAGTCATATCAGCTGTTTGATCTTCCATTAAAGCGTCAAAAGAAGAAAGAGTTAGTGATTTTAAGGCCTCAGGGCGCAGGGCACATGAATACTACAGGTTATAGGTCTAAATAATAAGCCGCATAGGAAAGGGCTGCTGCAAAGGATAAATCAACGCCAAAGGGTGCATGACACATGGATACTACAGATTGCATTTTTTGTTGTTGTAAGTATAAGTGTGCCTGCGCCATATGTATACATTTTATAAAAGGGTGCGGATATTTTTCATGTTACACGGGTGCTGGATGCGCCAAAGGGTGTGAGTTTAATGTGTGTAACATCATTTTTTCATGCGCCATAGGGGAGCTTGGTGCGGCACATGGAAGGTTTGCACAACATGATGTTGTTGTAACAATGGATGCGCCTGCGCCATTTATAGTTTTACACTTGGCACAGATTTAGTTGGTGTTACATAGACGCAGGGTGCACCAATGGCATGAGTTTTCGTGATGCAACATATGAGATTGATGCACCAAGTAGGGTGCAGGAAAAGGGGTTGCAACAAGCGAAGGAAGTGCGCCTTGAGGGCGCAGCTGTTCTTTGTGTTGCAGGCATAATATATGTGCCATTGGCGCGATTGTATATGATGTTGCAGGGGTGACAGATGCACCAAAAGAGGAAAAAATAGTCCCTTATTTTCAAGCCATGATTCTTTCTCTGAGGGGTTTTACATGTGGTTAAGCTCCTTCTGCAGGGTTCATTGGGTGATGAAGAAGCTAAAAATAAGAGTTCCAAGCCATCATTTCAGGACAGAGTTTACCCTACCAGCAGATTTGGAAAGAGGGGGAAAAGCATGGGGAAGAATAGCAAGACGGGGGTTGAGTTCATGGGCACAACTTATTTGAGTTCAATCCAAACCAACAAGTAGCCAAAAACAAAACACAAAACACACAGAAGCAATGAGGACCTCTTACCCGGATTATATAATAGAGAAATATGAAACCGGGTCCACGACGTGATCGAAAACGATAGGGCAGGTGCGCTGACAGGAACAGAGAGAAAATCACGTGATTGTGTTGGATGAAAATGACAGTGCAGATGCGCCTATATATAGGTAAGGTGGTAATAAATGCGCCACCAACTTTTCAAATGGCGCATGAAAAACACTGTCGACACAAGAAAGCATGCGCCCTTTGGCACATCAAAACACTTGCCAACACTAAGTTATGTGTGCCCATGGCACACCAAAGGTTTTGTTGACATAAGAATATGTGCACCCTTTGCGCACCAAAAAGGGGCGTAACAAAAGTATTGTTGATATGAAGGCGCATGCGCTTTGGCGCATGCAAGGAAGGCACAACATAGTGAGGCACATCAAAATGCCTGTTGACACCTCAAACCATACGCCAAAGGATTTAAAGGGGGCACATGAATACTTGATGTTGCATAGACATTAAGTGCGCCCGACCAAAAAAGACCAAAAATGGCTAAGTTCGGAAAACTAGATTTCCCGGGAAGGGATTTTGCAATGTTCCGAACGCAAGAGGTCCCTGCCGAGGGACGGGAACAAAATTTGGTAGGGTTATTTGTAAAATTTCCGTTGCCGATTTTACGGGATAACACTACAACAACTAGGTTTCTGTGGGAGAATGTTCTTACAAGATATGGATGTCCCTTAAGCTTGACAAGTGATAGAGGTACACATTTTTTGAATGAGACAATCAGGATCCTATAAGATGACTTTATGGTTGCACACCATAAAACCACACCTTATCATCCTCAGGAAAACAAAACTGTTGAGGCCTTCAACAATATTTTGAGCCAGACTTTGACAAAAAATTGTGATGTTTTAAGAAAGGATTGGGATGACAAAGTGCCAACTGTGCTTTAGGAATATATAACAACTTAGAAGAGATTGAATAAATCCATGCCGTTTCAATTGGTGTTTGGCGAGGAAGTTGTTCTCCCTATAGAATTTATGTTACCTTCTTTTTGTATTGTGTGTACTAGAGGTCTAGCTGATGAACAAAATTTAGAAGAGTGTATCAAAAATATAATTCAACTGGATGAGTTCCGAGCCATAGCACGATGGAGTTAGAAGAAGGAAAAGGCCAGGTAGAATGGAGGGCATGACAGAAACATAAGGGATAAGAAGTTTGAGATTGGACAAATGGTACTTCTTTATGATGCAAAGTTCTTGTGCCATCAAGGCAAACTCAAATTACATTGGTTAGGGCCATATGTTATCACTTCTATACTTGAATCAAGTGCTTGCTAGTTATAAGCACTTGATGTAATACGGCTACTCGGTTACTTTAACAGGAGTAGGTTGAAGCCCTACTATTAGTAAGTATTCTTGGTGTCTGTAATAAGGCAATATTTTGATTTAGTTTAGGTTTTCAAATTTGTATTTTCTTAATGTATTTCCTTCATTTTTGCTATGCTTTGTCAATTTAGTTATTGTTCTTGTAATAAGTGTGCTTGCACGCATGAAGCTAATTACTGTATGAAGAATGTTTATGCGCAGAGGACTACACATACTTTTAGTGTGGGGTGGTTGTAGTTATCCAAGAAAAAGAATGTGGGAATTGAAAGGTGAAAGGAATAAGTTGCTACGAGTGTGCTTTAATTCAAAAGAAGATTGCTTCTCAAAAGTGACCAAGGATGGAGATGAGTGAAAGAACAATATAATGCAAGGTAAGCAGAGGCCATGAAAGCTACAAGGAGAAGGTACAGTGATGAGGTACTCAAGAACAAGAGCACGCACTAAAGAGAAGTCTTTGACCAGAGGGTAGGAAGGTGCGCTAGAAGGTTATAGCTGGGTGCAAAGATATACCACGTGGAATGAATGGATTTGGTCAATGAATGAGGGGATATTTGGTAGGTGAAGGAGCAATAAATGCATCAAAATTTGAAAATTTTATATAAGGATGGGATGTAGATTCATTTTTACAGTTGCGACTAAGAGTATTTGAGAAAAAGCCAAGTGTGAAGAGTCGAGTGATTGAGTTAAGGTGTGAAGGGTGTGAAACCAAGCGTGAGAACCAGATTTGTGTGACAAGAAGCTTGCATCCCTAGTGGTGAAGGGTTTGAGAAAATAAGGGAGACAAAAAATAGTTAGGTTACGAAGTTTCCACCTAGGGTATGATTAAATCAAGATAGGTTTTGATTCTCTGAGTTGTAGAGTTGAAGAGGAGACAACTGCAAGGTAAAAATGGCACCAAAGTAGGCATATGCAACAACAGTAAAAGGAAAGAAGAAGGTAGTCATTGAGGAGGAAGAGATGGCACCCAAAAGACATTTTTCAGAGTTGTAATATCTAGAAAGAGTCATCATCAGCCAATAATGGTATTCACTTATCATAAAGAATAAAGTAAGTGAATACAATCATAGGACTTCAGAGAAGAAGGAGCTCGATTCCTTGCTCACTGCTAGAATGAACAAGCGCATGACAGATGACATGCTAGTTTATGACGATGTGGGTGAGAATATTTTGAATAGAATTAAGGTCTACCAGTTGTATGAGCTTCCATATTTTTGGAAGTATGAGCCATTGTATCATTGGCTCATGAGCAGGGTGCACAAAGACTTCTTCTACTTTGTAGGACACAGAGTTAGAATTTCATCTGTGCTTATCTCATCAGTTACAGGTCTAAATGCCATAGGAGAGGATATAGAAGGTGAACTTAAAGATAAATCCGTGATTGTAAATACCAAACACGAGTTGGGATACCTGAACGGTTCGCACAGAATGGACATAGAAAAATTAAAGAACTATCTAGTTGTACAAGCTGCACCACACCTTGTTACCAAGTTGAATGATCAGAAGTGTTGGTCACATGTAAATACTATGTGGTTACATGTGGTGTGTAAGATGTCAGAAGGGAAAATATACAACATTAGAGGCTATATTGCATAGAAAATAGTCGAAGAAGCGCGCATAAGGGGGAAGATCAGCTTTAGGGCTGTTCTACTATCACTGGTATTTATGGAGATCGGAGTACTAGAAAGACCGAAGGAGAAAGTATGGGAGTACCCCATGGATAACAAGTCCCCAGTTGAAATATTCAACAAGTACCTATGAAAAGGGGCCATGATAGATGACATAAAGTAAAGGGTAGAAAAGTGGTATGATAGGCTCCACATGGCATTTGGGGAAGAGTGGCGCATCCCAAAAGACCTATCAGTAGTGGTAGGGAAACAAGTTCAGTTTTCTGTATATCAGCATTTCTACATCACACACTTCCCAATGAAAGATGGAGTCTAGAGGCCTTGGTGCAAGTTACCGTATGCATTCACTGCAAGGTATTTCCAATCATTTGTTCATAGATTTACAGACACATGCTGACTTTTCTTCAATGCAGATAAGGTAGACTATGACTACCATATGTTAAGGAAGAAGTATGTGTATCCTAGCAGAAGTGATTATATAGAGAGGATCATTTCAGAGGTGTTGAATATAAAAACAATAAGTTTAGCTGTAGGAGATGTGGGGGAAACATTGGTGTATCTCTAACTGAAGCCAAAGATGGAGAATAAAAAATATGTGGAATGTGAGTTCGCACTTCCAGCACCACCAAAGGGAAAGCATACAATGGAGAACATCCCATCACCTAAGCTCACAGAGCCAATTGAAGTGCAGGATGAGGAGGAGCACAAAGATAGTGGTGGTTTGGAGCATAGGAAGAGGAGACATCCTAAAAATAAGGGTGAAGATGAACGCACCATTACACCACCTTAGTCACAAGAGGGGGATGATGAGGACTTGAATGTAGTTCAAGGGGAGTATATGTTTAAGAGGGTATTTAGGAGATCAAGGGGCCAAGGTGCTACTCTAACCATTGTGTGCAAATCACCCAGAATATCCCCACAAAAGGAGGCGACCATGTAGAGAAAGATGAAACTGAAGTTGAATGGGGAGGTGGAAGAGTCAAAGGAAAGCACGTCTAATTCTCCTACACTTACAGAGGACATAGAAGAATAGGGTGAGACATCAAAGGAAAAAGAAGAGAATGAGAAAAGACCTGAGGAGATAGCTATAGAGGATTTTCAGGACATGGAGACATAAGTCCCAAATTTAGAGGCTAAAGTTCCTAAGTAGAAAATTTCTAGAAGAACAAGTGGATATCACACTCCACCAACCATGGGGTATGTAGAGGACGTAGGAAAAATTATCTGTGCTCGCTTTAAGAGCACGATAGCGTAGAAGGATTTATTCAGCTGGGAGTTAATGGATGAGGATATGATGATTTTCCACTCTCAAAAGAAACTATTGTGGTCAATGCACACCCACATGGATGATCCTGAATTTGATGTGTGTGAAGAGTCATACATTTCGAGATGACTGAAGAAGGCACCTCAAGCTAGACACATGACAATAAAGCCTACTATCATGTCAGCTGAGTAGGTTAGTAATGTATTGGTGAAAGTTTCTACTGAGGTGGCTAGAATAAACATGGAAAAAACTTCCATGATTAGAGTGTTGTGTGAGGAGCTGAAGATAAAGGACACAAAGATAACACACATAACATGGGAAAGGGACTTTTCACAGAAGAAGAACAAGGTATTCATCAACATCATAGAGGAGATTGGGGACAATGTCATCAGAGTAAAGATACACTTGGAGGAAAAGGTACCATAGACATTTCCTTCAGTGATACACTATGTAGGAAAGTTGGTGGACTTGGTACTTGAAGATGAAACTCTGCATATGCAAGTGCCAGAACACTCAGAACAAGATGTTGATCGGGAGAAAGCATCAATGATGAGAAAAATTACATCTTATGAAGGGCTGTTGCAAGCATTACATGAAGTATTGAAGAAAGCATACCAGGCTTTAAACATATGCACAACTCCAGAGGAACTTATCAAAATAAAGACCCTTAAAGAGAAAAATGAGGTCTAGAAAGTGATGAAAGATGAGACATTGAACCATGCAGAAAGATTGTCAATGGTTAAATAGAAGCATGAGGCCCTGTCAACAACACAAGAGCCACACAAGACTCGGCTAGAAGAGCTTGGAAAGATAATTACGTAGAAGATGGACCTTTTAGAAGGAAGAATGAAATCAATGTCCAGTGTTGTGTTGGTTTTGCAAAATGAGAAAGGATATATTGGGAGGGATGAGTTGGAATCCATTGTTGTGGATATCCTAGAAAAAGTAGAGCAAGCACTCATTGAATGGAAGGTATTAGAGGAAAAAATAAAAGAGGAGTATCTAGAGTTGATACTGCAAACTGATACAGAGGAGGTTGCCTCATAACCTCATAGAATAATCTATATTCTTTCATTCTTCTATTCTTTCCTTCAATTTTTGGAGATATCCATTGTCAGGACAACAATGAGATTAGTGTGGGGTATTATTGATCAAAGAATACTTATCAAAGATCACACAAAGAGTCCGTGCAAGATATAAGGCCCAGAACCAAGGGCACAAAAGGACATGAAGGACCCACTCGTGGAAGGCAAGTTTAGATTTCAGGACTTAGCCGATTTTGAGCATGAAGACCTATTTTTGGAAGATGGCGTGTGGAGAACACCAACAATGCAGAGATGTGCATGTCATGCATTGCCTATCTTTGGAGAATTGGATCAAAGTATTAATGCATGAAGATGAGTTGAGAATAGAATTGACACTTCAATTAACTGTAGGAGGACTATAGATAGTGCATTTGCATGTGTGGCTATACTTGTAAATGGCGTGTGGCTATTAATAGCATGCAACCTATCTCTGGAATAGATAAGCTATGAAGGGAAATTCCCCACCCTATATATATGATGTTAGGTACATAGTAGAAAGAGGGATGTATTAATGTATGAGTGGGTGAGTGTGAAGTGTGTGTATATGAATATGACTGAATCGTATTAGTTCCATACACGCATTGGTATAAATTGACAAATACTATAAGGAGCTTCTGTATTTATTAATAGATGGAAGATATTGGGTGAATCTAAGTGTCATTCTATGTGTAGTTGAATAGTGCATGTTATTAATTCAATCATGATTATTGTTTAAGATTGTTCTTTCATAGATTTGAGGGTGGAGAGCATTGTAGAATGATGGATTAGTTATGAATCTATATGTTTTTTCCTTCATCATGTTATCATCCTATTACAACAACCCTAAAGAGGGACCTGGTACCTTTGCATGCTTCAGATGAGCACTCAGTCTAGGCTAAGTGATGTGCCAACATGACTAGGGTGTTATTTGGTAAATTCTAGGTTGCATCATGGAACCTGGTGTTAAAATCAGTCATTAGCTCCTAACGAAATTTGTTGATGTTGATAAGCTGTTGTAGGAGTGATGATTTATCCCATTTTTCATGAAATATCACTACCAATACATCACCCATCTTGTCCCAGGTGCTAATGGTATTAGGGGTCAAGGATTGGTACCAATCTAGAGCATTTCCTTTAAAATAAGTAGCTAGTAATCATAAGGAAACATCTTTTTACCTTATATAATGTATCGCACATATTGTTTCCACATCCTAGAGGTTTTCCTTTGAAGTTTTGAAGTCTTATCCACTAAATTTGGGCAGGGCCTTTGGGGCATTTTCTGGAATACAATTCCACACCACCGAGGGTGTGGGTAGGATGAGTGGGCTCCCTTGATTACATGAAACAAAGTACTTTGGAGGCTGAGATTGAAGGTGAGCCATAAAATAGGTTTGAGGGTTCTAGTTGACTCTGTTAATGGCCTACTTAGCAGAGGTGTTGAGAGAGTCCAATTTAGAGGAGACAGAGATCTTTGGATCTGTCTACCTCTTCTATTGTGTGGTGGGAATAAATGCAAATTGTTAAACAAACCTTCAACCCTTTTCCTCTCCCTCATTTGAATTCATCATGTGAACTAGATCAAACCAACAAAGTACTTCCAAAAAATCAGTAAATCTTTGACGACAAAAAATCTAGATGTGTGGATGTTCATGTCCCAGTAGGTGTGCCAGGAAAACTATTAATGATTATCCTTACAGATGAACCATCAGAGTTGTTGGACACCTTAAGTTAGTGGGACTTGTGCCGTAAGGTAACTTCCATATTTTAAAGAAGTTGTCTCTTCTATGCAGGGTGAGATAAGGTTAGAATAAAGCTTGAAGGAAATGTAAAACTAAGGTGATTCACCAGAATAGATCCTAAAAAGATACATAAATATCTAAAAGTCTATCTATAATAGTTTGAAGATAATTTTAGCATTATCCACAATTTTCAAAAGTAACTTAGATCATAAGAGTCCGAGAAGATGTAAAACACGATAATATGTAAACAGTAAATGAATAAATGAAACCTAAGGGTGTATAACACGACATATCTCCAAATTTATCTAAATCTAATTAGTAGTGAAAGAATAGAAACACATACTATGAAAGAAAAAGTGAACAGAACAAGAACTCTTTCTTTAATAGATAAAATAATACATAAGGCCACTAGGGTACAAATAACAACTTCCTACTATAACAAAATCTTACTAAGGATAACTATTAAAAAACTGAGTTCATAACTTCTTTCACAGCTCTTATCTATTTTCTAAAATCCCTTCCTACATTGCTTTGGATCAGACAACCCTTTATAGATATCATAGATATTTCTCCTATGGTTCAGAATAGGAACTTCCATTTACATCATTTAATTTTCTTTTATGATCTCCCCCTTTCGAGGACTACCTATTAGGATATTTGTGATTGCATTTAATTCATCCAAATGGTGCTCCTTGAGTCAGTGATGTTCCCTTTTTACCATGTGGGGAGCATGCAATCATTTGGGGCCTACCTTTCTTTATCTCTATTTGAATTTGTGCCCAGGTGACATGTGGAGTGCTTTTGCGTTTCTGTTATATTTCTGACTTTTTGACCCGTTGCGGAAAATTTCTCGGGCTTGGGACACGTGTAGGTAATGCACTTGTTTGGGGCCTTCCTTTCTTCACTTCATGCACCAATGCACCAAATAAACATGTGGACGCCTTTTGCTTGCTTCTCCATGCTTAGTAAATTTTAGGATTAAGCGGGTAAAAGAACAAGAGACGAGGGAAACGAAAGGAAATGATTGATAAAAACATCTTATACAAAAATGACTCTATAACTCCACCACATGACATTTTATCACTCATGCATTTTTTTGGTCAATTGAAATCTCAAGTTCAGTCTATCACTCTTACAAGAAAATCCTATTATGCTTTTATCAATAATAATTCTCTTCATGGAAATCCTATTCTAAAGAAAATTCACAATTCAACATTTCCTAAGGACTTCATTATTCCTACATTTTCATACTTTGATGACATTGGAAATCCATATCTACATCTCAAGAATTATCGCTTAGCTATGGATTCTTACTTGAATGTTTGATTATTGCTTAAATCCTTTCATCATAGTGTTGTTTATGAAGCTCTTCAATGGTACAATAATTTTCCTTTTGGATCCATTAGTACATTTTGTGAAATGGGAGATGCTTTTCTCTAATGATTTATTCTAAAAAATGTTCCTTGATTCACACATGATCATTTACCTATCTTGCATCAGGGTAAAAAATAATATATTCAGGACTAGATCTTACGCTTCAATGCTTGCATGCATCAACTATTATTTCAGCCTATTGATCTATAAAATCAATTCACCTTTTGTCGTGACTTGATTCATATTCTAAAAAAACAATTATAAAATAATATATGTGAATCATTTACAATCTTATGCTATAATATTATCGATATAGAACAAGATCTAATTGCTACACATGTTATATATCCTCCTTCTATTATTGCATTGTCTTCTAGTTCTTCTCCACTTCTATCTATCAAGTTTCCTCCAAGGTCTCCATCTCCTCCACCTCACAAGCATGTTCCAAATCCTCCATCGCATAAGCATCCTCCATCTCCACCACTACACTGCTCTCCACTGAAGTTTTCACCATCTCCTACTTGTGACACATTGAATTTCTCACATTCTTCTAGGCCTCATGATGTGATAAGGAATTTACTTGATAAGATATTAATTTGACTACCTTCTAATCAACATCATCTTTCACATCACTTGCATCTCCAATGATGTTTTCCTTATTTCAATTATCACTGCATCAATGGCCATCATGAAAATAACTGTTGTGCCATTCATGAAAAATTTCAACAATTAGAAGACAAGGGTATCATTTTATTTGGTTCTCTCTCTTTTGAATTGTATTTTTATCTAATTCTGTGCAAGTGTGCTGCTAATCTAGTTGATTTATCTTCTCCTTTTACTTCTAAGTTTGTCATTAGTCCACCACCTAAGGTCATCATTCATGCATGGCCTCCACCTCACTCATATACCGCTACTCCATATCATCAGCCACATAGTGCTCTTGCTTCACATTGGCTTCCTAATCCATTGACATCTGTGATTGCTACCACTACATCTCCCATCATTGACACCATCTCATATAACATTAAGTTCAGCTCATACACTCATGCTGCTACCACTTCACATGATTTCATCACTTTGTGCTCCCTCTGCATCTTTGGTAGGTGATTTTTCTCACCTCAATACCCGATGACACACTCATGTTTTTTTATGTTTCTTACATGACTATTGAGGGATATGTCACACTAAGAACCCCACTTCACCTTTGTGCTACACTCTTCATTGATCTATCTATCTAGCGTACACTATCATACAATTTCCTGATGACACACTCTTGTTTTATGGTTCATTCTTGATTGCCGAGGGGTCTTATATAAATGAACCTCATTACATATATGCTGGGGGGATCATTATTTTCCTCCCTCTACATCATACTTACATGTAACTACACACATTCTTACCATCATCATATTGTTATCTCAAATTATTCATTTCATACATACATCTATTTCCATTTATCACATCATCATCCATACAATCATTTATGTAATACAAATCAAACATTTACATAAAAAACAACAATAATGACATCACATATCAAGAACACATCAACTCAAAAATATCCCAATCATCCATCTATATATATGGTCAAAACTCATTGTTACAAAATACAATCATTAGGGGGAAAGCCCCCACACATCACTATATCCATATATATCATACATCATCATCACTATCGCTATATACAACTATATGAGCTTTAGATCTAGATGCTTCAATTCTTAATCTATGCCACTGTGCATGGCCTCTAGATCTCTTAATTTGTCTATGTAATAATGAAAACTCAGCTGAATTCTCTATAAACTGGCCCTATATCTCTACATACTTCGTGAACACATCCTGCATTAGGGATCCTCAACCTGTAGCCTCCTTAGATCACAAAGTATCCACCTGCGCCTTATCATGCTCACTCAAAAATATGGTACATGTGGCTTCTAGTATCGTCAATGGCTTAAATAGGTTGGCATGATCATCCACAATTATATCTACTCACTCAAACATCCATCCTCATGCAAGCACATCTATAGGAACATTTTACGTCAATGTGTGGATGGATGTTTTAACGATCAACATCAAATAAACATCACGTGTAACTATATATCGATACATTAGTTACTACACATGAAATCCACAATCAAACAACTATGTAACAACCCAAAAACTATGCCTTTTCCAAGTTCAATGTTTTCTGGATGGTGCCTAAGGACTTCATTCAATTTTGGACCCAATGGAATCCTCCTTTTAAGCTTTGTGTTGTGAGAAGACTTTGGAAACTGGTCATGCCCCATATTATCTAGAGAATATTGAAAGATAGGAATGATATCATTTTCAAAAATCACAAACAACATTGCAAGCTCAAATTTGTCAAGATTGGGCATGCTAATTTTTTTTTGGGAGATTCAAACCTCTCAAAACTAAGAAATGTCCTGAAGATGAAGAATAAATTCTATCCAATTGGAAGATAGGAATTGCTAGTTTACAGATTAGGAATACCTCAAACATTGATAGGTCTTTGATTCATTAGATTCCTCCTGAGAGAAACTAGCATAAAATAAACTTTGATGGCACCTCCAAGGGTAATCCTAGTTTTTCTACTGGGGGAGGTGTTATTAGGGATCATAAAGGCTATTTAGTTGCTGATTATGCTGGTAAAATGAGGATTTAAATGAATCATTATGCTGAAGCCCTAGCTGCTCTATGGGGGATAAGGATTTCCAAAGATTATGATATATAGAACTTAATTTTGGAAGGGGGTTCTCTTAACATCATCAACCATCTAAATCAAAATTCTCCTCCTAGCTGGACTATAAAGGACATTATTTTGGAAGCAAGAAATATTTGTCAAAATTTCAAGAATATATCATTAGGCATACTTATAGGGAGGAGAATAAGGTTGCAGACACCTTGGCTAATGTGGGCATCAATAATAATCTTACCATATGGGATAATGAAAATTACATCCCTAAGGATATTCAAACTAGCATTTATGTGGATAAATACGAGATTACATACATGTGAAGTAATAATAATAATGACATGGAGTGGGCCTTAGTGGAGGTGAAAGATCACACATGTGTGAATTATCCTCCTTATTTGGCCACATTAATGCCATTGAACCTTGCACAGGTGGAAGGAATTTCAAAAAATGGGACAGACATAAGGAGGAAATAGTTTCAAATGAGGGTTTTGAGCAGAAAACTTGCAGGACTAGCAGGAAGAAGAAGAAAATGGGAGGGGCACCGTGTCAATTGAAGCCATGTTGTGATCCAACCTAGAAGAATAATGAGGAACTTTGGAACCTCTTGCACAAGGGAGGAATCTCCAATTTCATTGAGCACATTCAGGGTCATGATCATAACATTTTGGTTCATTTTTCTTTGGATTGGAAGGATAGAAGGTTCAAATATGGTGGCCACCGTGTTACTATCAATGAAGAGCTGATTGATGAGGCTACATGCCTCGAATTGGAGGGCTATCATTTTTTTAGTAAAAGGATTGACAGGGTTGCCGAGGCCAAGAAATTATTCGACAAGGGTGAGGAGCTTGACCTTGTTTCTGCGGGAATAAGGGTGAGTTCTATTCCCAAGCCATATGATGAAGTGACAAATATGATGGTTAGATATATTTCTTTGGAAGGACGTTACAAAATGGTCCCTGTTAAACACCTTATCTTTTAAAACCATTTTAGAAGGAATTTTGTGATCTGCTTCCCGCACTACCTGCTCAATTCCCTTTAGCACTTTGTTATGGAATTTCAAAAGCACTCCCATGCTATTCCTCTGCACTAGGGCCTTCTTCATATTGCACAAGTTTTATGTCTCCAAGTTCCCTGGATTCCCAACTACTCCTAGTGATCTACACACTACCACCTCCTCTGCTCCTACTCCCATTCTAGAAACCCCTTCCAAATCCAAAAACAAGAACCCCAAGCTTTCAAAAACCCACACCCTTCACACTTCCCGGATTCTCAAAAGCACCAAAGAGTTGGAGGTTTATCAAAACTTGCTACATATCAACAATGTTGGTATTGATATGGCCCTGCATCAGGAGGGGAATCATGTGCCTCATAGATTGGATTCTATAGAGAAAGAGATGGAGCAAGTGAAGAAGGACCTTTAGCGTATGGAAAAGCATAAAGGAAAAAGAAAAAATGTTGAAGATAATGACATTGGAAAGGATCATATTGCTGATATTTATAAGAATCTGAACTCTCTAGATAGTAGAATGGGGAGAGCTAAAGATAGACATGATCAAAACATGGCTATCTTCAAAGCCATAAGTGAATTTTTAGAGCAGCAAGTTCAGAGCATTGCCATGCTTAGTGGGATCCCTACCACTATTTGGGGGAATGATAAAGAGAGGAGTCTAACCATCTCACAGTTGAATGCTTCAGACCCAATGCACATCACCACATTGGCATTGTTCACCTTGTTGCAAATGTTCCAGTCCAAAATTCAAAGAGCATCTAAGAAGTAAATTCACTTGGGCTGGCGGGAGTTGTTTTAGATGTTGTTCTTTTGTGGTCTTTTTGCTGTGACTTTGCTACTTTTTTGCTGCTCTATTGTAGTCTATGTCATTTTTTGTTCCTTATTTGTAACTATCTCTTGGTTATTGATGGTCATAGTGTTCTATCTAGATTTTGATCCTTTTTTATCACATCTACATAGTTATATCTGGCTATTGAACCCTTTTTGTAACAGGGTATAGTCTCTTTAAAACTATTTACCAATAATAAAAAAACACCATTCGTGGTAGCAAACTGTGGTTATAATACTCAAGACTCTACTATCGCTACTACCTGCTGATCCATTGGCTCATGTATGGGTAGTTGACTGTCCCCTTTACATTGTTTTGATTAGGTGGTAAACCAATTTACCATCTGAGACCATAAGTCTGAACGCAATAACTATCGATCAGTGCGCTTACCCTCGATTCACTATAGCGCACTTTCTAACACTTCTTCATAATCCACCGGAAAGGAAAATTCTATGGATGTATCCTCCTTGGTCATCTCGGTTACAGTGAGTGAAGGCACTAGAGATGCTACTAAAATTCCATTTGGTCTCACTGTTAGGCCTGCACTTAGCAGAGCTAGTAAATAACTTGATGCCATCTCTAGATTGAAGTAGGGTGGACAGTTTCATTTTGTTCCTTCCTGATATGTACAAGATACACATTCTAATCCTAAAATAGTTCGTAGTAACTTGTTCATATCAAACTGATCCTCCTACCACATAGAATGTTAGAAACATCATTTTTTTGACTGGAATCCTATAAAAGCTACCCTAGATATCCTTGATATGGCCTACCAATCTAATAGTCCCTTGGCCCTCATAGGGTCTTTGACAAATATATTAGCTAGTACAACATCCCAAGATAGCAATTCCACTTATGCCTAGTAGAGTAGGCGCTGTAAATATTTGAGCGTTGTAGATCAAATGGCCTGCAAACCCACTTAAACTTGGCCTTAGGTACGGTAATGTGCTCGTGGGAGCATGACACCTCGTAATATTGTGAATGGCTCTAGAGGTTCCACCTCTTTAGGTGATTCTTCAGAGTACCTGTATCACAGTTGCTGTACAGATTCTACCAATATGAATTGCTCCTTGTATGAGGCGGAGGAGGAGGAGGAGTCTGGATATGTCGATAGCATTGTCAGGCATCTGGTTTGACATGTATGGGGCTTCTTGATACCCCCAACACATCCAAGGATTAGCTGAAAGTATACAATGTCCACTATAATGGGATGTTGAGTACATATGCAAGTAAGGAGCAAAAAAACTAGGATATCGGCTAGTGGGCGTAAAACCAAGAGAACATGGGTACTCTGTCTATAACCTGAACGACATTTGTAGAATGCACTACCTGGTAAGCCCTTGCATAGGATAAGTCCGTGCATCCTGGATGAAGACCCATCACCTAGACTGTGTCAAAACGCACATGAGAAGATCAGCCTGAATTTGATTGAACTGGATATACCTTGTTACACATGATGTTAAATTGGTCTGTGTTAGCAGGGGTGTATCCCTTATTGTCAACAAGGATCTACACACTATAGTTCTTCCCTATATAAGACAGTAAGTCATAGGCTTGTGAAGGTTGGGCATTTCCTGTAGTTCTAGCTATGTGCCGTAGGCCACTAACAGTCTAGTAAATCACACTCATGGGGTGAGGATTGAGTTCCTTGTTTTGGTGTATGTTGTGTACAGTTTGGTTGAGAGGACACATGGATATCCTATCATGAATGGTAGGATACCTTCTACACATACACATTTCGACTAGTATAGCTATAGGATGTTAATCACATGACATATACATGGGTAGTGTGAGTTCCTAATAGCATAAAAGTTGCATTCAAAGGGGAATTAGAGGCTATGTACGGGTAGTGTAAGTTACCTATTGTTTGATTGACATTTTTTTGGTTTGTTTGCTAACACCTATGTTGAGGAAGATTCATTTTACTCCAATTAAGAAAAGTCACCAATGCCTATCTATGAGTAAAAGACAATTTTTTTTTAGGGATTTTAACTACCTTAGCCATTCATTCCCAGATTAGATTATGCAGACATGAAATTGAACAATCTAATCTATTTTTCTGAAAGAAACTAAGATGAAAATGAAATAATTAAACAACACATTTTTTGAAGATAGTCCATCTTACCATCTAAATTGATTAAAAAAAGTGAAATCTACATGACAAGGGACCATTTATTCTCAAATCTAAATAAAATCTGTCTGCTCTAATCTATGGCATCCTCGCAAGCTTAGAACAAGGAATAACCGGATGTGGCTATTCCTCCGTTACAAGATATGAAGGTTAAATTTAATCTAAACACCAATATTGGTGATCCAAGTTTATCAGTTGGTAAAATTAGGTGTCTCCACAAACATTCATGGGGCTATGCCTCTATGCATTGAATGATGTAGCTCCCATTATTTAATGGAAACTAAAGCTATCCTATATCTTCCTTTGAGATTACCTCGTTAGAGAAATGAATTACAAAGAAAAATCCACTGAACCTAGTGGCAAGATGCTAGAAAACGGGGATACATAGATATAGAAGATTCCTCAAGATTATTTTCCTAGTAGATCCACAGGGATAAGCGGGGAAGGAAAGTTATTTCAATGAGTAGGCTAATTATAGAGTTCACACCGAATAACCAGATTAGTTCAACATTAAATATAGAAGAAATGAAATCTACAAATGTTACTAACATGAAGACAATAAGGAAATTAATGTACATGAACTTCCTCGGAAATCTCCTTATCCCAGGAAAATCCACAGGGAAAATTCTTCTCTGATTTAGGGAAATATCAACAGAAGCTGTCTAATGACAGGGATAGAGTGAACAACTATGAGATTAGGGACCCCTTTAGAATAAATGTAGCTCTTATTTATCATGAATTGATATAATGTTTAACAACTATAATCTATTCTAGATTGCTATAAAGCTTTGAAGATAATTATAAATGAAATCCCAGGATCCTGGTTGGATCATAGAAATGAGACGATTCCCAATTTATAGCAATGTGAATTGACCTCTCACCTCCCTCATATGAGTGTTCATTTCTATATTCCACTTGTGACCTTTCTTTTTCCATTAAATTAAGTATTTTTGTTATAATTTTGAGAAAATAATTTTACAATTTGATAATAGGTCACTTAAGTGAATAGGATGAAATACAATGATGAAGCCCAATGAAGAATTAGAAAGGAGAGAGAAGGAAGAGGGAGAAAGGGAGAAAGGAATATAACGAGATGCTCTAAAGCATGAACAAAGAATACTCCATATTTGATGAAGATCAACTCTACTGATGAATTGTGAACTTTTGAACCATGACAAAACTCATCCTGAATTATCTATGAAAAGTTTCCATTCCTTTTGACTAGTTATGTATATGAATAAAGGCTTGATATAATTTCTTACACAATGCAACCGTGATGATTCTACCCCCTCAAGGATGTTTGAAACTAACATTCTAACCATTGATGATCCTCCACACTGATGAAGGTTTCTCCTCTAAAAACCTTTGAACACTTTGACCCTTATTGATGATGACTCATGATCTCCTCCTTACACATGATATATAGATAATCTGGACCATCATATGAGTGTTTAAAAACACTATTGAGGTTTTCCAATATGGATCCAAGATGATCTGTGGACAATGCTTGTGATGATATGATGTGACACTATCATGCTTTGCTAACAAAGATTGCTCTTCGAATGATTTACTTGCTTGTACACACCAAGAAGGTAAGTGATGAGCATAGATGAGTAAACCTTTGATGACAGTGAATAATGCTCATTCTATAAGTATGAAACCACCATTTCTTCATGAATAATTACACGTGGAATGAGAAAATGAAATAACATGTGCACTTGAATTTCATGGCTTCTAAAGCACTTCCCTATACCAGAAAAAGGGGGATTACTATTTTTGGTAAATGAAAAATTTCCACCCTTTTCGACTATGATCACTCAGATTGTCTTTCTGGATGACCTTTGTGCACATTGCTTCCACCAAAACTGCTCTTTGTGAAGACTTACTAAAAATAACAAGTGCATGTGTAGGAGGATTACTATTTTTAGAAATTGGTGCTATGTACCTCAGTTTTTAACAAAATTAGTTTTTCTGATGTGGGTTTTTCTCCTTTGTTGTACCTCTAAAATTTCACATCAACTCGAGCACTGGAAATAGAGATATTAAAATTCAAAAATTTACTACCTGGAAACTGGGGTTTTCTCTGTAAAAACATCTAGGCCATGCACATAAATTATTTCACTTGTGTTTTAATGGGCTTTGAAAATGTGGATGAACGTGAAAAACCCTGTGTCAATCCGTGCACTAGTTTTCAAGTTACAAATATTTTCATTTTGTGGGTTACGAAGTCATTCTGATGAAGAAAAATCCTGGAGCCTTCAAAAATACATGTTTTTTCAGTGTTTTTCTCTTCATTGAATCATAGGAACATATTAGCAATGGATGTAGGATGAAAATGGTCAAGGAAGGATTCAAGAAGAAATTTGGCAGAGTTTCGGGAGTAGATGGAGAGATGTGGGAGAATGGAGGAAAAAATGGCTAAGTTCTAAATATATATGCATTTGGAAAACCATGAGGCGGGGGGCATAGTTATTTGCCCCCATCATCCCTTTGTTTTGGGACAAGGTTCACAAAAATGTTCTTTATTATTTTTGTGACACGTGATGATCATTCATTCGATGAGAGAAATGAAGGGGGGAGTTAAAAATAAGCACCTGGGGGTCAGATGAGGGTTATATGAGGAATCTAAAGGAAACCAAGGGGTGGGGAAATTTTTTTATCCTTATTTTACCTTTTTATTGGGAAAATAGGTGTAAAAAATGTGCCTTATCCCTTTCTGGACAAGTGGCGAGCATGCGAGGGTTGGTGGAGGAGGAAGACAACTTGGTCAAAGGAGCTTAAAGTGAGCTGCCAGGGTCATATGAGTGACCAAAGTGCTTAAAGGGGGAGGATAAATTTTTTTTTCCTCTTTTCCCAATGGTGAGGGATAATGAGGACAAAAAGTGCACCTCATATTGGTGTATCCACGTGTCCCTCAAGAAATTTGACTAAGTATTGAATACCATACCTTGGAGGGCGAGTTGGAATGACCATAACTTAAGCTTCCAGATGAATTTTTGCATGCTTATTTATATTATTTCACATGGAAAATGAATTTTTAGAAGGATGGATGGGTCCCATGCCTTGATTATTCTTGTAACACCTTCAAATACCTCCTTTTTTCTCAGGATCGCCTGTTGTACATGGAAAGAATGAGCTACCTAGAAAAATACATGGGGTTTTGGATTGATCTATTTATTAAAACATGTAGAGGGTTGAAATTATTTAAAATTATATCTTTTTAGGCTCACAAATGATTCTTATGCTCCTATAATCACCTCTTGAAAATTTGGCACTCTTCCATGGTGTAAGCTCCATTGGCCTCAAAAATCCATTTTCAGTGAACTAGGTCCAAAACCTCTGAAACTTCCCAAAATATTCCTAAATATGTTCCTTGATTTTATTGGATCATGAATACACTTCTGTTATGAATTTTAGCCTTATTTTGGCTCCATGAGTTGTGTAGTGGTCTTAGGAAGGCTGATGATAGCCCTTCCTATGATTGTTTGAAACTCCACTTTTGAATATACTATTCCATAAGTACTTGAATGATATTTTTCTTCCTAAATAACCTGTAAGGAAGCATGACACACACACATGGACCATAAAGTGGATAGGATAGGAATAACATGAGGAATAGGCTGACCAATGGGGGGTTTCTTAGAAAGGTATAACATATAAATTTTTCAACACTATGGTATCATTGTCTTGTTTTCGAGTGATATTTTCACATGAAAAACATAGGAAAACATCACATTACTATATATAACACTTTTATTGATACCTAATTTTCTATAGTCATTACCATGCTTATTTTACAACTAATACACGCTACATAGTTTTCTCATATTTTGAGCTTTGCTACTCCGTTTTCTTCCCTGTCAGTGCCATTTGGTTTAAAATTCCTCCTACCACCATATTATACACATTCCACAACATTATATTTAAATATTTCACATCTCAAATTAAATATACACACTATTTTGTAATATCTACTACACTTCACTTTACTCGTCATCACATCATTACACATATATTTTCGGCTCAACAGTTGTACTTACTATTACTATCCCTTTTGCCAAAAGGGGGGGAATACAATAGGGATCAACCTATGATCCCCCTCACACTTCTAGATGATCATTTCACATTTCTAATTCCTCATTATCAAAAATTTTCTCATACATTATGCGACATTTCATACCACTTTCTAGCGATTCCCCCTAATGACCTAATCTAGGGGAAACAAGTGAAAAATATCTCCATGAGTAATCTATAGTAAACATTCAATCTTAACAAAATTTCCTACTACTCGAATCAAATCAATCAATCAAAATAACACAATGTATTTTACTACTCCTCCCAGATGACCTAACTTGGGAGTTACATCACTACTTTCCTAGATGATTTAACATGGGAAGCTACTCTATACTCTATCACTTATAGATGAACTAACATGGAAGTAATCTATAATTACACTCATCGCGACACCCTTGGAGTGGGGGAAATAAGAAATCATTACCTTTCATATACTAATCATGTATGGGTTATTTTCATTTAATAGAAATGGATCAAAATGAATAAGTTTGGTCTTTGTCTATTTACAGCTGCTAAACATTTTGAGGATGTAGTATAGTTGGAGGGTAGAACCAGAACTCTCTCCCTAACACTCTTCTTCTAGGGGAAGGATGCCCAAATCCTTCAATTTTTTTCCACAAATATAAAATTGAGTTGGGAACTAATCACTCCCTTCCCTGATAAATCTTCATCGATGAAAATTAAAAATATTCAAATCAATCAAAATAAAAAAATAAATTACTCAAAGTTCTCCTTACAATGGTTCACTATCTCTATTTATGCCACATGGATCAACATGCTGATCCATGGTTTGCCACGCTATATGTTCTCATATTCTATGTGTACTTCTACAACATGACTTCTCTAGAATTCTCACAGGTATTTTCCTTACTTCCTTTAAATTACTTGAATTTCATTCAAATATCATAAAGGGGGAGAAAATGTAGACATAAAATCATGCACATACTATTATTTTACTATACCACCAAGTATATCATTTTATATGTGGATTTTGCGCAAGAAAATTTTTCTGGTGACACACTGCCTAGTCTGTCTTCTTTCTTTGGGTGTCTCTATTATCTTTATCTATCACCTCTCTCACTTTTGAACCCATTTCTAGTCAGGTCACATGGATACCTGTTCATCAGTATTCTCACATTTTTCATTAGTTTTCTTAACACCTAGGACTAGACATTAGCACCCAGGTGCTGCTGTCTAACCTGGGTGCTCCTATCCTCTTTGTTTTTGTTCACATTTTTAACATTTTTGGTCAGCATTTTTGGTTTTCCTACTCCTATCCTGAGGTCCTAGTTGGAATTTCGTGTCACTAGTGTTGAAATTCATGCAAGATATACCTATATAAACACAACATACATACCATTATAATGGCAGAAAATTTCTATCAAGGGCTATTTATCTATATATCAAAGGGACTACATCTTGGGCTTATTACTCTGCATAAGAAGGGGAAGTTCATTTTTCCATCCACACATTTTCATTCTATCTAGATATAACCCATTCTCTTGGCATCATTAGACCGAGGGAAACCTATGAGCATTATTGCACACACAAAAACATAAAACTACATGGGGTATGAGATGTACTGCAACTCTCGATCGTAAGTTCACTTTTTTGACAACCAAGGACAGTCCGACCTCCCATTTTTCATCTTTATTTTTTAGGTTTTGATGTATCTTACTAGTTTTTATAGGATACTATTTGTGTTATAGGTTTATAGGTACCTCAGTGATCTAAGTGTGATGTATAGGTGATCATCAATGAAAAAGTGCAAAACTCTAGTGACACATAAGAAATCAAGTTTTGATATTTTTTGCAAACTCCAACAACCATTAGAGGTCTCTGACACCCCAATAACCCTCACCCCTTCACAAGAACCCCTGTTCTTTCCATTATGTGAGTTACAAATTTTTTTATCAAGCATTCCTAGTACTCTACACAACATTTTCATCAATCTTGCTAGGTCAAACACACTTTGGGATAAGTATCTTACCTTTCACATTTTCTTACATAGTTATATTTACAAAAGTGTGAAATCATTTTTATCTTGTTGTATATCATTGTAGTAGTTTCTAAAATTATATTTTAATAAAACATGTAGATTTTATTTAATTAGGTTCCTCCCTCGTTTGTTGATTAAATAAGTCTCTCTATGACCTTAAACAATCCCCTTGATCTTGGTATGCCAATTGGACTCATTTTTATTTCATTAGGGATCACTAAGTATCACTTTGAACCAAATGTTTACATTTTACGGTAAGATGAGTCCATTCTTATCCTCATTCTATATGTTAATGACTTGTTGATTATGGGTAGTTCTTCCTTGATAATTGATTCTATGAATAATTCCTTAGCCAAAAAGTTCTACATGAATGATTTGGGTTTTCTTCACTACTTCCTTGAAATACAGAATAACTATTTTGACTTGGGAATTGTGATTTATCAACCTAAGTATGCCATTGATTTGCTATTTAGGTTTCACATGTGTGATTGTAAGCCATCTCCCACTCCCTTTCTTTCCAAGTTCAAGTTATTTTTTGATTGCTCCACTCCCTTAGTTTATGGTACCATTAATTTCTAGTTGGTGGGGATATTGATCTACCTAACTCACACTCGTTTGAATATTTTGTTTCCTTTTGGCATCATGTCTAGATTTATGTAGGAGCCTCATGAGGTATATTAAAAATTAGATAAGCAGATATTTCACTATGTTCATGGCACTCATATCGATGGCATTCACTACTTAGGAGGGACAAATATTGATTTAGTTATATTCAAAATTTTTAATTAGGCCGATGATCTCAATCATCAAAAGTATGCCTCCTGTTACAATATTTATCTTAGTTTGGGTCCTATCAATTGGTCAAGAAAGAATCAAAACATGATTTATATATCTTGTATAAAGGTAGAATACATGGGAGTAGTCAACTCTACCACATAAGCTATCTAGTTACAGGAAATTTTGGTAGAGTTTGACATTCACTTTTGGCGGCCTACCATCATCTATAATGATAACATGAGCACTATCTTGATTTTACAAAATTCAGTTCAACATTAGGGGATGAAGCATGTTGAGATACACATGTAATTCATTAAGAAGTTGATATATGGAGACATAATTGATGTACAATACCGCTAGACTTTAGATCATGTTGTAGACATCTTTATTAAACCATTCACTGAAGCTAACTTTCTTCACTTGTGCTCTCTTTTTGGGGTGAAGTCCAATACAACCACTCATATTATTTAGGATTTATATTCCTCTTCTCCTCTTCTTCTTATTATAGAAATATTAAAGTTTATACATGGGCACCTCATCAAGCGTTTAGTTTCTGGGATTGATAGATGCATATTTCTTAGTTATCTAGGGGATTTCTCTTTCTCTTTCTGGCTTATCATGCCTCTACCTAAGCTTTGATGAAGGGGGTGTTGGTGTGAGTTATATTTTTCCTTTTATTTAGTTATTAGGAATTTCCACCTCACACATGGCGAGTCATCTTATTTAGGTGAGTCATAGGTATTTTAGGGAGCTATATGATATATGATAGATTCTGTCATAGAATCTATCATACTTTCCATATGCATCATTATGGGAGTTACATGCTATTCCTAATAGTATAACTCATCACTCCATAATGGGAGTATAACATTTCTAGGAATTGGATTTACACAACACTCCCCATATGCACTCTCTTTTTGATCTATGAGAATGAGTATACCTATTTTCTTTTTGCATGAACAATTGATTATGGTTAATTTTATTTCTGATTACTTAAAGCACATTCTCATTTTCATTATAGTTTAATAACCTTAATGTGTAAAAATTCCATTTATCCTCATGGTTCACTCCCATAATGAAATTTTAAATACATAAGAAAGAGAGAGAGGGAGAATTCGATATATACAAATGTATAGGAAGAATATGAGAATATAGACTGGAAAATCTAGAAGTGCAAGCCTGAAAAATCTTCACTTCTAAGACTGTGAGTAGAAACTCTCTTAGCATAAGACCTTATGGTCTAGTCAGGATGTATAATCTTGTCCCACCCCTTATATATGGTCTTAGATGCCTTTAGAATAAGGTTTTGTAACTTTTTAGGTCATTTAGTGGCATAGAAATTAACTTTTTTATCAAACCATAGTTTTTCCATAATCTTGATATCATTTGTAATTGACCAAATCATTATAAAATCCTAACAACATGTGGAATACCTTACAATGGTTAGTGTTGGGGTTATGGTGCACCATGTGCACTACCTATTTTGACACTACTTCGAAGAGGCCTCAAATCACACATAGTACTCCATGTCACCTAACATGTGATATCTATATAGATGAAATTAGTTGACAAATTAAACCCCTTCAATCATGCTTCATTGGATTATTCTCTTACAAAAACTTGGAAATAAGAACTTAGTGTTCTTGGATATGAGGGAAGCTAGAATATTTTACCCAGTTGAGTGCTTCATAACTATATTAGAAGCTACCCTAATGGATGTACATCAACTTTAGGAAGATTTAGGGAGCTTTGAGTGCCTATTCTAAGTATTACAAGAGAGTATTTCAATAGAACTCCATATGATTTCGAGGCAAGTAAATGATGTAGTGTTAAATTTCTTATATAGGGTTTCAAAGGTAAAATATTATGATAAGGTCAACCTAAGAGATAAAAATACCAAAAAAATAAGTGTGCATCAAATATAGAGTTGGATAATTTGTTGGCGTAGGACTGTATAGGTCGGCTAAGACTAGATTATACAACACAATTGAAATGCATGGTTTTGGACAAGGATCAGGCGAATAAAATCTGAATTTTTTCAATAATAGTAAGATCTTAAGCATCAATTACATGGAATTGTATTATGAATTTATCTATGTATCAATGTCTAGGAATAAACAAATTAGAAAAGAGATGGCAAAATATACTAAGTGTGAATAGGATGTGGGTGTTTGTCTTAGTAAATAAGCACAATTGTAATTAGCAGTGTCAAAAGGGTAAATTTCTAAATTTGATTGTCTTCATTTTCCCCCCTTTAAGTATGAAATGATTGTTATATGCTTACAGGAAAAGATACCTACGTGTGTATACACACTTTATATTTTTTAGAGTCTTTGTTTTCGAAGTGTATTGGTGTTGGAACACTCCACGATGAAACCTGCAACACATAGCATAGTCAATGTACATAGTAGAAAATTGAACTGTAACTCAATAGTAATTGTAGAATTTAAACTTAGATAAAACATGGAAAGAGTACACCTATTTTATTCATAAAGGGAAGAGCTTCTCATTCCATGCTTTGAGTTATGTATTTAGAGATTTTAATTATTGTTGTTGAACTTTGTTAAAGGATCAAGGGTGATCATTCCCCAATTGTGTTGAAGGAGTATTGTGTGCATCCAAATGAAAGGTAGAGAGAAGAAGAGAGAGGTACCAATGCACTTGTGAAGGAAGAAGACTGTATATCAAATATTTTAGTAAATTTGATATCTTCCCCTTTAATATGAGGAGAGTAAAGAATGCCTATGAATAAATTTTATTAATACTTTTCATAACCCCACGAACCACACTATGACAAATTGATCTAGGCCTGATGTTTAAGTATATAAACATAAGGTATAAAGAGAATGAGTGCCCCCATTCTTTTCCCATGTACTGTAATACTAAGTAAAAGTATGTAATATACTAAAATATACATGGAAAAGGAGACCCATGCCCCTAAAACACATGTATTTTGTAACTAGAACTAAGTACTGAAGATGATAATGAGTGAAATATTTCATGGAAAATAGAATATAATTCAAAATGTTTCATCTAATCTTGAGATTTTTTTAAATACCTATATTTATGTTGATAAATTTGGAATTGAAGGAAAATATGGCGTTTTTTCCCCTATGGAAAAAATGTATGGTATGGTCAGGACTGTTCATACGGTCTTGAACCTTCTATATGGTTTTGACCTTGTGTATTTATGCCAAAATTTGATATCTAGAGTTGTTTCTAAGTACTTATTTCCTAAGAAAACCTATGTCTAAATTTGTGATTCTACATGTGAGTATAGAATATACCCTAACAAATGTCTCTTCTTTTGAGGTATGTGTGAAAAAGCACATGAGTATGTGGCTCAAAATAATATATGTGTATTGATGCATTATATCACTAAAAATCTATAGTAGAGTTTAGAATTCTAAAGAGGTGGCCAACTTGGAGAGCTTGTACCTATAAAAGGGGGTCACATATGGTGGTAACAATGATATGAAAAGAAGAAAACAACCATAGAAATATGAGCAATCAAAGTAGTGATAAAAAATAGAAAAATAATAATAACAACAATGGAAATGGAATATATCTACAATAAAGAGGAAATAAAAATCAAGTGAATAAGAGCAAGAGCATGTAAAGTAGAGGTACATGAAGGAATAAAGCCAAAAAAATAGTACACCCATATAGTCAAAACATAATCAAGGAACTTATGCCACATAAAAAATCATGAATATCACATAATAAGGCATATATCCATAAACATGGGACACCCATAGTTTTAAAATAAAATTAACACACTTAGGCAACATACAATGAAGCAAGAAAGTGGTAACACATGCAGCAAGTAAACATGCACAACAAACAATAATGTAAAACAATGGTAAAATTAAAAAGCAACAAGAGAGCACATGAAACAAAATATTTCAATGATTCACAAGATACGTGTTAGTCTTGTTAATTCGAAAAATATATATATACAGAATGTATGTAATCAAACATAATGAAAAACTAGAATGAAACTATAATGAAATAATAAGACATGTATAGTGTGGCAGGATGCCCTTAAGAGAAGAATGTAAGGAACCATGGTAGCTCCTATTAGTGTGTAACAATATGTGTGTCTTGCATCAAGATCAATATACATCATGAACACAGGTGTGTAAAAGGTAGAAAATATATGCTATCAATCCAATGAAAATGACTAATAATAAATGTTTTATAAAATACTAATAATGCAAGCTATGTATAGGACTTGGTTTTATATTTTTGGTAAATACAAAAAATGTTTTTGTGTTATTGAAATATATCTATGTATATATGGATGGGTAACAAACTAGATGCCCAATGAGGGAATCATGAGGAGGCAGAGATGATCCAAAAGAGACAAGAGGTATAGGCCTAAAGCATGTTAATCGAGAATGGTCATATGCAAGTGGTGCTAGAGTAGTATCATGTGCCATATAATCCAAGGGAGGAGATCAAGGTGGAATATATCCATGAGAGACAATGTATGAATTAGATGATTGGTGAATAAAAGTTTTAGGGTAAAACTCTATAGAGACAAAAAAATCCAAATATGGACTAAGAATAAGTGTAATAGCATGAGGAAGCAAAGGATATAAGAAATACACAAGATAATTAAGTGTCATGATGGATATCTATATCAACCTAAAAAAGAGGGAGAGACACAAGGAAAAACACAAATAAAATAGGTGATATAGAGTCATTAGGATCAATAGAAACATACCAAGGTGTACCTAATGTAGTATATGTAAGATTAACATGAGTGATTTACCAAAAATTAAATCTTAATCATAAGATTAAGATGAAGATCAAATAAATATAATAGTAATAAGAAATATTTATCATGTAAGAAACAAACAAGTGTAAGCAATATGGAGATAAGAGTGACTTATCATGTATTCAAAGATATGGATTAATTATGGGTTAGAAATTGGGTGGAACAAGCGGGATCTAGATAGAATATTCTTCATCTAGAAAATTATAAACTGGAACTCCTTTAGAAGAGTCACCTAGATAAGGATAGGAGTGCCCAAACATTGGTATATAAATTGCATGCTAACATTCTGGAAACAACTTTGGATCCAATACTTTCAGGGTTTGAATGTGTCTTCTTCCTTTTACTCTTTGTTGCATCCATTTCGTTGCAGGGTTCATGTATCACACTTGAACCTAGAATATAAACCCTAGCTAACTTTATATGAAACAAATAATTCATATTATTGAGTCATAATAACATTTGTGGTCACCCCAATGTGATTATCACTGTTATTTCACTACATTTTAGGCTCGATGTAGTTCTAATGTGTGTGTGTGATTGAATTGTGTCCCTTGAAGCTAGGTTTCCCTTGTTCCAATCACACGAAGATAGTGGGATACAAATAATTTTCCCACAAGATGAATGTGTGAGATGGAATTATGAAATTTCCTCTCCTATGAAATGAATAATGTGGTCTAAATGCATTCCTTGAATTTTACTCTTTTCCCAAGTAGTAGATAGTAATAGACCAAGTTGTCCTGCCCCTAATAATTGTGAGTAAGTCATGTGTGTGTGTGTGTGTGTGTGTGTGTGTGTGTGTGTGTGTGTGTGTGTGTGTGTGTGTGTGTGTGTGTGTGTGTGTGTGTGTGTGTATGATTCCTTTGTTTAAATTTCATCATTCACAACCAAAAAGGATGACCCCAAGTAACGGGTAATACTTTAGAAAAGATAAGAAATGATGTGATATTTCAAATTTGAGAAAAGGAGGGAAAAATACAGAAGTGCGATACTATCCAAGATGCTCAAGGGATATAATGAAAAATATAGAGCTGGGTCATATGTTGTATAATGCCAAAAGTAAAGTAGTTATTCAAGAAAAGTAAATGAAATTTATCTTCAAACTCTTTAGTTGGTTTTTATTTGGTGGTATTTAGGCTACATTTTACTCAATAAGAGTACCAAAAAGATAAAACAATGTAAAATCAAAACAAGTTTTGTTAATGTCTAGTTTTCTTTCTTATGAATCATGCATGTAATGACATAGTTAGAGGTGTGATGTAAATAGTAAGTGTGCAATTTCAGGTATATTATGAGTAACATCATGAGTACAAGCTATAACTAATATAACATAGATACGTGCATCATTTGTAGGAGATGTAAGATCATAAGAAATAATGGTAGCCTGTTGTATAGTATTAAGTAGGGTCTTAAGCATGTGAAAATAAGTATTTGTAAAATACATATCCAGTGTAAAATTTGGAGAGGGATGTGAGTTTCCCCCCAAGAGGTAGGCACTGTAGGTGTAATAATAGTTGGTGTAGTTATAGGGGCATAGAAACTCGCTACACAAGTACATGAAGGAAAACTAGTATGAGTCATTTTGACAATTTACCCGATTAAGTTAAGAGTCGTAGCATCAAGTGAGGTAATGATACAACCATCCAGATCAAAAATAATAATTTCATTAGAGTTTTATCGATATTTATTCCAAGTAACAAATTGGAAATCCATGGACATTATAACATTTTAAATGGGAATGTGGGTTGCTCTTAGAATCATAGGTACAATAGAAGTAGAAATAGGAGATTGGTATTCAATTATAAGTACTGTTATTAGTATGATGTAGTAGAGAAGTATCACAAAGAGGTATAATATGAATAATATTAGATTCTATTTTAAAATGAGTTTCAAGTGGATCAATGTGCATGTCCATTTCAAGAGAAGAAAAAAATGTATCATCATGTGCATCATCATTAAAATTTGAATTCAAAATATTATCACTGACATCATCTAGGAGAGATTTTATATCTATAACATTTGGGGGAAGAGTGATAGGAGGTAAAGATGCCTGAAGAATATATTTTAGATGATGAATAGATGTACAAGGATGAGTCCAAGTATTTTGAAAGGCCTCATAGACCATATACTTACATTCGAGATGAAGTTACATGAAATCAATTAAGATTATGGGGGAACTGATATAAGAATCCATTAAGGTGATTGAGAAGAAAAAGTCCTATAAATAATATAATAAAAATCATATACTAATAGAATAGAAGAAAGCCTATGGTAGCTAGGGTTTGATCAAAAAATATTCGATTCAGAAGTTGGCTTCACCAAATGTTCACAACATTTTAAAGTTTATTTAGATTTATGTTATACAATACATAACAAATAAAAAGTTATATAAGATTAGGAAACTAGTATCTATTCTAATAAATTAACTTCTAACATTTACTGTACAAAAATCATAATAATTTATGGGTTCTTTCAATGCATGCATACAAGCTCAAATACCAGAGAGAGAGAGAGAGAGAGAGAGAGTTAGATATACACCATACATAAACAATATGGGAATAAAAACTAGAGAATATGGAAGTGCAGATATTGAAAACGATTCATGTTGGAATATGAAATTTCATTACATTTTATAAGAAAACCCCATTGAAAATTTCCCCCCTTTTGGTAAAATTGGTCAAAATAGCCCAAATTGTCAAAATTGTCAAAATTGCTCATTTTTAAAGATCATTGTATGGGAAGGGTTTTATGAGCCTTGGATCATTTTAAAAGCATTGGTTATAGTCAATGTAAAGGTGTCAGAGTATTCTCCATTATGGTATAACTTAGTAAGTATTATGGGAGATTTTGGATGGCCTTGGGAAATATTTCCTCCTAGGCACTTTCTGAGAAAAAGGAATGTGCATGATTCGTTGAAGATTTAACTTAAGTTGGAGGGTTTTAGGAGCCTTGTGATGTGTTGGGAGCTCATACCCTAGAAATTATAAGTCTTATGGATCCTACTTTGTGATGGACTAAATGTGATAAAATTTTGGGAACATAGAAATTAAAAACTCTTCCAACACTGACACAAGGTAGTCTTTTTGAACTTCATTTTTACATAGAATATTTTGGGCACCTAGGGTGGATTTGGGAGCCATTTTTTTTTCTTCATGTGAGGTTATATTAAATTATATTCATCACACATAAGCTGGTTTATATCATGCTTATCGAAAACTATTCTTGTAACTCAGCTCACCGACACACTACCCTAGATTTTAAAAAGGGCACAAGAAAAAGTTAATAAATATCTCATTTTCAAGCATCCTAAATAGTATCATTGTATTAATGGCCTATCTACATGTAAATTCATATATTATATGGCCAAAACTCAACAATTTTTGACTATGAGGAAAAGGAAACATTACATGAAGCAAGATAGGGGTGCAAACTATGCTCCGGAGCCATTTTTGGGTGTATTGGTGCACTTTTCTTGTCCCTTTGCACCATTGGAACAATTTTTAGGTTCAATTTCACCCCTAAAGTACACCCCTTTCCTATTGGTTGAGATTTTTAAAAGTTAAAAACATAAAAGAAAGGTAAACGTTCATGTGGGGGCTTAAGTGATAGTTGTAACTTGAAGGTGGGCCCCACATTTCCCCCTAAGTGTACTTTAAAACCCAATTTTCACCCATGGTGCATTTTTGAGGTGTAATTACACATAAAAAGTGCCCTCTCTTTCTATTGGTGGAGATATTTGATGTTGTGTATGCCAAATTATGGCACAAACATGAGAAAAACTCCTATATGTGCATGTGCATGACATCTCCCCTCTCCATCCTCACCCATGACACACTTCCCCCAATCCTTACACCCCATGTGCACTTATGAGGTGAAATTTCACCCTAAAAGTTACCCAAAGTGCAAGGATGCATCTATTCTCTAGTTCACCATCCTCTATTTCTCCATCTTCCACTCCTCCACTCCTCCACTTCCCCATGTGCACTCCCTTTCTTCATCTCCACGACATAGCATATAAATCTTAATCGAACTTCATAAAACACATTAAAGAAGTCTTTATAATCCATTAAAACACATATAGAGCTGGTTCATATTCTTGAAACCCAAAAAACTCACCTTTGTGCACTAGATATCAAAATCTTGTTTTCCTCCCAACTTTTAGTTCCAAGCTCCATTTTCCTCTAAATTTGACCACCCCTTCCTCTGTAGAACACCATTAAGATGAATGTATGATGGAATCCATTGATGGTTTAAAATTTTTCTTACATCCACATAAATTTTCTAGCCATAAATAATGTTTTCTTAGATCTACTGAAACTCAACAAGTCAAATTACTTGAAAATTGGAGCAAAGCATCCTAATGTAAAATAAAAATTTTGAGACTACTTTTTTTCCAAGATGACACCCAGAAGAAAAATTTATATTTTTAGTACGTATCTACTAGGTAGTCTACTAAAAATAGTAAGTCTAAGAAATAATTGGTTTTAAGTACCTCAGTTAATTCCGCCAAGATCAAAACACTCAAAAATGACAAATTGCTAAAAATATACACCCATGTATGACTTACTAAAATAGTAAGTGTTAAAAATGAGATCAAAATGGTCACACAAGTTCCTCCCATTGATGTACTAATTCCATCCTTCATAGAGGTCATTTTTCTCAATTTATAAGTAAATTACCACATATCCAGATGTGGTAAGCATAAGGTGTCTCATAATGAATTTGCTAAATTTAAAAAAAATGATGTGGAATGAAACTCATGAAAATGTGACAGAAAGAATTATCTCAAAGTGTGTAATTTAGAGCAAATGGTCACTGTTGGAGCTCAAAATTACACCTGTATTGCATCATAATAATCTAGGGCTTTGAGGTAACATGAGACTGTCTCCAAGTTATGGGACTAGAGCTTAGGATATACCTCTAGACAAGGATGAATTCCTCTACTTATTCCTACTGCTAAAAAATACTTCTAATAATGGAAATGCAACTATTTAACTCTACTCTATCTTTCCTAGGGACTAGGGAGAGATGAAAATGCATAAGATTAAATCCCTGAACTAAGGGAAGGTGATAATAGAAAGACACTCTTAAAGGAGAGAAAGTGAGATAGAATGAAGGAGGAGAGGGTTGATATGAGAACCATAGTACAAAGAAACATTCAAACTCTCATATAATAGAAATAAACCCTACAAGGTGGAGAAACATACACAACATGTCTGAAAGTAAATGAAAAGGAAAGAAAATACAATAAAACACTAGCTAGTGCAAAAAATAAGTCACTAAAAATGAATTTTATTTACTTAAGTAGATGTAGAAATCATTACAATGGAGGAAGAAGGTATAAACACATTGCAAACTCACAATCTAAGGCCTACAACTCAATAACACGTGTGCAAAACTTTTAAATGATGCCCTTGCATTATAAGAGTATCCAAACCTTAAAAGTGAGTATCATATTACAATATATAGAATATGGGGGAGAGAGAGGGGGGAGAAAAGAGGGAAACTTGGATTTCCACATTCAACCTAAAATAATATACATTAAATCTCTGAAAAAATATGGACACCCTTCCAAGACCATTCCCTTGAGGGTAGTAGTTAGAAGAAGTATTCAAATAAATTCCAAATCTAAGATCCCAATAAAAAATTTAAGATCCTAAGAAAGCTTTTGCATTATCAGAAATGATAGGTTGAGGTATGCCAAACCTTGTCACAATGTCTTCAAGGAATTTGAATATAGATGATTTAGTTATTTCCTTGAGTGACGCAAAATTTTTCCACCTAGTACAATAATCTGTCATTGTCAAAACCCATTTGTGACAAAAAATAGATGGAGGATTGATCATGCCAATGAAATCACGACCCCATTGGGAAAATGGTTGATATTCTTGAATTAGATGAAGTGTAAGAACAACTAACCTCTTCTTACTAGTGAAGAATGCACATTCCCGACACTTTCTAACCCATTTGTGAGCATCCAAAAAAAATGTGGGCCAAAAGTATCCTACCTTTAAGATTTTAATTGTAGTGCCTTTGACAGAGAAATTTCTACTAGAGAAACCATCGTGGAATTCTGCCAAAACCTTGTCTACTTGTTAACCTTCAATGCATCTCAAATATACTTCATCAATATTTCTTTTAAATAAAATCCCATCAATTAGTGCGTAAGGAATGGAATATAACCTCAAAATGTATCCTTTTTGTCTTGTTTAAGTTGAGAGGATATGCACTAGTAGACAAAAATGTGGTCATATCACCAATCCTACTGAAATTCACCATCATGTGGAGATTCCTCATTCATGAAAAAGGAGGCTTCTTGGTCATTTTGAGCATCCAAAGTAAGCTACTCACAAATTTCTCTACCCCTTACCAATTTTGTGTCTTTAGTAATCACATCATATTCCATGATTTTGGTCACCCATCTAACTCTTTTCTCACTTATTTCTGCTCCCATAATAAAGTCTCTCACACTAGAATGAGAGACTAGAACTTCGATATGATTAGTGACAATAATAATAATAGATTTATTTAGAGCTACTGGATGTTTGAATCCTTAATCATTTTACTGAGTCAAAATAATAACAATATTGGATTCAGCTCCATATGCATATAAGATAATTTTTTTTAGCATAGTTAAGATTGACAAGTGGAGGATCTTGAGAAAATTCTTGTTTAATCTTGGAAAATATTTCCATCCTTTCTACTATCCATTTGAAAATTGAATCCTTCTTCAACATTAGAGTGATAGGACTAACCAACCTTGCAAAATTAGGAATGAATCTCCTAAAAAATTTAATCTTTCCAAGTAATGATTTCAATGCTTTCTTATGAGTTGAAAAGGAGAGAGACAATATGGTTGAGATTCATTCTGGGTCAATGGAAACACCATATTTTGAAACAATGTGCCCTAAAATCTTACCCCTAGGGATTGTAAGGTTACATTTCTTGGGGTTAAGAGACACCTCATATTCCCTACATATCTCAAATACCTTCTCAAGATGGCTGATATGATCTTTACTTTGGTTTGAAAAAATGGTAATATCATCCAGATAGACAAGGATGAATTCATTGATGTACCACTTAAAAGTAATGTCCATTTCTCTTTGCAACGTAACACCTACATTTGATAAACAAAAATATATTTTATGATATGCATATGTTCCCCATTTGGTTGTAAATGAAATCTTGAACTTATCCTCCTCCCTGACCTTGATATGATTGAACCCCGAGTATCCATAAAAATAGAGAGCCTTTTATCTTCTACCATAGTTTGCAGGATTTTCTCCATGGAAGGTAGAGGATAGTGATCCTTTAGAGAATATTTGTTCAAGTCTCTAAAATCAACACAAATTATGATTTCTCCATTCTTCTTCCATAATGGAATAAGATTTTCCACCCATGTAGACTATTTGATGGGAAAAATTATTTTTTCCTCAATCAATTTAGATAACGCCTACTTGATGAGGGGATCTATCTTAGGGTTAACTAGCCTTTTATTTTTCCTAATTTGCTTCACATTAGGATCAAGATCAATGGAATGTTGGATAATGTTTAGATCAAACCCCTTAAGGTATTCATAATCCTATGAGAATACATCATTGAATTTTTGACATAGGGAGATAAAATATTATTTCTCATTATCATCACATACCTGATGAGAGGATCTATCTTATGGTTAACTAGCCTTTTTTTTCCCTAATTATCTTCACATTAGGATCAAGATCAATGGAATGTTGGAAATTTTTTGGATTAAACCCCTTAAGGTCTTCATAATCCCATGAGAATGCATCATTGAATTTTTGACACAAGGAGATAAAATATTGCTTCTCATTATCATCACATACCTTTCCCAGAAGAAGTTCTTTGCCTTGAGCAATGATGACTGATTGATATTCTTCTTGCCTTGCTATTATGTTCTTCTCTTCTCCTCTGAATTCATCATCAAGGCTAAAAATATGATCCAAGGTGATTAATACTTTTAGAAATTTTTTTTTTCTTCAACTGAATAACTTGATCACCATTGCTTTCATGCAAATCAGATTGCATTCTTGAAGAAAATTCAGCTTCATTCTAAATAATTTTTTCATCACTATCAAATAATTTTTAGCTATTTTCATTATTTGGAATGGATTTCCTGACCACCACCTTGATGTGTTGTACATTACATTTAACAATATCCTCAACAGGAGAAAATTGTGTACCAATGGATACCATTTGGTTTGCTTCTTTGTTCGATTTACTAGGCACCCCTTGTAGATTAAGGGCATCAAAAATATCCATAACGTCCCAAAATTTGTGTTTAAAAGATTTCAAAAGCTTATTCTTGGTGGAAAATTTCCCTCTAACTTGGTGGATGACCAATTTAGTATCCCCAAAGATTTGAAATGTTTTTGATTTTCCTTTTTTTAGCAATTAGAAGACCATGCACAAATGCCTCATACTCTGCTACATTGTTAAAACATGCAAACAATAATCTATGAGTAAATAAGAATTTATCATTTATCAAAGAAATTAATATAACACCTGCCCTAACTCCAATTTTGATTCTAGAACCATCAAAGAACATTTTCCATAATCCAAAAGCACTATCCTTTTCCTTCTTGAGTGGTGAGGGTAAAACAAACCCTTCTTCAAGAATGCAGTAGGCTTCATGTATAATTTCCAAAGTTATGTCAAAAGGATCAAATTAATAGCATTCCCTAGGTAATTCATCTAATAAAAGGTCAGGAATTGAATGAGAAATAGGCTATTATTCTAAAAGTGAATCTTGTTCTTGGTCTTCTTGTGTGAGGAAATTTGATTGGGGAGGGGTGGGATCCTAAAACGCATATGAGTCCAATATGAAGATAAATAGCCACACAATTTGGCCGTCAAATATCTTCATAGGAAAATAGAAAATAAGGGAGGCAAGTCAATTAATGATACATCATAAGTTATGGTTAGGATTTGACAAGTATAAAGGGTTAACTCAAGATAGTTTATGGCTTCTAAGATGTTAAAGATTTAACCATCAAGTTATAGAGCACATTTAAAAACTAGGTTGTACTTAAGACCTAGGATATAAAAAATATTCTTAGGCATGACAAAAGTATTAACCCCTAAATCAATCATATAATTATGAACCAAATGTTTTCCCACAATTATGGACATATAAAATGGTGGGGTATTGAAATATTTATTACCCGCTCTTCCTTTTCTTAGAAAAAATTGATAGTAGTATGAGTGCTTTGAATAATTAAACCAACTTGAGGAATTTGCTTGAGTGCTTCATGTAGGAGGTACATATGTGATGGAATAACCAAAACATCCCACATTTCCACATTAACATTTATTTTCTTCATCTTGTCAACAATATTGAAAGGAAAGCCCATGGACTTATGCATTTGAGGTATAATATTCTCTTTCCTTGATTTATGCAACATTGGGATAAGAATATTCAGTTGGGAAGTAGTTTCTTTGTCTAAAACAGGTTTTCTAGGAACCTTAGACAATCTGTCTTTACTAGCATCTATCACAACTTCCCTTTCCTTGTTGAGATCATTACCTTGATTAGAAGAAGATGAAGGTTGAGAATCCAAAATTCTCTTCTTAAACCTTGTGTTCTTAGTAACATGAGTATAAGGCCTTCCGGAATGTCCCACTACTTGATTTATTGCATAAAAATCATTAGTCCCAAAGAAAATAGATTAGTGTCAGGGTTAGTATCCTGAGCTCCTTCCAGATTAGGATTAACTACTTCTATAAATGGTTCTTGCTGATTAGAATAATTCTAAACCATAAATCCCCGAACTTACAATTTATTTGCATAAATAAACTGATTATGTGGATAGTTGAATGGGAAACACCATTTTGTTTTTTATATCACATTATTTTTCACTAGAACCAATGCTTTACTTATGCTAGCATCAGGAAGTGCCTGAGTAGGAGCAACTATTTGAAGTGGAAGATGTGCATTTTGACCCTACCACTTATCATTTTACTCATTTTTCCCATATATTTGGTTAGTGTATTGGTTTCTATAGGGATGATAACCTTGGTTAAATACTTGGTTAGAAGATTTTCCCTAGTTAGGATAATTTCTTAAATATTGGGCTTGTTGTTTTTCTAAGGATATAAATTTGTTTGATAAATTTATGATCAAGGCCTTCATTTCATCATCATCCTTTTTCTTTTGATGAGAATAGGATGTGAAGGAAGAAGATTGGGAACTTTTCTCAGGAATGGGAACAATGGTAGGTTGTGGAGCTTAAGGAAATTCAGGGAATAAAGGCATAAGTAGCCTAGGGGATATTTTTCCAGCTTGTATTAAAAAATTCTTATCCCTAATGGCTATTGGATATGCATTAGGTAACTGAATAACACCCATATATTGTATCATAATAATAACATCAAAATTCAATGCTCTTAAGAAATAAAGGAAAGTACCTTGTGGATTTGGTCTTAAGAGAGTTGAAATTTTTTCCCCTATCTTCTGAAATCTGAAGTTGAAATCTACCATGAGCTCATTGGGAGCCCTCATAATAGTTGTCAGCTATTTGAACAAGGAAATATTATCTTCCTTTTCCCCAAATTGGTTGCAAAGGGATGTTCCAATTTTATCCCAATTGTAAATGGAGGTAAGTTACAAGCCTCTATAACATTAAGTTCTTTACCCTTAATAAAAGAATCAAGAATCCTAACTACAACATTGTTTTTCAGTAGCAAAATGAACTGCACAAACATTAGCAATGTGCTAAATGTGATCGGCTGGAGTAGTAGAATTTTCACTAGTGAAGAAAGGGATACTTTTCAAGGTTTTCACTGGAATGTCATATTGTGCATTAAGAGTAACACGGATACCACTAGTGAAGTTGAAAAATGGTAAATTCCTTTGTTGTTCCATGAATGTAATAGGTCTTAAAACTCTAGAAGATGATAAGAAAGGCCTACTAGAAGGTAGAGTAGAGAGAGTTCTATTTGATAGTGATGGTAATCTCTAAATTGTTCTACTTCTTATTCTTCTCCTCAATGACAACTGCAAGTAATTAAAGGATCCTTATTCTGTTGTTCTAGACCTTGTATAAATTCTTCTCCTGAAACTAAGCATTTTGACTACTAAAACTAGTTGATGTGAAGATTGGAGTCACTAGACATGTATAAAAAAGCCTCTAAAGGCTATAAATTACTAAGTCCCATACAAAAACTTAGAAAATATTAATAATAAAGATTTCAAAGGTCCCATCGAGCATGCCAAAACTGTTGGAGCTCAAAATTACACCCATCTTAAATCATAATAATCTAGGTCTTTGAGGAAACATGAGATTGTCTCCGAGTTGTGGGACTTGAGCTTGAGATAGACCTTCGGAGAAGGCCAAATTCCTCTACTTATTCATACTGCTAAAAAATAATCCTATTAATGGAAATGTAACTATCTAACTCTAATCTATATTTCTAAGGGACCAGGGAGAGGGAAATGCATAAGATTGAAATCCTAAACTAAGGGGATGTGATAGCACCAAGAAAAAGGGTAAAGACACTCTCAAATGAAGGAAAATTAGACATAATGAAGGAGGAGAGGGTTGATCTAAGAACCACAGTCCACAACAACATCAAAAGCCTCATTTTCACACAATGCACAATATAAATAAACCATGCAAGGTGGAGAAACATGCACAACATACTTGCAAGTAAATGAAGAGGAAAGAAAATACAATAAAACACCAGCTAGGGTATAAAAATAGCCACTAAACATGAATTTTATTTCCTTAAGTAGATGCACAACTCATTATAATGAAGGAATAAGGTATAAACACATTACAAAATCACAATCTAAGGTCTGTAATTCAAGAACACTTGTGCAACACTTTGAAATGATTCCTATACATTCTAAGAGTATCCAACCATTACAAATGAGCATCATATATATATAATATGGGGAGAGAGAGGGGAAAAAATAGGGAAACTCATATTTCCACATTCAACCACCAACAATATGTATTAAATATCTGAACAAAAAATATGGAAACCCTTCCAAGACCATTCAACCATACAAATTTTCTTATAGGAGAAGCAATGGACACCATAACTCATCAAATGTGGTGGTTGAGCTACATAGAACTGCTATTTTTAATGATAGAACATGTTTACTCTTTTTCACCCACCTAACATCACCTAAATTAAGAAATTCATTTTTTTTGGTCTAGAGGATAATGAGACCTTTCCAATGGTACCAAGTTTCTAAAATTTGGAGTAAGAGGGAAAAATTTATTTCCATTTGAAGTTCAGAGGCTCGGGGAGATTGCGATGGGTTCCACGCACGTTACTACAATCCATTAATGTGGTTTGTTCCAAGTGTGGGAGAACCAAATGATTAGAGAACTTATAGAAGTGTGGAATAATTCAATTTTTTCCCTCTAAGCTCGTTGTATCCATATTTGGCCATTGGTTCCTATGTTTTGTGGAGAATCATTCTTTGGGTGGAACTATGGGACTGTTCCACCCATTCTTCTAGTGCCCACAACTCTCGCTTCTCCTACATCATCTAATCCCCGTAAAAATATCCCTGACCAAGTTATTTTCTCCTACCACCTAGTCAGCCGATTGGTTATCCAATAGAGCATGGGAACTGTTCAAATTGTTTTCCCCTTCCCTATTTTTTCTGCAATATTATGTCCACATCGTTACCCCAAGCTCCTCCTCCTTTAGTTGATTGTCTTGTGTGGCAAGCACAATACCCAAATTAACTATTCCATATGTTCCCCAAAAAAATGATTTGTCCACAAAATGATTTCCCAAACCATCAATATTGTTGATGCAGTAATATGGGGAACAGGAGGAATGAAATGTTCCTCTCATTCCTCAAAAATCTGATTTAGCCAAATTTTCTTGGATTTTCCCAATTTTAATGAATTTTTAAGTGTGAAATTTTAAGATCTACAAAGAGGGAGAGGGATTCCCCAAAATGATGAAATTTACCCATTTTTTTCCAGTTTCTTCTCCAAGGCTCTATTATAATACCTTAGTCCAAATTTGTCAAGTTTCCTGATTTATAAGGGGTACAAAATTAGATAAAAGTCACTTGTTTCAAATTGAAAGGCTATTTTCAACATGTGTATTATATTGTGACCAAGTTTCAGGAAAACCTATGGTAAATAATAATCTATTTTTGATAGTCCTCCATCTGAGAGGTACTTCTCAACATTTTAAAATCTTCACATATCACTATGTAGTCATCATATCTATGGATATTGCCTCATAGGAATGGTAAGCAAAATTCAAGCTTATAGAGGATTGATAGCTAAATTATGACTCAAGTAGAATGAAATTACTTCCAATTCCTAATTTTGGTCTCAAAGTGCATTTTGGTCTCAATATGTTTCTCATCTCATCGGATGGGTTAATAAAAGTATAGAATCATTCTTCTTTCAATCTCCTACCTTCTCCCATATCAGGGTCGAAATTTTTTGGGTCTCATATTTCATTATTCACTGTGTTTCCCACATGGAAGGACCATCATGGTTGCATTGTGTGGAAAATTATTTCAATTTCTCATCAAGTGTAAGAGGGTCAGAAAGGAGTTGAAATGTTTCATGGATTGGAAGGATTGGTTCAAGTGAAAGGCCACATTCTTCATTGATCTCAGTGGTCCATTCATCAAGTGATTCTCACTTATACTCTTAGTGTACTTGAAATTTCTATAGAAGTTTGTCATTCTAGGAGGTTTTTCATAGTGTACATGAGGTCAAGAATAAGGAATTCATCACTTTATTAAAGAATTTCACCGGTTCATCATAGGAGTGGATATTCTTCACGATCAAATCTTCGTCATCCTTCTTTGTTCAAGCTTAGAGATTCTCCCCCTCCTTTTTTTATATTATTATATTTTTCTCTCCATAGAATTCTATTTCTCTATTGAGGAGATTTTTTTTTAAAAAGTGACTTAAGTCACTTAAAGTTTCTATTTCTTCGTTGAGGATTGCACTTTAAGTTGAAAGGTCACATGGGAATGCAAATAAATAGAAATAGGGTGGGGCATATTTTACTATCCTAGACCCTACAATGATCCAAAAAATCTTAAAAATCAGATATATGAAAAATCCATTAAAAAATCTAAAAAAATAATAATTAATGCTTGAAAGTCACTATTGTTTTTAGCTATGTTCTTTCACATTTTTACTGCAAGTTTTCTCACAAGTTAGCTGCAAAGAGATACACCAAATTGGATAAATGGAATAACCTCAAAAAATTTATCCATGGGGAAGGAATACTAGTTTGCTTGCTCTTACACCACCTCTCCATGATTTTATAAAGATATCCCATAAGAATTTTCCCAAATTCAAATGTGATGGAACCAAAATTATTGAAGAACATATTACAAATTTCATCATCTCACGAGGATTTATCAAAGTTAAACATGAAGATGTTTCAATAAGGTGTTTTGTGGAGTCACTTCAAGAGAAAGTAGTTGAATGGTTTTACCTATTTCCCTTTCATTCCATAACAAGTTCAGAAGATATTTGAACTAGGTTTGAAACAATATTTATATTAGTTGATGACTGTCAATATACTCTTGTTCAAATGGTCTAGATGAAGAAATAATCAAATAAAACAAGGAGATACTTTTTAGCTCAATTCAATATATTTCTCAGAAGAATACTTGTAAAATATTCACCATCAGATGATAAAAAAGAGATTCTTCATTAATGCACCATCACCCGAGGTTAGATTCACTTTGTGAATATTTCAAACCCAAATTCTTTAAGAGGTCCAAGATCATGCCATTGAAGAAGAAGATGATTTGATTTTATCTAGAAAAGTGAAGAATCCAAATGGTAAGTATAAGGGTCAAACCTCCAAAGAAGTTTTCACTGATTCTCTGGTTCAAAAATTGGCTAATGATGTGATTTCATCGAAAAAACAACTTTCACAAGCCACCTTTCCAAGGGGAGTTATATAAACCAAAAAAGGATCAGAAACAAAAAAAATAGGTGGAGGAGAAAGAAGATTATCTCTTGAAGCATCTCTTGTTAATGCGACATGTGAAGAAAAGCCTAAAGAAGAATATGATGAAGCTCAATTTGAAGATGAAAATGACGAGGGAATTTTGGCCATTTATGACATTGAATCTACTAGAAACATTGGATTTTGTGAATATACCACTTTTTTGGATGACAAAGATAATGAAACCATTGTTGATATAAATAGTCACTCCTATATGGTGTTCACTCATTTGAAGGTTCAAGAGAAGGATAATTATTGCAAAGTCAAATATCCTCAAGCGGTGACTATAAAAATAATAACAAATGGAGGATCATCTCTACCCTCTCCATGCAATCAATGAAAAATAAGCCCAAAGAATCTGTAGTTTCCTCTACATCTTATAATACGGGTAAGTCTACCTCTCCTTTTCTAACTTCTACCCCCATTTCTGCTTTCAAATGTAATGAGATGAATAAAAATAATAGCAATTCCATTCCAATAAGTAGTCATCCTCTTTCTTATACATATAGAAATTCATCCTCATTCGAGTCTCATTTTGACATAATTAAACATGTAAAGAATTCTAAGGTCTAAATTTCTAAATTTAAGTATTTGAGAACTCATCACAGGAAATTTGATAAACTTGTCCAATTTATCAAAGGAAATAATTCAAACTCATGTTTTAAAAACCTCACTATAAAAGAATCATTTCCCATTCCTAGCAATGTATAACCTTCTTTCCTACATACCCTCCACTTCTAGAAAAGTAGAACCTTTCTACCTTTCTTTTTTGATCAATGGATATAAATTGAATAATTGTATAATTGATTCTAGAGCATCAGATAATGTCATGTATGTGAAAGTTACACATGATTTTAGTCTCACTATTGTCCATGTTGTTGGCCATTGTTATTCCATGGAGACCAAATAAGTACCTCTTGTTGGTCAAGTCAAATATATTTGAGTAACACTCGTGGAATATCCTAATAGGAAGACCAATTTCAAGATACTTGTGGAAGACATGCCCAATGTATACAGGATGCTGCTGAGACAAAGTTTCTATTAGGATGTTGGTAGAGAGATAAAGTTGGATTGGTCATTTTCCACCATGCCAGTCAAGGGTTCCATGAAGAATATCCTTCTAGTAAGAAAAATGAAATATATCCAGTTCAAAATGAAGATGATCCAAGGGCAGAAATCGTGTATAAAGATTCAAGAAGTTGTAACTATTTCATAACTTCAGAAGAAAATAATGAACTTCCTATATTGATGGAAGAGTTCCTAAAGGTGATGGAACAAGTTAAAGATCATGAAGATTATTTGTTAGATCCTAAACTAGAACATGTTCCCTTTCCATTCAACATAGATATTGATTCTTTGTTTGAAAATGATGAAGATAAAGTATTCCTGGACTTGTAAGAAGGTAAACCCCAAATTACAAACAATGTGATTCATGATAAATATGATTCTTTAAATGAGTTATGGCCATATGATTTCTAAGTTACCAATCATCTCCCTAAGACCCAATGTGAAGGGTTTTCAAATGAATGTGAATGTGAGTATGTTTTATCTTTGAAGGAGGAATCTATGCAAGATATTTTAAACGGTACATAGGTAACTGAATACCCTCAACTCAGTCTCAAAATCATGACCTATACTATGGCTATGTAAGATAAGTATGAGTTTGTATTTGATTATTCATTTGATGGACAAATTTTTAGTAATGAAATAAATCAAAAGAAAGAGCTCAATGTCCCATTTGAAAAATTTGTTTATGATTTTGAATTTGGAGATGAGTCATTCTCTTTACCATTTTGCGAAGAATATTGTATTCATGATGAATGGAAGGAAAAGTAAATGCTTGAATATCCTATGCATATCTTCATTCATGAGGATAGTACCTTCATCACCAAAATTATATCAAGGTTAATAATGACTCGGGATGTGTGAAATAGAAACATTTGGAGAATATATTGAACATAAATCAAGATGAGGTATATGATGATGTTGAAAATTTCAAAATACCTACCAAGAACCATCTCAAAAAATTAGTTATCATGGATAACATGATAAATCAAGAAAAATTTATCATTTGAGAGCGTGAGGCTAGTGGAAAAAATGGTGATCCTATAATGATCGAGAATCAGTCTTGTGGTAATATTAAAGTGAAGAATGTGAAATCACAAGCCTGAGTGAATAAGAAAATGGATTGACAACACAAAATGGAATTTGAAGGCAGAAATAAAAGTGAGATATTCATATTCAAACCTTGTGCAATACTTGTATTTCCTAAAAAATTGAGAAAGGTGTCTTGCTTTGTTGAACTAGTTAATGGATTTGTGGAACAACATCATTCAGTGCTACCTGTACATGGTAACATCCAAAGAAGAAAAAATTATAAAGTGAAAAATGCTTGTCCCTCGCATGTGCCATAGGTGATTTAAAGCATGTTTCCCTTTCTGTTGCATGTTTTTTTGTTGTTTTTGTTTGTCTTACTTGTATTCCTAGTGTCATATGTGACTCTTTTTTCCTAATGGATAAGACACCAGTCTGTTCCCCCATGAGATAATTGAGGTTCTTGTTTGCTCTATTTTTCCTTTTCCCTATCCAAAACAAGTCCTTGAGTATGAACCAGTTGTTAACATATGAAATTTCTATAGACACTGGGTTTTTGTCACCCATCTACACCATATATACATATGTTAGTCCATTGAAAGTATCTCCTTAAACATTATCTAAGTCACCCTACTCACTTCATAATTTTTTTTTCACTCTCAATAAAGTATAATTACCCATTAAAACTCATTATAACCTCCTAACCATCTTACCCAAGTGTCATAACCACCCAACCATGCCTAACCTCTTCCCTAACCATTTTCCCTCACCCCCATACCCAAATTATTATTTTGAAAGTGGTTTAAACCACTTCTAAATGGTTTCCTTTGAATTTCCTGAATCGCCGAAGATTTCAACAAATTATCCACGATTATAAATAGGATCTAAAACTCATGTTTTAGGGATTTTTTTGACCTTTTTGCATCTTCACTCTCAAGTTATATTGTACAAACAAATAATTTATTCCACTCCAACAATCTCCAAGCCCTGTAAAAATAATTTTCCACTCAAATTAGCCACAACACATCATTCTTTGCACCCATAAGCCCTCAAAGATCCTCTTAACACTACCAAATGATCAATAAACCAATATCATAGACTCAATCAATCCTTGCGCATTATTTTATAGTCAATTTTCACCTCTAAGGTAATCCCCCATTAGTCTAATCTTATTCCCATATTGTTTTACATCAAAACAAGAACAAACAATCATTTTAAAATATCTTTTTCATAGCAGTTTATCGTTTATAAAAAAATCAATCTTTTTTACGAGAATCACCCATGGTTTGCTTCAATCACCAACAATTCCATTGAATCATATGCAATTTCTATTAATTTAGATTTCTTTGTAAATTATCAAATTTTATCAAATATCACCCATAACTTTAGACTTAATCTGTTCATTTACAAGCATGTATCTCTTGTAGATGACTATTTCAGGCCAGTCTCATATGATCATAAGCATGTATGATCTCCCGATCATCTAAAAAATATTCATGGGGGAGTAGTTTGATATCCTTCATGAGTATACTTTATGTGCCATTGCATTAACACCTAACTTCAAAGAAATTAAAGAACAATTCAAGATCCTCCATGAGATATGAGAAGCAACCAAGAAATTCTGGTATGACTATTTTGAAGACCTTAAGACCTCCACAGATCTATCTTGGGAAATCTATGAAGCTAAACATGATCTTTCTTTTCATCTTATGTTCTGGCTTCATTCATTATCATTTTCATTATCTATGTTATGATATTTATAATTGATTGTATCAAAACAAGCTGACATCCTTCAAGGAAGTACCTTTAGATTCCTGGGATCATCCTTTGTTTAGTAGCTCGTCATCTTATTCATCTAATATCACTTGTCTATTTTTCTTCACTTGCAGGTATTTTCACTTGGTGAAAGGAGCACTCATTCATTGTTCACATCTCATCATCCTGAAATTGTGATTGTCAATGCATGTATCATTAAACCGCACCATATTTTATGTTTTAGGTACTTTCTGCACTTAATAAAATTTAACAAAAACTACCTAATACATTCTTGGCACGCCCATTGGGAAATTGTTTCATTTTTTCATTAAATTAAATTATAATCATTCTTGGGTTCTTTCCTCTGTAATAGTTAAAAATTCTGGTAAATCACAAGTGATTTTGGTGAATTGATTACGATTCTTGGAAATCATTGACGATCTCTAGGATAGTTATTGATTACTTAGTCAATTTTTCTTTGGGAATTTGTTTCTTTCTAATTTATATTTTCATCTAAACACTATAGGTTTCTTTCTTTAGAGTGTTTGTTTTTAGATTCTAACTAAGCTATAAATAAATAAAATAAAAAATAAAAAATAAAAAAATGATCACATGTACATTTTCTTCATTATTTTAATTTTTTGGCGTTACATTTGTTTGTTGTCTTCATCAAATCAACATTTATTTTAGGGATTTAAAATGAAACCTTCACATCTGATTGATCACATAGTCTAAATAGGGGGCCAACAAATTGCATTCACTTAAATTCCCTCACACATAACCAAACCACATTAAACACAATTTGTATCAAAAAAATCCTTCCCAGGTGGACCTACTTGGATTTCATCACCAAGAGGGTAAGATGAGTCAGTGTTCAAGATGAGTATAAATAATATGGTGGGTAGTATATCAGCTAAGGACCCAATAACCTTATCGTTATAGGACCGTGAAGTGAGGGGGTAAACCCTAATACCACGCTTCGTACCAACACTAACATAGATTCAAGCCTCATGCACCTTTGGGTATATCTTATTTAACAAAAATAAGAAAGGTATATTAAACCCTAACTAGATATTTTAGAGTCACAACGATAAATAAAAGTAGTAAATTATATGGAGTGACACAAGTAATAAGAAAAGAAAATAAAACCCTAAGTGCAATGGAGAGTTATAATACTTAGCTAATTTAATTATATTCTTGGAAGTGTGCAAAGATGGAAAAATGGTAAAAATGGAACATAGGAGGTTGCAGTCGAACCAAAAAAAATGTAGAAATGTAGGAGGAAGCTGGAATAGGGCGTTTGAAGTAGTACTATGGTGCCTGGGTGCTAGGATCCCTCTCTGGGTGCCAGAGTCTACACAAGAGCTTAGAAAATGATCTTCACAAGATTGCTAAGTTATCGTAATTCTTCACTGTCTGTCGCTAGAATGTCAAAAAGTGATCATTGATGTCGCTGATAACCTACAATAAAGATATCACATAAAAAACCCCAAAAGACGTTAAATCCTATAAAGAAAAAGTTGCAAATGGGGAGTCGGACTGACCACAATGGTAACCCAACTAAGTGAACTTATGATTTAGGTATTTAAATACATTCCAAAATCTATGTAGTTCTACATGTGTGTGTAGAATTGTACCATAGGTGGATCTTTTGCACGAAACAAATGATATTGAGAAATAGGTATATGTAAAATATGTAAAAATATGTGTGCATGGAAAAATGAACTTCCCCTCCTATGTGTGTATGAAGAATAACTAGTCCTTATCCCTTGGATGGTGCTAGATGGATGTAATGATTATCTTTAGATGATTATGAATACAACCTTAGGTGGTTATAGTATATTCTTAGAGCTTGGGTCTTTAATTTAATCCTATAACATTGTATCTATATGATTCCCTTGCTTGGATTTCATAATTGATCACTAAAAGGCCAAACTCTAATAGATAAGGATTCCCAACAGCTAGAAAGGTCCCAAAAGGAGTGAGTAAGATATAAAGAGGTATAGGGCAGCCAGAGGGGATGAGGGAGCTTGGGAGTTGGCATCCTAGATGGTGTTGGTGTCTAGAGCCAAAAAAGGTGAAGTATCAAAGGTCAGATTGAGAGTAGGGTGTGTCAGGCCAATAAAGAGACCAAAAAGGAAACTAAGAGGACACATATAATGATCAATTGGTACTTTTTTCCATTAGGAAACATATGAATGCAAATTCATGTGATTGGGACCTAGAAATGTACCCAAGTGCGTGATATAGTGTCTACATTTACCCCTACTTTATGTTACTGAGTGAAAGCTTGGTAACATAAAGTAAATAGATATACACACCTGATAACCATGTAGATTGATGAAGAAGAGAATGTTGAGAGATAATAGAAAGTGTGGAGTGATTAATAGTGAAGCGCGGAAGCTAGAGAAGAGGAAGTAAAAAGTGATGATAACCCTAGGGGTGAAAACATATGTGTAGATGTCACATTGTACCTATTATTGATTTCATGATTGAAGTGTGATTGATGTGACTACTGGTTCCCATAAGGATGAAATTACAAAAGAGAAGAACGAAAAATTATTAAAATATGTGTATATAGAATTTTTTTCTATCCAAATGTATGTAAAAAGTGTGAAAAATGTTGAAAAATAGAAACATGAACATGTGCACTTGATTCGTGATGAGTGAAAGAGATAAAAAGGATCCTGAAGATTTTGTAGAAGAATGAGTTTTTTAGGAAATCTCATGCCAAATGAAATATTTTGGGGCAATCTCATGCCACGAATGAAGAAGTGTATGGAGAAAGTTCTAGTGTCATTCTCCTTCCTTTGATTTCTTCCTAAAATTTATACACCACTACAGATGGTGTGATCCTATCTTACTCAAGTTTGATCCATTTTGATAAAAAGGAAGATAAACTATGTACTATTTGCTATAGGACTATGCCTGTAATGTGCCAATTACTCTGTAAGCTATTGATAACCATGTTGATCTAAGAAAACCTGTGTACCTGCCCCTTAGTCATAGGCACCCAGGAAGGGATAGAAGATCATAGGTGCCCAAGTTTGTATCTAGGCACTAGTGTCTGTGCTACAATAAGGACCCAAGTCAGATTCTGAGCCCTATTTGTAGCTGAATACTATTATGTCTATGTGTTGAATTGTGACTATAGACTACTATATGGGGTGATTAATTCACCCAATGATTCCCCCCTCATTTGGGGTGCATGCAGCGTTGCTAGGAAGATGTGTCCCAAAAGAGGACCCCATGTTGAACTAATACCGGTATGTAGGAGGGAATGTGTTTGGTAGAAACCAAGGCACATATAAATGGTGGCTAGGAAACAAGTGTTAGTACAAACAAGCATGCACATAGAAAACAATGTAAACAAGAAGATAATGTAGACCATAAAAAGTGGGTTGCAAACATGGGACATATCTCACAATGTCGCAAGACAGTCACTGACGAAGTGTCCAAAAACATACAAGAAGTGAAAATAAAAACATGGGGAAAAGACCACAAACAATGACCTACAATGGAAAATAAATAAAATCAATAATAAGAAAATCATTTGACAACTATGGTGGAAAAAGGTTTGTGTGAGAAAAATGCTACAAATGAAGCACCCGTTAACATATTAGAAAGATATAAAGTATGTCAAAAGAGTGTATGATCTGATATAGTAGTGTGCTAGTAATGATAGGAACTAATATAAAATGAAACAATATCACCTATAGTGTATACGAAAGTGGATGCCCCTAGGATCCTAGTGTGAGACTGGTAAGAGGTATAGTGTCAAACATCCATGCTATGTGTAACGATCCGTATAGAGTATTTGATCGCAACTAGAAGGTAGGTGAGTGTGAATGTCTATATAAAAAAGATAATGAAATAAAATGTATCCATATAACATGGTAAACAACGTGTAACATGTGAGTATAAGAAAGTAAGAACAATGTACAATAGAGATATTCAGTATGCTATGAATGCATGTGATAGAATGGTATGTAGTGTGAGTGTGATAAGGTCTACGTGCCCCTCGAGTGTGTATGTATGCACGAATGAGATGAGGTTCATTTATAAATGACCCCTCAGTAGTCAAGAATGAACGATAGAACAAGAGTGAATCATCAAGAGATGGTTTGAATGAAGTGTGTGCTAGAAATATTCGATTAATATAGCACATAGCATGTATTTTAGAATAGTGTCATGTGATGCGTTAAACTAGAAATATTGAATGATACATTAGAATAATTGATGGTAGAAAGGTGTGAATGAGATGCTCGAAGGATTGATCCTTGAAATGTAGAATGATGTGTAGAAGATGATAGAAATATTGATGATGGATACCAAGTGAAATATGTAGAATGTTGTGATTAATGTGAGTTTCATTTCAGTTTTATACCCTCAACACTCGAGTTGAAACCATGAGACTAAAGTATGTCATCAGTTAGTGATGTGTGCACTAGAAAGGTTTGATCATGAATCATGGAATGTTGAAGAGTAAAGAATGTGATAGGATGATTAAAATGGAAAGTGTGTAGTGTGTTGTATGAGGTGCTATAAATATGCATGTTGAATGTGCTGAGTGTAAAGATGTGTAGAATATGTATTAGTAGACGTAAGAAAGGCATATGGATCACAAAGTGTGTATGATATGTAAAATTAGATGTGAGAAGAAGGTGTCGTAAATGTGAATAATGTGAAATGTATAGTGTGTGAGATTCATGTATATAGGATGCCCTCAATAGTCAAGTGTGAAACATAGCACAAGAGTGTGAAATATGGTATGACGATACAAGTAGTGTATCAAGTTATATGTGACAAAGAAGAAAGACTAGATGCAAAGTATGAGTACTAGGATAGAAATGAAAAATTCTTGATGATGATAGAATAGGGGGGAAATAGTAAATATGATGCCCCTAAGTGCATGAGAACATGGAAGCTATCTAAAAAAAGTGAAGAGAAAGGGTCCTCCAAAGGCAGTGGTGAAGGAGAGTGATGATGTACATGTGATGCAAGCCAAGGTGGTGAACACCTATATGAAAGAAACCGCAAAGGTGATGTGCATATAGAAGAAAGAGATTGGTGTGGTGTGTACTGAGACAAAGGAGACCTAGGAGGTGATGAAAAATTAGGTGAAGAAGGCCTACTAGGTGATGTGCACCTAGATGGAGGAGGAATATGAGATGATGTGCACCTAGATGAATGAACCTGTTAGGAATAGTTTAATATTGTGAACATTATTATTGTGCAAACAATGAGTTGGTGACAACTCGTAGAGATATCTTAGAGATATTCTAGGTTTTTTGAGTGAGAATAGGGATTGGGAGAGATAAGCGAGTTTTTTGAAGATTAGAGTTGACTCTTTTTTCATAAGAGAACTCCACTCTATATATGTAACCTTGTCTTATTGAATAACATCCTGAATGAATTGAATTTTCTATATTTTATTATTCGGTGTTTTTATATTATATTAGATTTATTATTAGTGGTATTAGAGCAGGTTAGAATAATGGAGGCTTGATTTTTATGGGAAAGTATCTTGTGATTTTCCCGAAACATGAGAAAATAAAGCTTGTTCCATGTTGTGAATTTTTGCACATTGATCTACAGTAATAAATCTTTCTATGTTCATGCCCCACTAAGCGATGACTCACGTCCATAATTATATCTATGCGTTGGATTACAAAATTGGTATTTTCTTTGGTGAAGTGATACGACCTACACATTATTCTTTCTCTCACCTATGTGGAGAGGCAGAAAATCCTGTGTATTGGAGCATCCTGCCTAGGAATTGAATCATTTTACTTGTGCATTACATAGTTATTCATATGTATTGCATCGTCCCTCTACCTGTGCATTCTATCGATTGTCCTATGTATTACATTGCCATTCTGGTAACTATGATCGACCTATGTATTGTATTGCTGTTTTGGTAACTCTGTGTTTTTAAATTTATTTTTTCCTATTTTTTGACATACTGAAAAAACGCAAGCATAAAAAATAAATTTACCATTTTTGGAAAGGGTTTAGAAAGAAGTTGAATCTAGAACTTGTAAGCATGATAAATTTTAGCTGATAACTCGGATTGAGGTATCATTTTTTTTAAATGTGTATTTTTTCAAGTTCTACGCATTGATCCTATTCTTTTTGTTGTTAGATAAAAAATATTATTTTTTCACTTTTGGAATTTTTATTTTAAAAAAAAATTTAAAAAAAAAGTGCCTTGCTTTTTTTTGGATGCACTTTCACTTTTATGCAACATCCATAGTGAGGGGGTGCATTATTGGTTAAAACCGACACCCAAGATAATTGTAATATGAGCCTAAAAGATATATTTGCTAACTAAGCAACAAACTAATGGAGGCTAGAGGAAGGAGGGCAATCGGTAACCTCTCGTCAGGAACCATTGACGAGGCTGTGAAACTAAACTGGTGGCTAAGTTTTTAATTTGTGTGTTTTATTTAAGCATACATTTTTGAGAATAAGAACAAATGATTGTTCAAAAGTAATGTATAAACATTCTTTAATGTAACTACCGATGTAATAAAATAGGTGACCAAAAGCACCAGTGTAAGATAGTTCATGGATCTTGAAAAGGTTTGTGGAAGATCCAGAAAACCACATGAGGTGGATAGGCGATGGATATGTTACATGTCAAGGTTTGTGGTAAACCTATAAAAACATAGAAGGTTGAGCATTGCTCCCTTCATTAGTATTAAGGTCATGAGTCACATAGTTTGACATGCTCCATAGAGGTGAGCATACTGTAGATGAGAGTGTGTATGTTTTTCCCATGTTCACACTAAGGGGGTGAATGTTTGGAATAGTTTAATATTGTGAACATTATTATTGTGGAAATAATGAGTTGGTGACAACTCGTAGAGATCTCTTAGAGCGATTCTAGGTTTTTTGAGTGAGAATAGGGATTAGGAGAGATAAGTGAGAGTTTTTCGAAGATTAGATTTGACTCCTCTTTTATAGGAGAAATCCACTCTATATATGTAACCTTGTCTTATTGAATAACATCTCGAATGAATTGAATTTTCTATATTTTATTATTTTTTGTTTTTATATTATATTAGATTTCTTATCAAGACCATTTGAGAAGTGGTCCTAGAGTGATGAGATGGACTAGCAGACCTATGAGAATGAGTGTGTTGTGCATAAGTAGGATAGCTAGGAGTAGATTATAATTTATATTTTAGAGGTACATGGGACCTAGATGCTCTAGCGAGTGCAAGTGCCACATCTAAAGGAGGTAGAGGCCATGGTGTGCATGGAGGGACACCTCAAATAGTGACAATCTGGTTGTTATGGATGAATTTAAGAGACAAGTGAGGCATGGAAATTATTGATTCAGTGGTCATGAGCCATGGAATACATAAGAGCATGTCATAATGTTTGATGCTAGGTGCCATAAGGAAAGGAAAAAACACAGTGAGAGGACTGACCATGCTTGAGAGCTTGCCATAGCCATAATATATAGGTACTAGATATGAGATATGTGAGAGTGGATAAAAGATGGCCACAAGAAGTAAAATAGAGCATGCGCTTATGTTTAATGATGGATAAACAACGATTTTATTAATAGAAGTAGATATGATAGAAGAAGGAATGTGAAAACAATCAGAGGAAAATGCAACATGAAAATCATGAGCAGAAAATATAATGAGAGGAGGAGATGAATTGACGTGAGAAACTATAAAATCGAGAGGTCCCAATGAAGGAGGAGGGACAATGTGATATGCATGATTAGCCAAGGATACCACAACTTGCTTCTCATGATTTGGAAGTGGATTATTGAATATTTTTAGTTTTCTCTTCTCGTTGATTGGTGGAGAAGTCAATGGCTTAGGAAGCTCAATTTGATTACTATCAATTAGATCTTGAATAAGATATCATGATTTGAAACAGTGAAGAGTGTAATGTCCCACACATTGGTGATATTCACATCTGGAATTTTCATTATAATTATGGCCCTTAAGGTGAGATGGACCCACAATAAGTGGAGGAGGAAGAATAATAAGATTACTACCAATGAGTTGTGGCAATAAAATATGTGGAACACATGTAATTTTAGTAAATATACGCTTAGGTGGTTCCCATTGAAGCTTCTCAAGAGTAGATACAATGTTAAAAGTGAATTTTGCTTCATTTTCCTTTGTAGATGGTTTGAAAGGAGCTTTTCTTAGAAACTTGTTAGAAGACGAAGTAGCCTGATATTGATATTTGAGTTTTACCATAGTAAGAAGCTTGCTTTTGCGTAACTTAAGAGTGTGGAAAATATTATTAAATGAAGGAGAGGTCTCAAATATGACGCTCTCCTATAGTGGTGATAAGAGACTTTGAAGAAATAGATATTGTAATTCTGAGTCAGCAAACACATTAGTCATCCTAGCTAGATTGTTCTTGTAATGTAAGACATAATCTGCTAGGTGCTCATTATATCACTACTTGAGTTGTGCTAGTTGAGCATATGAGATATTTGAACCAATGTTGATTGATAAGTGGGTAAGAAAATTATCAACTAAATTCATAAAATATGTTATTGAATGAACAATTATATCATATAACCAACACATAGCATAATCTTGGATACTTTGAGGAAAGAGATTTTCTAATAGAGTTTGATCAACCACATAATCTAGAAAAGCCACATGAAATGCTTGAATATTATTTTTAAGGTTACCATGGCCTTTAAAAGTGGGTATCTTAGGGGTGAAAAAAATTGGAGGAATTTGATAAGTAGAAATGGTGGGTGTAAAAGGAATATGAAGGAGTAAAGTGGAATCAAGAGATGGAGTTGCACGAGAAGTAGTAAGTTGGATATGGAGAATTTTAGTTTGGATATCTTGATATAAAGAAGTAAAATTAGGGGTATTAGAAGAGGAGCTAGGATGTGTCATAGTAGTAATAGGTTGAATGATGGGAGCAGTGGTAGCGGGAATAGAAGTGAGAATTTGTAAGGATTGAGTAGAGGCCATGAAAGCTGAAGGAGAAGCTATATGAGGTGCTGAAGCAACATATCGAGAGTTTGATGTATCATCAAAAGTATTTTTAGCTATGATTAGAGCATGACTAATATGTGGAAGATGTTCAGGGTTGTCATGTAAATTGTGAATTTTTTTTAGCAATATATAATAATTATTCTTGATCGATATTGGTATCCTCATCATATGATTTATCACTATCATATGTTTTTATTTCGTGAAGAGGAACATTTTGAGAGTTGAAAAAGGATTTTTAGTTTCAACCATTTATGTAGGAATATCATCCATTGATTTAGAAACCCTACAAGTAGAAAGAGGAATCTATAGATGTTTAAAATACCCAAATTGGCCACTACGGGTGAAAAACATAAGGAGGATTTGAAATACGGGTTCACCAAATGATTTAACAAAAATAACAAGGTATGTTAAGCCCTAACAGGATATTTCAGAGTCACGATGATAAATAAAATTAGTAAAGTATATGGATGTTAGGAATTTATAAATATTATTGTGAACATTAGAGTTATGTGAGTTATATTTATATTAGGTAAATATAATGGGAGATATTTAGGGAATAAAAAACACATATATGTGATCATTTGTAAGAGAAATAATAGGGATTATAAGAAAGGATCATGGAAAAATAAGATGAGTTGTTGATAGGATTTGACTCCACCATTGTAGGGAGAAAATCCTTATAAATAATTGTAATCTCTCACTTATAAAACATCTCGGATGAATACAAAGTAATATATTGAGAGTGATATTTGGCTATGTAAATCTGTAGCTGCATTTATATTTGGTATCAAAGTGATGTGCAAAATGGGTCTTTGATTGGTGAAAGGGTAGAGCCATTACAAGTTTTGGCTGCCCTATTGATGGAAGATAGTTTGTTATGAGAAGAGATTTGTATTTGTTTTGGAATGTCTTAAATTTATTTTTGTTACATCCCGTGATAGTATTGTCAGTGCCATAGACATACAGACCTATGATCTACTCATGTGCCATCAATTCTATTTCATCACTTTCATCACGTATTTCCAGCAATCAAGCAACTCCCTCAATCACATCAGGTTCTCCATGGTTCAATGAACATAGTTGATATTGTTATTGTCTGCTCTTCTATATTTGAATGCTTAAATTTACAGTCTGAGAGGTATCTCCTTGAGCTCCTCTCTCAACATGTTTTGTATTGGAATGGGATTTGACACCTGAGTAGTTTTTTGATTCTCAAATATGTGACAGTCTCCTACTCGTTTGGTCATCCATCTACACATAAACATCCACGTGTGCCTCTTGGTCAAGTTGAGTGTGACGTCATAGAGATTTTGATAATGCCATTCACAACCTCCACATATTCATCTTGTAAATTGTTGGCACAGATCTGAGGAGAAAGGAAGATATCTCAGCGTTCAGGATCATTGTTGTCTCTGGATCTCGGTTGTTGCGTGAGTTGTGTGGTAGTTGTCTAGATTAGCTAAACCAGATGTCATCCCAAAAAAATTTATACATGCCTTAGACTTAGACCTATACGTGCATGCACAAAACACAATCACTTGACATCTCACAGAAGGTCTAGATTCAAATTTGTGGTTAGAGAAAATCTACAACAAGCTCCAGTCTTCTTGTTTCTCTAGTAAAAATGAAACAAACATTTTTGTTTATTTCTCCAGCACATAGTATTTTCATTAATAATTGGTTTTAAGTGAAAGTTGTTATAAATTTAAATCCTTGGCTATAAGTCAGTTATATAGCTTTCCTAATGTTGTTATTATCATCATTGTCTAGGAGTAAAAAATTGTCTAGTCTTATTGATATTAAAGTATTTTTATACCTATTAGTGTTGCATAAGTATTTTCACTCATCATATAGGTGTCATCAAGTTATTGTAAAAGTCGTGTTGTTTGTAAGAGTCAAAAAATTGTTACAAAAAAAAGGGGACAAATGAGTGCATTTTTGGTGTAATTTGACACTCAATTTTTAAGAGAAAATGCAAATGAAAATTGTTCTTGGCTTCAGGGGCTCTGCCCCTTAACCCCTCCCTGTATTGTGATAGAGAACGCGTATCATCCTTGACTATACTTTTTGCTGAGTTAGAAACAACATTACTGAGAGGCTGGAGGCAACAGAGGAAGGAGGTTGATCAATGACCTCTCGTTAGGCACCATCGACGAGGCCGCATGAAGATTTGGTGGCCATGTTTTTTCTGTTGTGTTTTTCCTATGGTTTCATTGATTTTTAATAAGAACAGAAGTGAATTCCTATTCAATTATAATGTGTGAGAAATTCATATATGTAACCTCCTAGTAGAAAATATTGTAGATTGTGTCTCTAAATTTATTGTAACACTCATATATTTGGAAAGGGTTGGTGGTCGATCCAGAAAAGCACATATGTAAAAATGTAGATAAAAATTTTACTATGTGTTTTGGTCCTTTGATTACCTTCCTTCTTTATGAAGATGATCCGCCAGTGGAATGCCAAGTGCATTCTTTTCATGGAGTAAATGTGGGATGCATTCCGTCACATAGTTATGGGCATGTGCAACAAGAAAATCAGCCAGTTGAAAGTTTACATGTCTTTCTTTTGATCCAGATTATGAGGAAAGCTCATGCAACACATTGCAATAGGAGACAAAGTTATATTGTACCATGTCAACATTAGGGGAGTGTATGTAGGGAATTAATAATATTAACAATAGGGGAGTGAATCTTAGGAATTTATAAATATTATTGTGAACATTAGAGTTGTGTGAGTTATATTTATATTAGATAAATATAATGGGAGAGATTTAGGGAATAACAACTCACGTATATGTGATTGTTTATAAGAGAAATAATAGGGATTATAAGAGAGGATCATGGAGAGATAATATGAGTTGTTGATAGGATTTGACTCCACCATTGTAGGGAGAAAATCCTTATAAATCATTGTAATCTCTCACTTATAAAACATCCTAGATGAATACAAAGTAATATGTTGAGAGTGATATTTGGCTATGTAAATCTGTAGCTACATTTATAATGGGGTGGCATAAGAAATATGTAAAGGAAATAAAACCCTAAGTACAATGGAGAGCTAGAATACTTATTTGATTTTGTGATATTCCTGGTAGTGTGTGAAGATGGAAGACTGGTAAAAATGGAACACAGGAGGTCGTAGCCAAACCTAGAAAAATGTAGAAATGTAGGAGGAAGATGGACCAGGGTGCCTAAAGTAGTACTGTGGCGCTTGGGCATTAGGATCTCTTTGGGCACTAGGGTTTGCAAAGGATCTCAGAAAATGATCTTCGTAGGCTCATCAACTTGTTGCAATGATTTGTTGTCTGTTGCTAGAATGTTGCACAATGATCACTGATGTTATGGATAACTTGTAATAAATATATCAGCTGCAAGACCCTAAAAGACATCAAATCCTAAAAATAAAAAAATATGTAAATGGGGAGTCAGAATGACCTCGAAGGTCACCTGACTGAGTGAACTTATGATCCATGCACTACACTATATTTCAAACTCTATGTAGTTCTTTGTTTGTGTGTAGAATCATGCCCTAGGTGGCTCTTGTGCATGACACACATGACAGTGAAAAATAACTAGATGTAAAAGATGTAAATAGATGTGTGCATGGAAAAATGAACTTCCCCTCCTATGAATGGATGTAGAATAACCAGTCCTTGTCCCTTTGATGGTGTTAGATAGATGAAATGATGCTCTTTAGATGATTGTGAATGAAACCTTAGGTGGTGATAGTATATTCTTAGAGCTTAATCCTTTAGTTTGATCTCATAATATTATATTTATATGATTCCCTTGCTTGAATTTTGTAAATTATCACTAAAAATCTAAACCCTAAGAGATAAGGATGACCAATAACTAGAAAGGAACAAAAGGACCAAGCAAGATAAAAAGAGGTATATGGCATCGAGAGGAGACTAGGGCTTTTGGGATCTAGTGTTTTAACTAGGAAGTGGTATCTAGTGCTAGAAAAGGTGAAGTATCGAGGGTCATACTGGGTTGTAGGGTGTACTAGGCCAAGATGGAGAGAAAGGAAACTAAGAGTCCAAATATAGTGATCATTTAGTACTTTTCTCCCTTAGGAAACATATGAATGCAAATGCATGTGATTAGGACCTAGAAATGTACCCAAATGCGTGATTTAGTGCTTACAATATCGAGGAATCCAACCTTTAACACCACCCTCTTATCCAAAATTCTATTCAAATATTGCACATACCTCAACAATATCAACCTTTTAATCACACTTCTATCCCATTTTTAAATATACCCCAACATTCACAACCCCTTCTAAACACATCCATGCCTATCAAATATCAATACATCCAATCTTCACAACCCCTAATATCACAAACCACGTACAAAATTCCTATGAACACCCATCTCTAACATAATATCCTTTTTGCGTACCACCCATACCAACAACCAAATCCACCCACATACAATCAACCGGGTCCTTCATCATTCAATCCTCAACAAATGCCATCACGAAATTATCCCTTGTAGGAATTGATGAATAAAATATTCATCCTTGAAGATGACTCCATGGGTCCCAAAAACACTCTATCTTATGAATAAATTTGCAATGAACCAATCCATCCTTTCATACAATATTAAGTATATCCTCCACATTATAAAATCCATAAGTTCCTTCAATTCTATAGTAAGGAAGACCCTCAGCAACACATTTGGGCCTTCTGACACACTTGTTATCAGATTTCACACAACAAGGACCTTCTCTTGAGAACATTCCCCATATAATTAGATGGAACTACATTAGACCGGTATAAGAGTATCCCCCAGTAATCACTTTTATCATTTATATAGATCACACAATACTTCTTGGAACACTTAATGATTAACATCAATCATAAAGTCACTATCACCGACCTATACACCATAAAATAATTTGAAGATGATTTTATCAAAAATTTCATCAACCACTAGAGGGGTATTATTAATGAATTATCCTTTTCTCTCCCACAAAATGAATTAATCAAGTTTTTTTCTCGGTCCTATGCCAATCAAATATCATCCACATTAAAAATCCAGTCCTTTCAAATGTTTGATGAAGACTTCACTATGGCTTGCAAAATTAAACTTCATGATATCGAGGATGGTAGGGTCAAACTCACATCAAAAATCCTAAACTCGAGTATTCATTCAAACCATCCTCTAGTCGTGACAAATATAAGACATCAACAAATGTAGTTGTCATAAAGATGACTTCTAAAGAACGTTCGAAAAATGAATGCAAATAAACTAAATGTAATTATATGCCTATCGGTGAATCTTATAGCACAATTTTTGATAGAATCTTAGTTGTGTGTATGATCACCCTTCCTCCCATCCACCTCATCGACCCGTATATTTCAAAAACATCTTTGTAATGAGATAATGATTACTGTAAATACCATAGGGTCAAATGTCACAACATCAAAAGGTGTTGTTCATTCATAAATGTCCTTTAGGACCTTATCAATAATGGTGAGTTACAACTAGATAACCTAAATGCACCTTCAAATCAGAATTTGGAAATTTTTAAACAAACCTTTCTAAACCATGCCCCTTCCACCTGCTAATGACAATCTAATTTCATTCACTCTCATCATACCATCAACATAATCAAAGACAAGTCATCTACGCCCTCAATGTCTAATACTCTTATCACGGAAGCACCATATCATAAAAACAAAAAACGAATCAACTATATCATCCATGTTGAGTATTTCTACACTAGGAGAACCTATCAATTCATGTACATCTCCTATTCTTTCCTCCAAAAAGATAAAAAATCCATCCACATCCATCCCATCCTCTGCAAAACCATCTGGAAGCTCTTCACAAGTTCAAAAAAAAATGTCTTACAATATGTAAAGATCTCTTACGATGACCATGTCACTCAACATTATTTGCAAAATATTAAAAATCCCATTACATGAACACCCATCCCTTTTTCTAAGGAAGTGAAAATCATATAACATGATCATCTGAACTCTTCAACATAGAATCCAAGTCTATGTACCTTCTATCTTAAGGCCACACCCTCTTCAAAATTATCAATCACTATTACATAATCTAAAATCATTCCACAAGAGGCATCTAAGGGTGTTATACAGAAAGTGATCCCTTCAACATCAATATCCTTAGAGGAAACATTTTTCCCTCAACTTCAATTTCAAAATGACACTACACAAGAATCCTTGAAAGACTTATCTAACAGTCCATCATCAATTTACCTCCTACTAATCCATCTAGGTCTCAAGGGTAAAAACCCTCCTGGTATAATTTTGAAACATTCAGTGATTATCATGGCATAATAAGAAATTCTACAAAGGACTCTAAATCCCTTCACACTTCCATTCAAATCCTTGCTAACAAAGGCCTTCTCTCTATATATCTAGAACCATAAAAAAATCCACCAGACATCTAAGACTATTTCATCTAAGTCATCACCTACACCTACCTCTACTAAAGGTGGGACCTCTTTCAAGAAATCCCCTCTTCATCAAATTAATGTAGTACTATAGACACAAAATCATGCATGTTGGGTAATTATCTAGTCTTGATTACAAACTACTATTCATATGATTCCTAAGTAAGGAAAGTACTAATCAACCCATGTCTTTGGACACTTTACTTCGCTTTCTATTACTCATTTCAGTCTTGCACCTTTACATGCCAAGTTTGACTTTTTATACTTCATCCTTTTTCATCCTGGACAATAACACCCAGACCAGGATGCCAGCACCAGGCGCCCTCATCCAATCTGAGTGCCCCTATCCCCTTTATAATTTACTCACACTTTTTAGGTCATTTATAGCCATTTGAGCGTATTATATTTTTGGTAGTCAGCCTTTTTGGGGTTAATTACAAAATTCAAGCAATGGAATCATATAAATATAAAGTAATGTAGTCATAATAAAGGACCAAGCACTAAGAATCTACTATCTCCACCTAAGGTTGCATCCATCTAGCTCTATCACAAGGGACACAAGGGCTGGTTCATATGCATACACTTCATATGAGGGTGCAGACACCTAAATTCAATATCTCTACCATTGATCACTCGCGTGCACATATTTATTTAATTCATCCCATTTATCTAATCAAATTCAGATCAGATAAATAAGCCACATCAAATAATTAATTAATCATTTTATATCTTTCATTCCCAATTCTCCCATCCATATTAACCTTTATTCATATTAATTAATTCATATTAATTAATTAATACTCTTTATCTTTCCCTAGCCCACCTTCTATTTAGGATGCTTTTATCCTAAATCTATCCCCTTTCTTTTCTAAGCTTTTATCCCATATATTTTTATGCCCTAACTACCCATAATTTATTCCCAAGAAATCTAATCCCACCTACATGCTTTAAAGCATTCAACCAACTCTTAAAAATCCAAAATCACATAAAAATAAAAAAATCTAGTCCCATTGGGAAAACTTTACCGACAATCAGTGGTGACCCAGCCCAGTCGCCGTCAACCCTATAAAACTTAATCTTTACTTTCTATTCTAGAATCAGATGCATGCAACCTCGAGTCTTCTCACGACCTGAGCATCCTTCCTCAAGCCTAAGCATTCTTGAGATGTTTACAGACCTTCCAAATGTACCTTCAGCATGCTTGCATTGCTCACAATCATCCTTCATGAGATTTTTCATCATCGTAATCTAGATTTTGGTATTATCTGTCATATTATATTTATATTCTTTATTCCTAACCTTTTACAGGTACATAATAGCTTCTACAATATCCGAGGAACACTTAGTAGCCTTCTCCTATAGACATTTTGTTTTTAGGTTACCTTTTTCATTCATTTATCCTCAGTCATATCTAACTCTGCTACAATCACCACCGACTCACTTCCTAGGTTGTCATCAAACCAAGGTACAATTTTCCATAAATCCTATCTAGATCATTGTTTTTCCTATGCCATTTTTTTGCATCTTCTGCCTCATAATTCTATTTTGTAGGTCATATTCCAGTTGTCACATACCTCTCCCATCTTCCAATTTACATTCAGACCCTCCAGGTCTGCAAATTCTAATGATTTTATAGATCTACCCTCTCGGGTCACCATTGAACTACCTCTACACAGTATGGTTTGTTGTTAACCTAGACTAGGTAATAATTAATTTACAGTTATTTAAGTCATATCAAATTCTAGATCTGTTTTAATCTTTTCTCATATTTAGTGTTATTTATGCTTCTACATGCTATCTTATATTATGGATTTTTATTTTTCCAAAAAAACAAGAGTTGACATCCATGTGAAAGGAAGCTAATCACTTCTTAGCCAAACCGCATTATCAAGAAACCCCTGCACATATATATCGAATCCATCTTCATTCCATTTTTGTAGGTCTATAAAGATGTAAAGAGAATCAACCATTTTAGACCCGTATCCATCACATCATGCATATGACGTAACATAAAACCTCTAGCATTTCTTAGTTTATTTTATTTCTAGTTCATTTGTTGATTAGTGAGGAATTTTATTGTCCAAAAATTTTAGCACGCCTTGTGGGACCACCCTTTAGGTGATCTTTTGCGTATTTTCTACTTTTTCTGTCTTCTACTAACAATGTAATGCATGAGGCCTTACTTTTTTCTTTCTCATGTTGGGTTCGTGGCTGGGATCTCCCATCTCTCAAGAGTGCAGATAAAAAGGAAAAGCTATATCTAGGTATTCTCCATTTTTCCTTATTTTCTCCTTTTTGCATTGTACTTCCCTTTCCTGTGTGTGTCCTCATCAAAAGATCACACTTTGATTTGGTTTAAAAATAACCTTTCCTTTCTACATCCTGCTTAGTCACATAGTTTAAATAGGGGTTTAACCTTCTGCATCACACATTCTATCACACAACCAAACTATCACACATCTAAATCACACAAAACATCTCCTTACCTAGTTAACTGATTGGTATTTCATCACCCAACATAAAGTTGCCTAAGAATTCTCTCTCCATAACAAAACTAAAACCATACATAGATTTCCTCTTCTTAGGTACCTTGTTATCCACCCCCCTTTTATTTTTCACACATTCATAATCTAAAAACATAAAAAGAATTGTTTTCTTAGCTTGTCTGATTAAAAATGGAACAAAACTTTTCCTCAAAAATTTTTATGCAAAAATCCACCATGACCCCATCCAAACCCTTGGTTTCTTCTAGGCCCTCTTCTAACCCCATCTTTAACTACCTTTGACATAGACATACCACCTCTTGATCACATTGACTAGTGGATCTTGTTCCACCTCCATCATCTTCTATCATACATGCTTCATTTAACATCATCGTGTATATTTGACTTAATGATTCCCCATCCAATCCCAATATCCTCATCATATTTGTACTTCCCAACAACCAATCCAATCCTCACCACTTGATATCTTTAGAAAATTATTCCCCAATCCTCACCTCCTACATCATATCAATTCAATCCCTTTTCAATTAACACTATAAACCAGACATCATACCCCACATCTATTTCACCACCTTCATCATTTACCCCTATATTAGATATTGTGCCTAGTACCCCTTCAAGGGCTATCCTCACATCCAATATACCCACGATCATCCTACCTAACTTCTTAACTTCAACCATTTCTCTTTCATCTACATCTAGTCCTACTCTTGTCACATCCACATCATCCTTGACTTCACCCACCTCTATATCCACACCTATCATGCCTAAACCATTGACCACATCTCTTCTGAGCACACCCATCACTACCCTTATATCTACTACATCCACAAATCCACCCATGTATACCTTGACATCCTTATCACATATTTCCTTTCCCATGCCTACATCATCCATTTCATCCCAATATTCTACATTTATCATCCCCACATCTACATCCCCCATCGCATCTTCTCAATCCACATCCACATCCCTGATGCCTCTTAAAACAAACAAAATAGGTATTCATACTTCTCCTACAAAACCCCTCATTTTTACATAGATCTATCAATTACCTATATCACCCCCTTCACACATAGACCTCATCAATCAAATCATCCAAACACCCCTTTCTATTTATATAGAAACACCTACTACCATTATCGATTCCACACCCACATCTACCCCATCTATTTCATTAGAATGTATTTCCCCATTCACATCAATTCCACCCTTTCCTATCATACCATCCTTGGAATCCATACCAGCTCCTCTTTCCATGCTCTTTCCTACACCTACCGTATCGACCATCATGACCACATCTCTATTATCCTTCTCTTCTTCCACACCACCTTCATCATTTGAAGAATATTAGAGATCACTTCAACTTTTCGTATCTATTGGAAACCCTCCTATCTCATCCAAACAACTAGACACTCTTAAACCAAGCCAATACCCACTTAGAACAAATCATGGAAAAATTACTTCCTCCATTAGCCATAAACCCATCTTCGTATCCACCAGTCAAAATCATTGTCATCCATGCCAAGGGAAATCCTCAACAATCTAAATAAAAAATCCTTGACACCCTTCCAAAATGGTCTCTTGTGTGTTCCCATAGAAAGATTGACATTCTTCCAACAAAAACCAAATCTAAATTGTCCATTCTGGGGCCACATGCCACTATCTTAGGACCACCTCCTCCATCATGATCAATCAACCCGTATAAATACAAACCATTTGATTCCCTCTTAGGGACAAATCATTCATTGACAAAACCTCCACCTATCAGTTAGTCTAAGCATAAATCATCCACCAATATGCCTTCTTTTACACCAACTAGATCTCATAATAATCCACCTTGGTCGTCTACATTTACACCATCTAACAAGACCTCTCCGTATGCCTACATTGAATCATACATGGAGGTTCTCCAACATCTAATTCTATAACTTCTGCCATCATGCTCCTACCCATTAGGGTCCTTTGACCCAACCATCTGAAGCCCTCATGGTTTGATCTCCACTGCATGTATGTCAGCTATCATCATACTCCAGGTCATGAAACTGAGTCATTGTAAGGCCCTTCAAACATATCATCCATGATCTTACTGAGTGAGAGGACCTCCTTGATGAGTCTCTTTCTTCCATCTACTGCTTCATCCATGACACATCTGACTGCCTTTTACCAACATCTCCATGCATTTAGCCTCCCCGGTATCTTCACCTAGCCCAAATCATCTTCTATTATCCCTCCTCCACACATCATTTCTCCTAATGAAGGACCCCCTTTATTCATTGATTCTGTTCACCTTGTTACACCATCCCCTTTACATCCATTTCATATCTTCTTAAATCCACTATCTTATCCATATACCTTCCATTGGGGGAACATCCCCCCTCTTTTCTCATTAATCCTTCCACATGTTCTCCCTAATCCATGCATTCTATCCCCATAGATATTTTGACGCTGGGGGAATTTTTCTTAGAACAGTCTGCTTGTGGATTAGTTCCTTTTCATACTTGGCATTGCTTCATATCACCTAGCCTATCTTCATCCGATCATATCCAGATTATCTATCTATTATCTTCTCCTCATGTGATCACCTACGTGGCCATATATGTGTTTCCCTTATGAGAACCATGGCTTCACCTAAAGACCACCATTGTGGCCATATTCATGCCAATCCTAAAGGCACCATCCCCTTACTCTAAGTCCAATTTCGTGAACATTAATCTCACCTCCTCATTTTCGAGGTGTTGCACATAATTTGTAATCTGTTATCCAAATCATTTCATCCAATCATATCCAAACTTATCTTCAGCATACTTGTTCCACTCTTGTGGGACCATTTACTCTCATCCCAAGTTCACTTTTGTGGCCATGTTTGTGCTCCCTTGGGATGCACCGTACTCTCATTTTAAGTAACCATATCTTCGTATCATTAGGGACGCCTATTTTCCTTACTTCTTGGAGTAGAAGCTGCATAATTTTCAGCTCTTCTATGTCTACAACTCTAATCACATCCTATCCTTATGACAAATTTAAATTCCAGTAGACCTCATCATTAGAATACCATCACTATAGTAATGGAGCCAACGTAATCCAAGTTTTCCCCTAGATATATTGGGCCATATCTTATCATGCATAAGTATGGGTTGGGAGCCTATTGCAATTTAGCCTGCCCTTCGATGGTAAACTGGAAGTGGAACCTCTTAACACATTGCACTCATGACCATTCTATTGTTATGCATGTCTACCAATGTTCTTAGTCATATTTTTTAGATCATTCTCCATCTTAGCTTCTTCCATCTCTCGTTTTGATGATTTGGAATTATGTGGTCTTCTGTCACTTCCTAGATGTGACCTTAAATATGGGCACCATGGATCTGCCCATAAATATTCCTTATGGATAGGTTCTCCCTCTTTGGTGAGAATTCATGCAATCATCACATCCATCACCCTCTTATTCACCTATTGGAACCATGCAAAGGGTCCACGGGTGTCTCTTGTACATTCATTATCCCCTCCTAAGTGGTCTACGTAGCCAATCCCAACTCTTCCCCATGTAAAAATAAAAAAATCATGGATGCTCTTGTCAAAAATAAAAGTTATAACAAACAGACTAATCCCTTGAAGGAAAAACGTTCATGCAAGAAAAGAAGAAAAAAGGAAAAAGGATGCAAATAAAAATCAAAGTCAAATGTAAATCAAGAAATATACAGATCCCTTGAAGGAAGAATATCATATATTATTCTTTCCATATATTATATAAAGTATACCATACCCTCAAATGATGGCTAAGCCTTATGGGATTTTAAGGATTCTTGCATGATCAACCTTCCTTTTTATTAGTATCCTAAGAAAGCTTCCCGTATTGATCAAATTTCTTCTAGAAGACTTCTTACATTGATCAATTTACTCTTTCCCCTTCCCATAAGCTGGGGTATAGTTTTAGGGAACACCACTTTTGGAGAACCCTCTTCCTTATAAATGTATGCATCTCAAACCCCTTTGTCATGTTCAACACTAGTTTGTTTATGAGTTCATTTCATCCATGTTTCCTTATGATCTTTGGTATGACCAAATTGTCATTGGTTGCATACTAACATTTTTTTGGTCACACGTGCCTTGCGTTACCTAGATTCCCTTTTTGTTTACCTCCAATGCAGTTGGAGGAATATTTTCCTTATACGTTCATCGATGAAATGTAGTGTTTTTCCCACCTGTAGGTCACCATCGTTGCATTGCATTCTATCCTAATCCTATCACACATGTCTTTCAGTACATCTTTCTTTATCTTAACACACTTTCTATATGTTATTTATCTATCTTACAACACATTTACTCTTACTTATATTCATCATTAATCACATCATTTCTCAAATTGTTTTCATCACATATTATCCATATACATTCTAATCATCATAATCCAATTCGAACAAAAAACACATAGTACTAATCCTCATTAACACATCAGACATTTACATCACTATTCTATCCATACACGTACGCATCCAAAAGAGCCATATAGTGATACATTTATTTCACCATCATCATTAAATATATAAAAAAAATGTATTCTATAAACCATCATCATCACATCTAATCTAAAAACCATCATCATCACATCTAATCTGAAAGCCATCATCATGACATATAATCTAAAATCATCATCACATCAAATAATGAATACATAATAATAATCCATGATAAAACATATATCATATATATATCAAAATGTGTATCAATACATCATTGCCTTCTAATGGGGCTCTCTCAAAGCATAAGTGATATCAAAATCTATGAAGTGTATTTCTAAGGATCTCAAGTGCTCTCCTCCTGGTGCAAGTACAACACACCGATCCCTTGTGCATCTTTGAACCACCCTCATGGCCTCCCTCCACTCATTGTGGTCTATACCACACTTGTGGCATGCTCCTAGACAACCCTACTCCTCCTATTATTATCTTATGTAAGTGATCCCAATAGCGCAGTGTCTTTGGAAAATTTTCAACAAAGATCCCCTCATAATATGTAGCCTCTACGGCTAGTGCTATGTACCTATCCATGGAAATCATGTCAGGAGGTACTACCTATCCTAACCCCTGTGGAGTTTCTTGGGCACCACTCACTGATTCTGTCACCAAAATGGTCAAATCTCCAAAAATCTGTAGGCGTCCCTTTGTCGTTGGTGATCTCTCTCTGAATAACTTTGTCCCTCTATCACTGAGTGACCATGTATCCCACTACTACAAAGTTGTGTCTCTCTCTACCATCAATCTGATCCAACTCATCATGTATTGCATGCCACCTCTGTATAATCTCTACTCCACCATCTCTATCATCATCTAAGATCCTCCTCAACATAAACGCTCCATCTCCTCTATCTCCAACAGACACATCTCCTATCTCCACATACACCATAACTTAGCCATACCATTCATCCAAAGCTAAATCCCACCTCTACACTATGTCATCATCCTCATTCCTATGGTGTCACCTCCTCCTCCACTAAAGGATCTTCCATGATAGGGCTTAAAAAATCCCTAGTCTATCTCCTCCTATCTGTATAAAATAAGATCCTCTAGATAGTCTTGGATGAACCTCCAAACTGGTTATCTCACTTCAATCAAACTGAATGACCTCAATCATCTTTGGCCGTCTCCTCTGCGTCTACCTCATCCTTACCAAGTCTATGTCTACACTAGGCCATGTGGGAAAATCCTGATACGACTACCATCTAATTTGATTAGAATCCAAATCAACAATGCAATCCATGTATTAGTCCACCCTTCTCTAACTCATGTCTCCCAAGGCCTGATCGACTCTCTATCTCAAAAATCCTACCTCCAACTTGATTTGTTCTCTTGTGACCCATGGAGACCCTAGTGGCCGAATCACTACTATATGCTCATACACCCAATAGTGCAATAAGAAACCTACATAAAATCTTTACCTCTACCCCTCTATGTAGATGGAAAGCTCATGGCAAACCTGAGCTAACAAAGCATTCCTAGAAAAAAAAATTATATGGTGGTACACAATGTCTCCCATTACACCGGATAATGCCCATAGAAATTGAGCCCCACTATATTTTTGAAAAGCATAGCATGACATGACCATCATCACCATGTAGATCAAACAGCTGCATGGTACCTTAGCCTCATATCTCAACTCATATGTAAAGGCCCTTGAAGAAAATCTAACACGGGGAACATTAGCTCCAAATATTTACATCAACACCACTAATATCTCCTCACTAGTAATGAGAACTATTTACTCCCCCTGTATCGCAAATCTCAAAATCTGATACACATCCTCCAGGGTGACTGTCATCTCCCATGTCTTAAACCAAAATGTCACTTTCTACCAATCCAAACTCTCCACCAAAGTAATCATAAGCCCCACATCCCATGGAATCCTTTGATAATACCTAAATCCACCCAACCCCACTACTTCCAAGTGAACCCACTTGGAATCTGTAACATCTCCTCAGATATGCTCATATAGAGAAAGCACTCTGTCCCTTAAATATAAGGTCTCTATGGCTTGCAATCATAGAAAAAACATACATACATTAGATTGAATATAAAAAATGACATAATAATCCATTAAAATTCATCAAAATCTAGTACAGTCCAAAAACTTGATCTTAATCCATTAAATTTCATCCAAAATTCAATCTAACCCTAGCTTATCCAATCCTACCCTAGTCGATGTCGAACCTAGTTAGGTTGATGTGTTTTGGGGGTCAATCAATGTGCCTTAGAGTTGGGTCGACATCGACCCACCTAGGTTACCACCAAATGTCCATGGCGTCATCCAATTTTTGTAAAAAAGTGAAAAATAAATAAATAAAACGTTAAGATTAATTAAAACTAGTGTGGGTTTTTTTACTCACCATCCTCCATACCCTCTGACGCTTCTTCACAGCTCCAACAACTTCCATTTCTAAGTTCTACCTTTAATTTCTCTATTGTCTCTCATCAATTTTACACATGTGAATGAGCATCATCAACCGACCCCTGGGCTTATATAGCCACCAAATTCTTGTCACCGACAACTCCTTTGGGTCGCCATCAATTAGACATAGTCATTGTTGAATCCCCTTGGAAATAATTATTTTGGGCTTTTCCCCCTCTTCCTTACATCCTTTCCTAGGGCATCATCTATTATTGACCTTTAAGTCCACATTTTTGGCCATAATAATTTCCCTCCATACATTTTTATTAAACATTCAAACTATTCCTCCTTCGGGCATACATACTTTCTAAGTCCACCTACGTGGCCATATCTATTTTTTTCCTTTGGGCATTTTTGATCCTATTATAGTCCCTAATTCCACCTTTTTTTGCCATATTCACTCCTATTTTGGGAATATTTAATTCAAAATCCTATCCAATCCATGCACGAAGTCATCCTTTGAGGCCATATTCATTTTCCCCTTTAGCCATTACATTTATCATATCAAGTCCACTTTTTTGGCCATATTCGTTCCCTTCTTAGGGGCACCATTTTCTCATTCAAAGTAGACCTTTGCGACATTACTTTTCCTAATTAGGGCATAATTTTTTCCCTTTTAGCCTTTACAGACATACTTTCCCCACTTGGGGCATATTTTGTTTCCCTTTTTTTTCCGTTGCGGCCATACTTTCCCCTTCAGGAATATTACTTCCTCACTCACTTTTCATTTTTCCTTCTCAGCCATTTTTCATGTCCCATTAGGAACCATAAAATTTCATCCTCATCCCTTATGGATGCATACCTCTTCACTCAATTCCTCATGTATGAAGGATTTCACATAATTTTTGCATATAGTTGCACATATTTTGATGACTTTCCTATAACCCGTTGGTCATCCCGGGTTGCATCCATCCTGTAGTGGTCTTCACCCACTCACTGATTCGTAGAACATTATAGCCCATCTCAGTTGAGACCACAATTTTCCTCTACTAATGTGATATTGGTGTCACCGCCATAGTTTTTATTGATACTGTGATCCTTTTTCCTTGGGGCATTTTACCTGGGGAATTTTTCCTTGGTTATGCCTTCACCCATCTTTTCTTCACCTACCCACCCTTCATCATCTACCTTTTTCAAATGCGTCATCGATTTCCCTTGACATCATCAATCCCCCATTTTAAGGGGAGCTCATCATCTACCTTTCGTTAAAACTCATCCAAATCTCATCATTTTTGTCTCATGGCTTGCTAGCTCAAGCCACTCAACAAAAAGGGGAAAAATGTAGACACCTAAATTTGGTATTTATACCCTTGATCGCTCATGTGCGTATATTTATTTAATTTTTCCTTTTATCTAATAAAATTTCCATCTAATTTCAATTAGTTAATGAATATACATGAATTAATTAATTAATCATTTAATATCTTACATGCACAATTATCCCATCCATATTAACCTTTATTCTTATTAATTAATTAATTCGTATTAATTAATTAATACCCTTTATCTTGCACTAACCAACCTTATATTTAGGATGCTTTTATCCTAAATCTATCCCCTTGCTTTTCTAATATTTTCTCCCATCTATTTTTATGCCCTAACTACCCATAATTTATCCCCTAGCAATCTAATCTCGCCTACATGCTTTAAAGCATTCCAACAACTCTTAAAAAGACAAAATCACACCAAAATAAAAAAATCTAGTCCCATTGGGGAAACTTTCCCTGCAATCAGTAGTGATCAAGCCTAGTAGCCATCGACCCTATAAAATTGAATCCTTCCTTTCTATTCTTGAATCAGATGCATTTGGACATTCGATATTTCTTATGACCTATGAAATTTCTCTCTCACCTGAACATTCCTACAACAATCAAAGATCTCCCAAATATCATTTCAGTGTGCTTTCATCTCTCACGATCATATTTCATGAGACTTATTGGTATCTCTCTGTTGCTTTATTGAGCTTATTTATCAAATTATCTTTTTATTTCTTGTTCGTAACCTTTTATAGGTACAAAGAAGTTTATGCAACATCTAGGGAACGCTCATCAACCTTCTCCTATAACCCCTTTTGATTGTAGTTTTCCATACTCATCCACTTATCCTTAGATTTATATTTATCTATTAAATTCTCTATCGATCCCTCTTGGTCACCGTCAACCAGGGTCTTATTCATCTAACAATCTATCTAAACTATCCATTCCTATCCTTTTTTCCTACTTCTCTATCTCTGGTTCTTTTCTACATACCCTATAATATCACTTACATACCTTTATTAGTTTCAAGGTTTTACTTAGACCTTGTAGGTATGTATATTTGATTTATAAGTTTAGATCCATCCTCCCAGGTCTTTATCAACCTTCCTTTACACAGTTTGGGTCAACGTCGACCTAGACCACATAACGCCTAATTTATAGTTATTTCAATTATATTAGTTCCTAGATCAATTTTAATCATTTTTTAGATTCAGTGCTATTTCTATTTCTACATGTTATCTTCTGTTACATTCTTTACTTTGCTTCTTCTAAGAAAATAGGGGTTGAAATACGTGAAAGGAATTTAATCACTTCTCGAAACCACATTGTCGGGAAACCCCCATATATATCTATCTAATTCATCTTCATTCAAGTTTTACAAGTCGTTCAAGTTACAACAATAATTAACCATTTTACGTCCGTATCCATAACATCAAGCATCTGAGGTTACATAAACCCTCCAAAATTTCTTAGTTACTTTTATCACTAGTTGATTCATTGATTGGTGAGGAAGCTTATTGTCCAATAGAGGGAATTTCATTTTATTACATGCACACATTTACTACATTTATTTACATCTATCTATTTACTTACTATCCAAGTGCGTTTGCCACAAGAGAAACCTAGGGCATAATTATGCACACACCCACACACACACACGCATAAAACAAAATTGGGTGTAATATGTAATGTAATGCTTAGTTGTGAGTCCATCATTGTGGTGGATGGGGAAAATTTGACCCCACATTCTGCATATTTTTTTTGGGATTTAATGTTTATTTAAGGGTTTTATAGGTTCATTCTTCATTGCAGGTTTATTTTAACCTAGGTGATCATTTTGAAAATCCATAATGAAAAAAGGAGAGCATCCAAAAACATCATGTGGCCCTGAGAATTTGGGTTTCTGAACATTTCCGTAGACCCAGGCGCCCAGAATCAGTATCTAGGCACCTTAGGGTGTTTCTGTCCATCTCTAGGTGCCCCTGTCTAACTTATATGTCAAGATCTACATTATTCTATACTCCAGTGTGATAGTTAGCACTTCAGATTTCTTCAATTTCTAGTCTTGTACACCATCGAAAACACTATGAATCAACTAAGGTATCTTACCCTTCTTTGCACATTAGGGTTTCTTTATTTATTTCTTAGTTTTCTTCGGTATATTTTTGTATTTCATTATTGCATTTAGTTACTTCTACCTTAACATCATATTAGGATTATATTTTTCTTATTAGCTTAATAATTTTGGTGAACCCAATATTCAAAACCACCTTTAACTTATTGCTCTTCTCTTCTTATTACTATGGCTCAATCTTCTGAAGAATTTATTGAATCCCATTTTAAAGAAATTAATGATCATATCACTGAGCATCCCAAATATCTATACTTGATTTTATATGTTTCTCATGAGGAAGTTATGCACCTTATGAATCTCAATCCTTCAACCACTATTCCCACCACCGTTGTTACTAAACCACTTACTTCTAATATTCCACCCATTTCCAACATTCCCATTTCTGTTCTCACTTCAACTAATCACTATAACCCACTTCTTGATTCTCATATGTGAAAAAATCCTTCCTATGGCACCCAAGATTTAGCCTCCCTTTATCTATACCTTTAAGAAAAAATTCATTAGTTATGACAAGCTACTTCTCATTCCTATCCATGTTTGGATTCCACTTTATTACTGCATACTCCATTTTCACCAGCCATATCTACTTAATCCCTTCCACATATACTTTTCACCCCTAATATTCCCATTTTTCATTGGGCATGGTGACCCATAAGAGAATCTCTGAGCATTCCATGTGGCTTGTCTAGATTTTTTGGATGATCACATTATCCTTGCTAAGATCTTTCCTAGTAGTCTCCATGATTGTGGGATGCATTGGTTCTATGACCTTCCTGTCCACTCAGTAACATCTTTCACGCATCTAGCTGATGCTTTTATCACTCACTTATCTATCAACACTCAACTCGCACAACTTAAAAAAAGATCTAGCAGACTATGTTTTGCGATACAAAAAAAACTTAGCTAAGATATCAAATGTGATTATGGACTCTGAGATTCTAGACTTATTCACTTGAAGTTTATTATCTCCTCTTTAGGAGAGTTTTATATTTGAGACATCTCCTTAATTTGATCACTTGTGTCATACTCTTAAGCTTCACAAAAAAAAGATCTTATTTATAGGAAAGATTAAATATCAAGAGTAAGCCTTATCTTCTACATGTTTTTAAAATAAATCAACATTCAAACCACCAATAACTAATCCAACTGACACAAAAATAACTGTCAATGTAGTATCCAACACTAGAGAGCTTCAATCACAACTTACTAGGTGTACATTTGCAAATTTAACCATTTCTCCCAAAATTATATTAAAACTTCTTGAGAGAAATCTTATTATGCTTCCTCCTCACTTTGAATTATAACGAGGACTTTCTATGTAACAATCATCAATGTGTGGGAAATTGTACAAATAGGTGTTTCAAACTTCACACCATCATCCAAGATCTTACTGATGAAAAAAAAATCTTCCAAAGCCTTCAGACCCTGTGCTAGTTAATGAAAATAATAAGATAAAAAATCTTTAACAATATGCTTCCAAAATATGACAAGAAACCAAATGAATCTTCCGCTAATCATACATATCACATAGTGCCTCCTCCTAACTCAGGAACCCTTGATTTCTTATTAGCTAATATAGAGATGTATCCTCCAATCATTTCTTTCTTTGAACACGATTATCATGAGTTATTTTCTTTTAATCACTTACATATTAGTGCCTCTACGGATCTATCCCTATCAATAACACCAAGGTTGATCCATCATGGCTGATCAACACATGTTCTATTCCACTTCTAGTTGTTATTAGCTATCCACATTCCCAAATTTCATATCATATGAAAAAATCCTATGGTGTTGCCAAGCTTCATGTTATATTTGGTCCACTTATTATGCTAGTGCCTTTCCTTATGGGACAAACACTCGATGGGTGTGACATGGTCTTAGGCCTTAATTGGATCCACAGGTCTAAGTATATCATCTCCATGAATCATTTATGTCTAAAATTTATTCATGATAATCAAGTCAGTTATATCAATGGTGTGCCTCCCTCTACTCTATGGTCACACTCTCATCTCATGGTTGCCACTACACCACAAATTCCATCTAGTGTGTCATGAACTCTAGCATCTAAAGCACAATCTTCTCCTAGCTCACCTACTCACACACAACCTACGTGGTCTCATTATTCTACTAGTCCACTACATCAGTCTAGCTCCTTCAATAGGATAGTTCCTACATATAGATGCCGATCACTACCTCATTTTATTCCACACCAATGTCCCTTATCACCACATTCAACTTCACATAGGTCTCCATAAACTACACATTTTGTTACAAGTAAGAATTTATGTAGATCTAGATGATTAAACTCTACCTAGGGTAGAACTGTGATCAAGTCAAAATTTATGTAGATCTAGATGATTAAACTCTGAAGGGTGTCGCAACATATCAACTACAACACAATATCCTCATGAAGACTCAAGTCTTCACGAAGGTACTGTAATGTAGTTGGTGTGTGCCAACATCCAATTGAGTTATCCTCATTTGGATGAACATACATTAGAAAGAAGTTAATGAATTATTAATTTTCTTTATTAAGGGTTAATTGCAGTAGCCCTACTGAACAAATAGGTTCATTAGCCATTAGGGTTACAATTAAAAACTGCAATTGGAGTTGGTAGGTAGATACATTTTCATCCTAACCATTTCATAAGTTTTGTTTTTAATCCATTAACATTCTAATTTATGTTTCACATAACAGATTCAACATACATAATAGTGATGTTTACTTAATTTACTTATCCAAGTATTAGTTTACTTAATTTTTGAATAAGTTCTTTTTATATTAGACTTCATTGGGATGAAGTCTAGTCCTAAATATTTTCTTTTTCATCAGTCCTATTATAGTTAAGGAACTCATCATGAGAAATATCACCTACAACTATCCAAAGTTACATTTGGATTTATTTCCAAGAGGTCTTAAAACAATCTATTAATCATTGCATGGAAGTTTCCTCCCCTTCTTCTTATAAAGGATTAATGTTCATTTATAACCCCACAATATATTACAAGTTATCATCATGGTTTTATTCATCCACAAACATTCATTTTAATATAGCCATAGTGATCTAGTTGAATAACCATGCATGAATGTCAAATTTAATAAGTTACATTTCATTAAAGAGGGTAGTACATCTATTACCCTTGACCTCTATTCATTTTAATCCTATCTAAGAGGGTATATTACTGATATTAAAAAAATAGAGAAATAATTATTATTTCCTTTCTCAGAATACTAAAAAATATCACACATCAAGTTCAAACAAGTACACAATTCTTTCATTCATCAAAGGGGATTCATACATTATAAGTCTAAACACTTTAGACATTTCTAATGTCAAACAACAACAATAAGATCAATTATAAGTACAAATTTCTTTTCCAAGAACTATAAATTCAATAATGATACATATTGCATCATAAAATATCCATTCTCTTTGGTAAACAAATGTAACTTCCTATAAAAATTTTCTCCTTTCATCACTTACGAAGTCCATCTGCAAAATTGCTAGCATGGGTCAGTTCATTGAACTGAGAATGATAAACACTAAAAATTAAAATGATGTGCTTTTAGCTAATTGTTTCATAAAGAGAACTCTTCTGTTATGAAACAGTCCTGAGCAATACAGAAAGACATACCATAAGAAATCACTATTCATAAATGAGAGAGAGAGAGAGAAAAGTGACAAACCATATCATAATTGAGAATAGATCATGATATAAACAACTTAAAGTTCCATACTATTTTTTACTTGAAAATAATTAAAACAGTAATCCAAACAACTACTATTTCATCAAAATCACAATTTTCCTTTCATATATTATTTTACAAGATTCACTTCTCAATTAATCCTATCTAACTTGAGAAGATAACTATCTCTATTATTTCTTAGGCATAGATCAACATTAGATAGAACAATAGTAATTCCATATCAACATTTATTTCACCTAATTTGTTCCTAGAATTTGAGATGCCAAGATCAAATCAAAACATAAGAATAAGTTTGGGATGGTCCAAACAACATAACTAGGAAAGAGTTTCTAATTTTAAGAATCTTATAACTCAAATTCAGAATTAGAATCCAAATTAAGTTAAAGTCCAACACTAAACAGATCTCAACAAAGGGTAAGATAAAATTGGCATGTAGTTGAAACTAAGCACACAATCCCCAAAGAGATACATCAATACCAATGTTAATTAGAATGAGTAGAATAGAGGTGTTAAAAAATCAACTTTATCCCCTTAAAACATTCAAGTATTTTATTTTTACTAAACAAAAATAATTACATAGAATATTTCAAACCAAAACCAACAATCATTTTTAAATAACCTCTACTTTAGCTATATTGTACTATCATAACTAGACTTAATTATTAAAGAAAGTCCTAGTGAAGGTACTACGAAAGAGACCAAACTAGAAAAATCCCTCTTCAAGATTGAAAAAAAAGGAAAATAAAAGGAGAGAGAGATATTGTTTACTCAAATTTCTAAGCATGATTAGAAAAAGAGATGAGATAACAAGAACATATACAGACAAGATTAGTCTCAACTATATATACCAAAATCCCAAACTGAAAAAAATATGAGATCAAATTGAGTGAACACAACCTAGAAGAGAGGAAGAAAAAAGAGAAACACAATCCAATACTTTCCTTCCAGGAGATGGTATAGGTAACCAAGATTATCCCAGGATAAGAATAAAACCATCTCCTTCAAGATATAGTGATGCAAAGGAAAAATTCCACAGAAGAGCAATTCTGAACCAATATTCCAACTCAAACCCATAATAGGTAAGGATTGAATCAATAAGATAAAACAAAAATAGGAATAATCAATTCCTCTTTTCACAAGAGCATTGCTTAAGATCTACATAATCTAAACCTAGTTTAAAGACCTAAGGACCAAGGTATAGGCTAACACAATACAACAATACAATGTCAAAGGAATCACCAATAGTTTCAAGTTGGAACTAAAACCAAAGAACAAAAGAAATAACCCAAGGGTGTTATTCTCTTCTTTGAAGCACTAGATGCCATCCTTCCATGGTTATACAAGACTTCACGGAAATAGAAGAAAAAAACAAAGTAATATAAATTATTTACGGTGTCCAAAATAAACCAGGTCTTGAAAAAGACTATATATTTCTAGCAAAGCAAAAGAAGTATACATTTACATGCTTGAACAGACAACCAAATGACTTAACAAGTCCATGGAGCGATAAACTATTTGCCAAGAAAACTCTAAACAATTATTCCCCTAAACCCCCAAAGTAAAAGCAACACTATAAAACCTAGATTCACAAATATTGAAAAGATACTTTCTCCAGAAATCTCAAGAAAGGTTAAATCAAATCCAAGATATTAGAAATAGTTTATTACATGCGGTTTTCCAACATACAGGAAAACAATGTTATGTTAAGACAAGTTCCACTATTTTAACGCAACCCAAGCTTCCTTCTCAGTTTAAGCAAAACAAAAAAGGTTAAAAAAAGTTCAAACAAGATTTATACTTTATCTAATTTATTTCAAGCTCATTCAAAATATTAAAACATAATCCAGTAGACCAAATCAAGAAACTCACAACCCAAATCATTATTTCAACTGGGTCGATAAGTATACACGAAAACAATCACAAAATTACAAATAGAGAGATCATATCAACTAAGAAAATCCAAATTGTTTCTAAGAGTAAAGTTATTTTAATGAAGTCAATTAGGTAAAATCAAAACAACCTAATGGGTAGAGCCTATCATGCCTAATAGATCTTCTCCTTCACCGATTGAAGAATAATTCCAAGAAGAACTTCAACAGCCTCTTCTTCTCCATGCAACTTCAACCAACTTCCAATACTTTATCTTCTTTTATAGATTTTATAGAGTCCGAGAATATCTCAATGTAATGTAAAAATAACCAATCAAGTAAGATTCGAAGTGGATATTCGATGAATAAAAAAACATCATGCAGAGATCGAGCTTGAAAATGAACCAAAAGATCAAAAGAACCATGCAAAACCCCTCATGCATTTTCCTATGCTATATTTCCAAGTTGGAAAACATTAGATGTAAAGGACTGTCAGTTCCCTCCATTTTCCATGCCACCACCATCTCCACATTTATCAGTGTTTATTTTTAAATTTTTGCATGAAATTAAACTCGGTGGAGATGCCAGTGCAACGTCCCCTAAATTTTTCAATGCCCATGCCAAAATTGGCGGTAAGAAGAGATAATAATGAATTAAATCTCATTTAATATTTTGAAACTAATTCCACCGACCACCCAATCCCCATGTCGTTCCATACATCCCCTTTATGTTGGGAATACCTAAAGCTAGGTTACATTAGTTTAGGAAAACAACATAGGTCTATAGATAGGTCCATGGTATAAGTCTAGGTCCCTCCTTATCCTTTTTCCTTCCCAATTAGCATCAGTCATAAACGCTTAGGTTAGGTTTAACCCCTAGGATAAAGTCATTAGTTTTAAAAATTAGTTATATTAGGTTAAAATCCCTCCAATGACATATCATCCTAAAAATAATAGAAAAGAGGAACCAAAATCATTACTGGGTTTAATACAAGGAAGAGAGTTATGAAGAGGCTCGTTTATAGCCCTCACATACTCCAGAACAAAACTTATCCTATTTTTCCAAATTGGACATCATGTTAACAAAACATGTGAATTATAATCATACCTTGGATCAATGGAATTGATCCAAGGTAATGTTTTTTGATTCCTCTTAAACTATGAACACTGAAACTCAAATTCATAACCCAATGCAGTGAATTTATCTTGCATAACAAAGATGAATTGCTTCACTTTTAATTAAGAAATAATATGAAAAAATGTACCTATTCAATAAATGAATCATTTTATACTACAAACATGATTTCCAAATTCATAAGAGTACACCATATTAAGACAAAATCACCTGTCAACATTTGTAGTTTTTTAAAGTGGAAATCACCATAGGTAATAGTCATGTTTGGAGGCGTTATAACACATCTTCATCATTACATCCTTACTACACTTGCAACATATACTGCTTATTGTACACACTTAATAAAAAACCATCATACACTCTACACATCATCTTATTATTTATATAACATTTCATATGCACTTTATACTCTCTACACATTGCACATCCTCACAAATCTTTGTACATATACACCATATTCATCTTCCATCTCATATGTCTCATCCACACTTTGTGTCTTATATACCCATACATCATATACATCCTACACACAACACTATTATACATTTTACATCATAGACATCATACACACTTTGAACTTCCACACTTATACAATCTATACATCTTACATTGCACCCTACACATTCCAAATTACACAGTTATCACATTTTCTCATCACCACATGTACTACACCTATTAGACACTTTGAACATATACTTATACGCATTGCACTCATGTCCTAATGGCACACTTTATTCCCTTAGTCCATACTCTACTGCTAGGGTTTTACCAACCTAATAGACTTCATCACACTCATACATTTGATCAACCATCCTTTTTATCATAATATGAGACATTTCTGGCCACCACACTCTTTAAACATATCATCATATACAATCTTAGGCTAAATCATCACCCCTTTCTAGCATCTTATCCATACATTTTTTGATAAACACTTTAGGCTACATCATTAATATTTTTGACATCTTCTTCACATGTTTAGTGATATATACTTTAGGCTAAATCATCGCCCCTTTCTAGCATCTTATCTATAAATTTCGTGATATATGCTTGAGACTACATCATCATGATTTTTGACTTATTTTTCACACGCTTAGTGATATATGCTTTAGGATAAATTATTACAAATTCTACCACCTCATCAATTTTACTTCATCGCATTTAATCCTATACATTACATGACAACTTAAAAACATCCTTTTAGTACCCACTTCAAACCACTTCTCGATGATGCACTCTCGTTTACGGTTCATTCTTGATTGCTGAGGGGGCATAAATAAATGAACCTCATTTCATAAATTTCCATCTACTTAGGGGTCCCACTCCTCCTATCATTCACACTACATTCCATTACACCTCATCCATAACATACTACATATCTTGGTTGTATTTAATCTTGCTTACATTTAAGTGTTACATGTACACCTTATTACACATGCTAGATAGATATCTTATATGTCATTATATTTCCATACAAAAATATACGTTCACTTTCTTTCTAGTTGTGATCACAAATTCTATAGGTCCATTACACGTAGCAGATATGCTTGGCACAATGCCTATTACCAGTCCCACAAAGGATCCTGGGGGCATCCAGTTTTGTAAACTATAGGTGCTATTGTTTCATTTTGTTTTATAGCACAATAATTTGATCAGATTATACATGCTTTGACATAATTTTTATATTTCTAACATGCTAATGGGTGCTTCATGTGTAACATTTTTTATATAGGGATATTTTCTTCCATGGTTATATGCTACATTTTTTTGAATTGCTTGTCATTATATGCTCTTGTTTATGGGATTTTCATTTTTTCTTGTGTGCACACTTGTATGCTTACAACCATGATGACCTCGAATGCATTTTTACATTGTGAGTTATGTACCATGTTTGCAACCCATTTTTCATGGTATAAATTTTATTCTTGCGTATTTACACATTGTCTGTGTAGCTTACATTTCATCTTATACATGAGTGTTTGTATTTGATTATACTAACCATTTTTTTTCCTAGCCACTTGTTTGAGTGTTTCTTGGTTTCTACCAATCACATTCCTTTCCCCCTACAGAGCATAGTTTCAGTATAGTGGTTGGTCCTCTTTTAGGCCACACACTCCTTCTACATTATCGCATGTACCCAAAATGAGGGGGGGATCATATGGGTGAATCAATCACCCCATATAGAGTCATAAAAAACACAGTACCAATATAACACAATTTCAGTTTTGATAGGGCTCAGAATCAGACTTGGGTCCTTAGCACAACATCCTTCCCTAAGTGCCAGTAACAGGGGGAAATACAATGGTATTTCCTAGAGTGTTAGTAACCAGGGGACAATTACATAGTTATTTGACATGTCACAAAGGTTTTTGACAAGGAAGATGATCCTTTATCACTAGGTAATTACATAGTGGATTTTATAGGGCAGAGAGTCCTTAGCACATACACACCATCTGCAGTGGTATTTTACACAACAAGAAGTAGTTAAAGGTTGGAGGATGAAACTAGACAATTCTCCCTACACTTATTCCATTACATTGGTATGAGATCACCTGAAAAAATCACGCATTGACATCATATTTAGGATCCTTTCTACACCCTTTTTTCTCATCATAGATCAGGTGCACATGTTCCCTTTTCAAAATTTTCCATTTTACATACTTTCTTTACACACTTTTTACATAGTTTAAACACATACATGAGTATTTGTATAATTTTAGGCTTCTCTTTTGTAGGTCCATCTGTATGGGAAGTGGTATTTAATAACACCAACAACATAATCCACGTCACACACATCAACATCGACAACAAGTACATCACAATATCTACACACACGTTTCAGCCCTAGGTTCATTTTCATCATCAATTTTTGCACTTTCTCCTTCTTATCATCCACGCTTCACATTTTTCCTAGTCCCTCGGATCACTTGAATCATTGATCTATATGGTTATCAAGTACAAATCTCCATCTACTTTATGCTACCAAGCTTTCTATTCACCATCATAAAGTGGGTGCAAATGTAGACACAAAATCATGCACTTGGGGTAATTATCTAGTCTTGATTACATACTACTATTCATATTATTCCTAAGTAAGAAAGGTACTAATCAGACCATGTTTTTGGCCACTTTTCTTTCCTTTCTATTACTTCTTTCATTCTTACACCTTTACATGCTCAGTCTGACTTTTTATAGTTTGGTTATTGTCATCCTAGACACCAGTTCCCAAACCAGGATGCCAACACCAGATGCCCTTATCCAATCTGGGAGTCCCTATCCCATTTATATTTTACTCACACTTTTTGGGTCCTTTATATCCGTTTGAGAATATTATCTTTTTAGTAGCTTTCTTTTTCAGGATTAATTACGAAATTCAAGCAAGGGAATCATATAAATATAAATTTATGTAGTCATAATAAAGGACCAAGCATTGAGTATAAAATATCTCCACATAAGGTTTTTGTTGTCCATTTTTTTACCTTTGTTAAAAATTGAGCACCTTGAGAAGTCGGTATGGAATGAAGGCCGCAGAGTAGTCTAAGCATACCGTGAAAAGTAGGAGTAAAATATGTGGCTAAGGGAAAATTTTTATGGAGGTCAAAATCCATGGAATAAAGAAAAATGAAAATCCATGGAATGAGGAAAAAAAATCCATGGATATTAACATAAATCCATGAAGGTCAAAATCAACACAACACTAAAACAAGAAACCACATATCAAAGAAAAATAACATTTTTTCTCAAGAAGCTGAAATGCATATAACCTTCAATTTGATGATGAAATCCTTACAAATCTGATACTATTTAAAGGTATCGACTTCCTCTATTCGATAAATATCATATTTCATGAATTTAATGGAGGTAGGTGGGTAAAGGAAATAAAGGCGTTTATAACACACAAAAGGTCTATTCCAGATGACTCAACCACTAGAATTAAATGTGGTATGGGTGTCGTTCCTTCTTCAATATGTAAAATGGTGTGGGGAAGTAAAAATTTATAGGAAAATATGATATTTTGAGGAATTAAATTAAGGTGGTTCATTGGTGGAAAGGGAATTCAAATTTCCCTCTCTTTTCTTCTTCTTTCCTTTTTCCAATTCTTCTATATATTGTAAAGTGATGCCTAGTTTTAATGTTGGATACTTTGGGCATGCTAGGGCATCATTTTATGTTGCATGAGTATTCTAAAGGTTGCATGCCTTGGAATTAAATTCTATAAATGCCTTACATCTTCCTCCTGTATTTTAATGATCTATGCATGATATTTAAGAAATAAGATCTCTAGTTTTGTGGCTCACTTCTGCCTTAGCTATTGTTTTATTATACTCTCTTACCTCACATTCACTTGCAAGTGTGTTGTATGTGTTATTCCAGAATCTGTGTTTATTGTGCATCATGAAAGTGGAACCCTGAACACAATTTTAAATTTTGGCTTTCTTTTTGTCCTCGTTCATCATCGTTTTCCTCCATTTTCTCTCTTTCTAAAGTATTCATCCCCTTATTTTGGTGCTATCACCTTCTCTAGTTTAGGTTTATGTGTTATGTATCTATTTCTCACCTCAGTACCTTATAAATTTAGATTAGAGCTCGATAATTGCACTTCAATTCCTATGAGTAATTTAGCATTAGGAGTAAGTAGAAGAATTTGACCTTCTCTAGAGGTCTATCTTAGTTCGAGTCCCATAACTTGAAGATAGTCCCATGTTGTCTCAAATATTGAATTGTCTATGATTCAAGAATTGGTGAATATTTTACCTCCAATAGTTTTGGTACACCTGGTGGGACTTTGAAATTAATATTTGTAGTTTTTCCAAGTTTTGATGTGTATCTTGGTAAAAATCTAGAATTTGGAGGCTCTGTAGTAACACATCTAATGACTCTAATCAGAAAATCGACTGGTTTTAATAGTCTAAAGTGTCCCCAATTCATGAGAAGGATAAAAATGCGATCTAGAACAAGATAAGAAGGCATATTTTAATATTTGCAATTATCTCCAAGCAGAGGAAGAAGAGGAAGAAAAATTCAGAGATCTCCATCTCTACCAAACAGAACTCTTTCAACACCTCCACCTGGTAGGCCCTTCTTGAAACCAACAAGAGTTATCAAACCTATAATAATGGCTCATAAACCATAAAACCCATTTGTAAACTTCATAGGTAGCAATCCACTTTCTTTGAATGATTATAATCTTATTCCAGTATCAGCTTTGAAGAATATCCCATACTTCACTGGAGAAAATCACATGACTCCAGTTAATCACATTCAAGACATCAAAAAATGTATGTGCTATCCATGAAATTGTTGAAATGAACGTTGAAATAAAACTTCTAGTTTCATCATTTAAAAGAAAACTATGCAATCATTTAGAAGCTTAACAACAATTTTAGTTAGAAATTGGAATGAGTTGTGTATAACCTTATGAAATCAACTTGGAGAAAGAGTAGACAATTTGTCTCTTTTGGAGTATTTTCCTACAATAAAGAGAGCACCTAATGAGAAAATGATAGATTTTAACTTCATATTCTAGAGAACCTGGGAAAAAATTCTAGCTCTCATGATACCTACAACAGAAGGTACATTTATTTACTTCTTAAAAGCTCTCAACTTTGATATATCTGTCATGATACAATCTATGGGAGGGAAAAATCTACCAATAACATATACAATTGTAATTAGATATGAAAATAGTTTAATACAAGATGGAAAATTAGCCCCTATGCCACCTATTTCCTTATATCCTGAATTTCCTCAAGCTGCTCAACATTCTATTGCTCCTATTCTTGAGTCAAATCTGCAACCTGTTGCTTCCACATCATAGAACCCTACCCAACTAAAGGAAGATGAAGAAATGAAGTCTTTGATTATAAATTTAAAAAATAATGTTATATCCCTAGAAAAATAGCAAGCCCAATCTTCTAAGAATAATTAAAATCAAGGGAAATATTCTAATAAGGGATATCAGTCATATAGAAATTAACAGCCTAATCAAAGATATGAACCAAACCAAAAAAAAATAGATGAAAAGGAAAAAGTGATCCTCTTCTATTGGAAATGATCCCTCCTCCACAAGAACTTTCTGCTCCTAGTTCAAATCAGGCCTTAGTTCCCATACAATACAATATAGCACAAGAAAATGAGTGGTGTTTCCCATGCAATCTTCCGCACAATCAAATTGGTTGTGAAAGGAAAATGCATCTCTAAGTATACATAGTTTAAGGCTCTTCTAGTCAGAAAGATACACTACTAGAGGCACCCAGCCCAACCATGGAAGTAATTCACGAAATCAATAATGACACCAACCTCATGTTCTTTGGAGTTGAGGATTTATGTGTGGTTAACCAAAAGGAAGGGAGTTCTAACATACCTCTAACAAGAGTTGTTGATCATACGTAACAAAAGAAAATAATTATAGAGTCACAATCTACACCTTCTGTGAATCCAACCAATGTCATGGCTAATGATAAAGAAGCCACAGTGAACAAAAATAAGCCACATGAGGTACCTGAAAAAGCCACAGAGAAAGAGGTTGTTGTTCAATCAAAGCAACCAATTCAAATGCCACATCAAAAAAGAAAATATGGTAATATGCCGTGGATGTAGAAATCCACGAGTCTTACATTTAACATTGTTGAACAAATGAAAAATACTAATGTTAATGTCTCTATGTTGGATGCACTTGTTGTTCCATCACATTGTGATCTTCTATATGAAGCCCTGAAACAATTACCTCCGATGGATCTAGTACTGCAAAAATCTCATGCCGTGGTTCATGTTTTTCAAGAAAAGAAAGACCAATTAAGTAAAATGGTTAAAACCTCACCTTTATATATGTCATTAATTGTGGGTAAACACTTAGTTCATAACTGTATGATTGATTCGGGGGTTAATACCTCTATGATGCCCAAGAAAATATTTGATAGCCTAAGCCTCAAATATAGTTGTGTCTAGGAGGTTTTACAACTTCATGGGTCAACTGCAGGTGTGTTGTGAGGAATAAAAGATCTTGAGTCAACATTCAATGATTTCCCAAGCCTCACCATAACCCATGATATATCAATAATTGACCTGCCTCCCATGTTTTCCATATGATTTTCTAGAGATTTTACTACTAAGGTCGGTGGTTTTTTATCTCTAGATTGGAATCACATGCTCCTGAGAACTAGATATGGGAAAAAATTCACAATATAGGTTGAGCCCATCTTTTCTTACCATATTGAGTCATATGACCCCTCCCCTATTCAATCAAATTTCCTAATACAATAAGAAAATGAACAAGACCAAATTTTAGAGGAGAAAATAATTCCTCTTTCCATGCCTAATTTTTTACTAGATGAATAAGATAAGAGAGACCACAAGTTTGATCCTTATGATGAAGAGCTAAAAATGTTTGAGACTGTTCTGGGAACTTATTACATTCCCTAGAAGGAATTTTTTGTACCCATGGCATTCAAATAAGAAAATTAAAGTTCTTCTAGACTATGGTGGATGTTCTTTGATGGTTCAAGAAGTGAAAATGGAGCCAGGGAGGGTTTTGTGCTCATTTATCCATGTAATGATAAGTTCTTCTTCACTCACATATTGTAATTTTCATGTTATAATAATGTGACATAGTACGAATAATTGGTGCATGGTTTGTTAATTGTGGAAAAGAAAAAAATTAAAGAGTTACAAGTCTTTAGAGAAACTACATTAGTCATTCATCAATTCTATGGCAAATGTATGATAAAGAAAAATATGTTGAAAGCCTACAAAAATAGAGTTTGAGATTTTCTGGAAAGATTTTATGCCATTAACCTGTAGGTTGTTCCTAGAAATTTTAACAAATACATAAACCAAATGGTGCTCCTTGGCACTCAATTCTCACCTACTGAAGGTAATGTGGGGCATGTGAAAATAGTGGTCAGGCCTTCCATCCCAGAAAATCATACCTATTGGTAGGTATTTGATAGTGATGAAGAAATTATGCAGTTCATTCAAAATGAAGTGGAGTTCTCCTCAAGGATGTAATCTGATTTTCAAGAGGTCTATGGGGATCATATTATTCAACTAAAAACAAACAATTTTTTCGAAGGGATTAGTCACTCTGGAGCATATCTTTAATCAAGACAATGAGTTCAAAGGATTAAAAAATAACATGGTGGAAAAGCAAGAATATTGTCAACCAGTTTTAATCGCTCCAGGTAAAGAAATTCTACTTGGAAATGTATGTGATGAAAGTGAAAGGAAAACTTTTGCTTCCTTGTATCCTATAATTTTAGTGATGTATTTTCATGGGACTATGAATATTTACAGGAATTAAATCCAAACATAGTTTATCACTCTATTGACCTAGAATCCCAACATCAAACCAATCAGGCAGAAGCAGAGGATCGGTTAACCCCAAAATTGAGCCCCTTGTGAGAAAGGAATTTTGTCAACTCATTGAGGCCAAGATAATTTTTCCTATTAAGTACTCTACTTGGGTGGAAAACTCTGGTCCCAATAAGAAAAAATAATAGTGAAATCATGGATCTATGCATAGATTTTGGGGATTTGAACAAAGCCTCTCTCAAGGATCACTATCCTTAGCCCTCCATAGAGTATATTTTACAGATAGTAGAAGAAGCTAAGAGGTTTTCAATGCTTGGATGGTTATTCTAGTTTTAACTAGATCAAAGTGAAGAAATAAGGATCAGTATAAAACCGCGTTCACCACCAACATGGGGAACGTATGCATATCAAAAAAATTCCATTTTGGACTATCAAATGTGGGTGCTACATTCCAAAGGGAAATGGATATTGATTTCAAGGGGTATATCAATCACTTCATCTTGGTTTACCTATATGGAATCCCTATTTTCTCCAATCAGAGCACAAATCATATGAAGCACCTGGACAAAGTATTTGAAAGATATGTAAGGAATTTTGTGTGTCTCCATTAATCCTAAGAAATGAAAAATTTGTAGTCCTTAGAGGCAAGCTCTTGGGGCATATTGTCTCAAAAGAAGGCATTTTCATTGATCTTTAGAAATAATTATAAGCTATCGCGGCTCTTTCCTTTTCTAGCTCATAAGAAGGCATCTATAGTCTTTCCTTAAGAAGATATAAACTCTGTTAGGTGTTTCATTCCTAACTTTGCAAGTTTAGTAAGGCCTATTACCTCTTATGCTCAGAGAAAGGATTCAGACATTCAAATGGACCATAGAGGGGAAGGACAACTTTGATAAGATAAATAAAGAAATTACTCGGCCCCCAACATTGATTAATTTAGATTATACCAAGGATTTCATTCTATATGTTTATAAGGTGGAATCTAGTATTACAGAAATATTAAATTTACTAAATGATCAAACACAGGAACAACCTATGGCCTTATTCAGTCAAACACTAAGGGACTATGAATTCAAATATAGTCATGTTGAAAAATAAATAATTTTCATTATGGGAGACTTGAAGAAATTAAAAAGTATGATTTTTGCTAGCTACGTAAAGGTTTTAGTATCACATTCCAATGTTAGAGACTTCATTATGGGACCATAGATCAACAAGAAATGAGATTGATGGGAAACTAAGATCAAGGAGTATGATGTGACCATTGGAAGGAATGATAACCAAATCATACCAAGCCAAGAACATAGATGCTAATCAAACACCACAATCAATAAGATGAAAGCAATTCACTAGAATAACTTTACATAAAACCTTTGCAAAAAAATGAGCAACAATATCATATATTATTATGGAACTCAATGCAATACATTTAGAATGGGCCTTGCTTAAATAGGAAAGGAATAACAATCTAAGAACTAGTCAAGGTCATAGATCAATTCATGAATCATGGAAAGCACTAGTCATCAATGAACTAGTCAAAACCCTAGAGTTAGGAGAGAACTAGACATCAAGGATCTAGTCACTACCATAGATCACGGAAAGAACTATACCTAACAACTAGATAATATCTCCTAATATCTAAATAAGATAAAATAAATATCTACACACATAAGTGGGTGAGGATAAATACAATAAAGGTAAATAAAATACCTAGGTGAACATGAGCTAAGGTAAATACCTACTCTAACAACCATTAAGGCCACAAAATTAGTAAGGGGAAGAGTATTTTGTGAGCAACTGGCTCTAGATGTTGTGGAATCTCAAGAGACCACCCTCATTAATGAAGTGCCTTCAAATGATGAGTTGTTGCATGATGTTGAGTGGTAGCAGGATGAGAGAAATGTATTCAATGATTCGCAGCTGGATTAGATGATATGTCAATTTTTTTGTCTATTGGCGCATATTCTCTTGGTTTAAACAAAGCAAAGAGAATACATCTGAGGTTGCGATCTATTCCTTATACATTAATTAATGGCATCTTATTCAAGATAGAATATTGATGGAGTGCTACTCATATGCATTTAAGGTGAGCAGATGTAATAAGATCCTTACCAAATTTCATGATGATTTCTTGGGAGGAACATTTCTCTACTAAAGATACGGCTATGAAGATAATAAAAACATGGTATTTCTCGGTCTACATTGTTTGCGTAGATGCTCATAGATGGGTGAGGAAATGCAAGGAATTCACACTCTTCACTGGAAATAAAAGACTGGAGGCCCTACCACTTCCTCCAATCCAAGTGAAGATCAGCCATTTACACAACGGGGTCTTCAATTCATTGGTATGATCAACCCTGCCATCTAGTGATGGGTCATAAATGGGTTCTCACAATTACAGATTATTTCACTAGGAGGACTAAATCCATGCCATTGAAGGAAGCCAATGAATTATTCATCCTAGTAATTTATTGAAGAAAATTTCACAAGGTTTAGTGTCCCTCAAAATATCATTTCAGACAATGCAAATGATTTATTAGGATCAAATATTTCTAATTAGGATCTTGGACTTGGATTTTATCTAAAAACTTCTTCCAATTATTACCCCCAACATAATGGATTGACAGAGTCTACTAATAAGAATCTGATCAGAATCATAAAGAGGACAATGGACATCAATCAAAGATAGTGACACAGAAAGGTGATGAAATGCTCTATAGGCGGAAATGATAACACCATGAAGAAAGAAATTGGTACTTTTCCCTACAAACTGGTATATGGTAAAGATGCAAGATTGTCATTATCAATAGAGCTACCTTCACTTGAATTGGCTCAACAACTAGAGTTTGAAGGCATAAATCAAAGGGAAATAAAATTAGTGGAATTAGTAGAGCTTGAAGAGATGAGGCATGCCGCCATGGTCAAGATGGAACAACATCAAGTATGAACCAAACAATATTTTGACAGAAAATATAGAGATCAAACATTCAAGGTGGGAGATCTAGTTTTGAAATGGGACGCAGATAGAGCTAAACTAGGGAGACACTCCAAGTTTGATGCTATTTGGAGTGGACCATATATCATCGACGCTTTAAAAGTGGAAAAATAATTTGAGTTATCTGATCTCAATGGGAATGTGCTTTAGATCCCAGTCAATGGGATTCATCCTAAAATCTCTCATTAAGATATTTCATGTATCATGTATATAGTAGATTAGGATTTCAATTCCTCCGAGTGATTTTTACACATTGTATCGTTGGTAGTGTAGGTTTATTTCCCTAAGTGATTTGCACTATTTTTTTATTGAAGATTTCCTTGTGCACATTTTCATCATGTTCTCAAAGATTATTTTGAATTTGGCTCAAAATATCAAGGATTAGCTACAGATTGTCTTAGAAAATTAAATGCAGAGAAACTAAAAGATCAAATTCCAAATATTAGGTTGACTCCTAGCCCAATGGATGCCAAGGATACTGATAAGTTTATATAACATTTAGATGCCCCCTATGAGTCACCAAAAATGTTTTCCATTTTTACACATTTGCAAAAAATGAAAAACTTGAGAAGTTGTATGCTATTGAATGAAGGCCGCAGAGAAGTCTAAGCATGTCGTAGAAAGCAGGAGTAAAATCCATGGCTAAGGGAAAAGTGCCACAGAGGTCAAAATATGTAGAACAAAGAAATAGGAAAAGCCACGGAACAAGGAAAAAAATTCTATAAATGTTAACATAAAGTCACGGAGGTTAAAATCCAAACAACACTAAAATACGAAACCACGTATCAAAGGAAAATAATAGTTTTCTATAGAAAGATGGAATGCATATAAACTTCAATTTTATGATTAAATCCTTGCAAATATGATACCATTTGAAGTAATCTCAAACACCTCTATGTGATAAAAATCAGATTTCATGAATTTAATGGAGGTAGGTGGGTGAAGGAAAGAAAGGTGTTTACAACACACAAAAGGTCTATTCCAGACGACTCAACCACTAGAATTAAATGCGGTATGGGTGTTGTTCCTTTTTCAACAAGGAAAATGGCACGAGGAAGTGAAATTTGTAGGACAATCAGATCTTCTAAGGAATTTAATGAATGTGGTTGGTTGGTGGAAAGGGAATTCAAATTTCCCTCTCTTTTCTTCTTCTCTTCTTCTTCCAATTCTTCTATATATTGTAAAGTGATGCCTAGTTTTAATGTTGGATACTTTAGGAATGTTAGGGAATTATGTTATGTTGCATGAGTGTTCTAAGGGTCACATACCTTGGACTTGAATTCTATAAATCCCTCACATCTTCCGCCTGTATTGTAATTATCTGTGCATGATCTTTAAGAAATAAGATCTCTAGTTTTGTGGCTCACTTTTGCCTTAGATATTGTTTTATTTCACTCTCTTGCCTCTCATTCACTCACAAGTGTGTTGTATGTGTTATTTCAGAATCTGTGTTTATTGTGCATCATGAAAGTGGAACCCTGAACACGGTTTTGAATTGTGGTTTTTCATTTTTTTCCTCTTCATCATCATTTTCCTCCATTTCCTCTCTTGCTAAAGTATTAATCCCATTATTTTGTTGTTATCACCTTCTATAGTTTAGGTTTATATTTTATGCATCTCTTTCTCACCCTAGTCCCTTGTAAAGTTAGAGTAGAGCTAGATAATTACATTTCAATCCTAGGAGTAATTTATCATTAGGAGTAAGTAGATGAAGCTGGCCTTCTTTGGAGGTCTATCTCAGTTCGAGTCCCATAACTTGGAGACAATCCCATGTTGTCTCAAATCCCAATTTTTCTATTATTCAGGAATGGGTGCATATTTGAGCTCCAATAGTTGCATCCATCAAGGCATATAAGAGCTCTATTGCATTCATCTAGCTTCATCACAAGGGACAGAAGGGCTAGTTCATCTTTATATACTTCATAGGAGGGAAGTTCATTTTATTTCATTCATACATTTACTACATTTCTTAACATCTAGCTACTTCGCTATCGAAGTGTTATTGGCACAAGAGAAACCCTTGGGCACAATTCCACACACACACACACACAAAACTACATTGGGTCTGAGATGTAGTGCAACGCTCAATTATAAGTCCACCATTATGGTGGCTGAGGACATACCTACCCCTCATTCCACATCTTTTTTTGGGATTCTATGTCTATTTGAGGGTTTTTCAGGTTCATTCTTCATTGCAAGTTTAATGCGACCTCATCGATCATTATGAAAGTCCATAGCGACAAAAGGTGAACATCAATGAACATCTTTAGACCTTGGGAATTCAGGTTTATGAGAATGTTTTTAGACCCATGCACCTAGAATAAGTACTTGGGCACCCATGGGAACCCCCATCCCTCTCTAAGCACCCCATTCCAACTTATATGTCCAGATCTACATTTTTCTATACTTTAGTGTGATGGTCAGTGCTTTGGCTTTCTTCAGTTTCTAGTCTTGTACACCTTTGAAAACATTGTGAATCAATTAAGGTATCTTACCCTTCTTTTCCCATTAGGGTTTCTTTATTTATTTCTTAGTTTACTTTGTTATATTTCTATATTTCATTATTGCATTTAGTTAATACTTCCATAGCATCGGATTTAGCTTAGATTTACCTTATTAGCTTAATCAAGTACGTATCACTACCAAAACTTATACCCATGACCATAAGACTTTAGATAAAAAAATTCCAAGGTCTTCATCCCGGTCACTCCCGATTTGTTTGATCCAACACCTCCTCTCAAGGCTAAGTGTAGACATAAAATCATACAATTGGGTACATTTCTAGGTCCTAACAACATATATTTACTTTCATATGATTCCTAAGTGAGAAAACTAGTAATTGACAGTTATCTTTGGCATATTTACTTTTTTTCGTATCCTTTATTTGGTATTTTACACCCTACAACCCAATCAGAACTTTACTTTCTTATATTTTATGACTTCAGACACTAGCGCCCAACCAAGACGCTAATGCCTATGTGCCCTCATCCCCTCTGGGTGCTCCTGACCTTTTTCTATCTTACTCACTTCTTTTGGGTCTCTTTTATCTTTTGGGAATCTTATTTTCTTATGGGTCAACCTCTAGTTGCCAATTAAAAAATTCAACTAAGGGAATCATATAAATACAAAGATATGTGACCAAAATAAAAGACCAAGCTCTAAGCATCTATTATCATCACCTAAGTTTACATCCAAAGGCACAAAATATCACTAAAGGAATCAATATAACATCTATTCAAGGGACAAGGGATTGCATTTTCGGCATACACTTCATAGGAAGGGGAAGTTCATTTTAAAATCCACACACATTTATCTCCATTTCTACATCTAGCTAGCCCGCTATCAAGTGCACTAACATAAGGGCATCCTAGGGCACCATTGTCACGCAATCACAAGAACTACATGGAGTTTGAGATGTAGTAAAATGATTAGTCATAAGTTCATTTATTCAGTGACCATTGGGGTCATTCTGATTCCCCATATTACATATTTTCTTTTTGGGAGTTGATGTAGTTTGAGGGTTTTATAGGTCATTATCTCTTTATAGGTTACAAGCGAATTCTGTGAGCAAAGTATGACGTAAAGGAAACCAACAAAAACTAAAAATCACACTCTCTTGCCACACCAAAAAATATAAATTTTGAGCTCCTGCATGGTCACAAGCTCCTAGTAGATTTCTCTAGTACCTAGGTGCCCTTGTCCTAGTCCTGACGTCCTAGTCCATCTCCACCTGATAGGTCCATAATTTATCATGAGCAATTACGATGGTATGCCCTTCATGTTCATCAATTTTTCTAGTCTACATAGTCTTAAATTAAGAATAAATTAGATAAGTTATTCTTTCCCTCTCCTGCCCTTATGTTTTTTCCACATTTCACTAGCTTATTTCTTATGTCAATTTATATCTAGCAGCTATATATCATTGATACATCAGTTACTCTGTAATGTTGTGGTTTAACAATCTATAATTTTGTTAAATAATTTTGTGAACCCACGTTTGAAAACTCTTGGATCCTCATTTATCCCTAACATTACTATCTTAGGATCTTCTCATAATGGATGTTTCCATCCATGATTTATTTATAGATAATCTTGATTATAAGGCTAAAATCAATTCTCTTGTCTAATACTCGTATTCCTTCCAATACTCATCTAGACCTTATGTATTAATTATGTGTAGCTATATTTTTCAGAACAACTTACTTTTCCATCTGATATAGCTTCTGCTATTTGTGTTTATGAAAATTATCTTCCCATGTATATACTGATTCAAATCTATATCATGGGTATTAAGAAGACAATATTCGATATTGGATCTAAGAAAAATATTTGTACTTTATCACTCCTTCAGAACCTCATTCTTTCTTCAGCTAATGTTAGCAGATCATCCATTTCTTTTCATGTCTATGATTATTCTACAAATCCATGCATAGGTACTATCACTTTACCTCTTACAGTATGCCCAAAAACTATTCCTATAGTATTCTTTGTTATCGATGTCATAGTTCCATATAATTTCTTACTTGGTAGACCATGGCTTCACACTATGTGTGCATTACCTTCTATAGATCATCGGTGTGTTTAATTCCTCTATGATGGATATGAACATACTATTGTTGCTAACCATTACACATACAAATATTGTCACCTAGACCCAATCATTGTATTTCCTACTCCATTTCATACCACTCGTATGCATCCCATTAATGATGATCAATTCATGGAACATCCCGCCTCCATCGCCACCTTGTCTCCTCTTACTGGTAATATTTAGGCATTATAAACTATACCATCCACGTCATCTTCCCATGTACACCTAACATTTGTGCTTCCTCATTGCACATGCACTCTTTTCACAAGTAAATTGTATTCACAATGCATTCCATTTTATCCTACTTTATTTGATACTATTTACACACGTGATGTCTTGGCTTGGATATGATTCACACTGAATGATCTCCTCTCTTCACCTCCTTATCCTAACCTCTACCACATATATGTTCACACCACTACTACTTATGACCTCTACATCTCCCATCTTTTAGTATTTCTTGCATATACTTATCAAACTTATCCAATTACACTTGGGAATTCTTATCTTGACTACATTGGTGGCACTTTAGATCCTAATCATATTGATATCACATTTCCCATGCCTTTTGACCGAGTTTCTATCTACAATGATTAATTTATTTTCTATACACAAAACCTTACTCATTGGTATGCACACATCACATGGTCATCCACTACCAAATTTTACTGATGAAGAATATGATATGGGAATGTATAATTTATGTCGTAATGGATCTTTACATGATCAACCTAATACTATTTCTTACCATGTCTATGACGCTTCTCCATTTGGATTTGCCCATGAAAATGATGATCTCTTAGATGATGTTACTTAATTATTATTTACATCATACACTTTGGGGGAATCACACTTATTCTCCCCATTCTTAGCATTATTAGTTGTCTATCATTTCTACTATTATGCTCAGTGTAATATAATTTCGATCTCTAAGAGATCCCAAACAACTTTATACATAACTTATATAATCACTACCTTATGACGCACTCTAGTTCCATGGTTCATACTCGACTACTGAGGGTATAAATGTAAAATGAACCTCACCCCATTCACTCATCACGCTTTGTGTGTCATGATCTATCTCTATAGAATACACATGTTCAAACAATTTCCCGATGACACACTCTTGTTATATGGTTCATTCTTGATTATTGAGGATTATTTTAAATATGAACCTCATCTCAGACATAAACATCTACTTGGAGGGCACATTGTTCTTATCACATTCATATTGCATACCATTCCATCTCACTCATTCACATCATATTGCATTTCTTGGTTGCATTTACTCTTACTTATACTTACATCTACACTTTGTTTCCCATGCTAGACATATACTTAGTATGTCATTATATTTTCTATATACACATGCATGTTCACTTATTCTCTAGTTCTGAATGTATAATTCATACATATATTTACATGCAATAATGATGCTTGGCACTATACCTCTTACTAATCCCATCGAGGCTCCTGGGGGAATCTACTTTCTCATATAGCACATGTGTTATTGTTTCAATTATTACTACATCCTATTTTTACTAGAAAACTAATTTCTATTGATACATACATGCTTTGACATAACTTTTATCTTTCTAACATGCTAATGGGTCCTTCATGCACAAAATTTTATTTGAAGGAATATATGCCACTATGATTGTTTGTTACACATTTTTTTCATTGTTTTCCATTATATGTTATTTTTTGTGGGCTATGCCCTTTGTCTTGTATGCACATTTTATGTTTTTGGACACTTTGGACCTGATTGTCTTATGAAATTATCAGTGATGTCCCATGTTTGAAACCCTCTTTTCATGGTTAATCTCGTCTTTATTCTTAGTAAATTTTCTTCTATTACATTTTTTCTATCTTTTTCTACAAACACATGTTTCTAGCCATCTTGTTTGCATGGTCCTTAGTTTATGCCATGCGCATCCCCCCCCAAGGTATCTAATTCAGATCATCTTTAGGGTATCTTCTTTGGGCTGCATGCTCCTATCATTTTCACATGTACCCCAAACAAGGGGGCATATATTGGGTGAATCAGCTACCCCATACAACAATTCAAAGCTACAGTTTAGATATGCACATTACATAATCAACACATGTTAAAATTACAAAAATGACCCATAATTTGACTTAGGTCCTCATTTTTGAATAGACACCAGCACCCAGATACAGAAAATAACACCTGGGAAATGTTGACCTTTCCTAGACACCTATGACCAGGGGGTGGTTACAGTTACTTTCTCAAATCAAAAAATTCCATAACAGTTCACAGATCCTGTTGCAAAGTACAGGAACAATCCTCCAGCAAGTAGAATGCATTATTTATCCATTTAAAATTAGAATAATACAAAACTAATATGGTACAAGTTGGAATAAAAAAATATCACACCATCTGTAGTGGTGTATAATTTGGAATTAGACATAGAAGGAGAGTAAAAATATACCTCTCTCCCTAACACTCTTTTATTGTGTCATGAGATCACACAAAAAAATCACACTTAGCATGAGATCATCCAAAAAACTCAATCTTGGCATGATATCACCCAAAAAATTCATCCTTGGCATGAGATCACCCAAAAAACTCACTCTTCTACAACATGTTTAGCACATATTTCTATCCTTTTACACTCATGTTCATTAGGCGCACACTTTATTTTTAATACTTTTTCACATTTACATGATTTTACATACCTTTATAGAGTTTTCATAATACATGACTTTGACTACACTTTCACTCTTCTTTTACATGTCCATCCTTAATATGCAATAATAAGTATCCCTACATCAAGACAAAAATAGGTACAACACATTACAACACATATGCTTCAACCCTAGGTTCACTTCCTCTTTCTTAGCTTCCATGCTTCATTTTTTATCACTCCATGTTTTCACTTGTCTCACTCGGCACACATTTTTCCATCACACTCTATATGGTAATTAGGTATGTACACATATTCTAACTACTTTGTGTTATTGATTATTCAATCAACAACATAAAGTGGGGGAAAATGTAGACGCATAATCATGCACTTGGGTACATTTTTAGGTCCTAAGAACATAATTTTAAATTCATATGATTCCTAAGAGAGAAAACTAGTAATTAAAACCTACCTTTGGCCTCTTTAATTTGTTTCTTGTCTTATTTTTAGTCTTTCACACCCTCAATCCTAGTCGATACTTCACTTATTTATATTTTATGACTTTAGACACTAAATCGCAGCTAGGAAAGCATTACCCATGTGACCCTCATCCTCTCTAGGTGCTCTCGACCTCTATCTATCTTACTTTCTCTTTTTTTTCTTCTTTTATCATCTCAGGCATCTTATGTTCTTATGGGTTGGCCTTCTAGGTTTTCAATTAAAAAAATCAACTAATGGAATCATATAAATGAAAAATGTATATAACAAAAATAATGGACGAAGATCTCTAAGTATTTATTATCATCACCTAAATCTTCCATCCAAAGGAATATAAGAGCATTAAAGGAATCGATATAACATTCATTCAAGGGAAAAGGGACTGACATTTTGTGCATACTCTTCATAGGAAGGGGGAAGTTCATTTTTCCATTCACAAATCTATTTACAGTGGTACATATATCTATCACTTTATATCAAGTGCACTTGTACAAGAGAATTTCTAATGCATGATTATTGCCACATAATAACAAGAACTATATGAAGTTCTGAGATATAGTGTAGAGCTTGAGTCCTAATTTTAACTCATTTGTGTGACCAGTTTGTGGTCATTCCAACTCACCATATTGTATCTTTTATTTTTGGGATTTGATGTAGTTTGAGGGTTTTGTAGGTCAATATCTTTTTGCAGGTTACAAGAGACTTATGTAAACAAGGTGCGACATAAAGTAGACCAAAAATGACTAAAAATGATACTCTTGTGACACCAAAAAATATAGATTTTGATCTCTTGTGTTGTCAAAGGCACCTAGTAGAGGTCTCTGGTACCTAGCCTCCCTTGCGCCAGTCCAGGTTCCCTAGTCCATCTCTATCCGATAGTTCTAGAATTTATCTTGAGCAATTACAATGGCATGCCCTACATGTTCATCAGGTTTCCTAGTCTGCATGTTCCCATATTAAGTCTAAATCAACTAATTTATTATTTTACCCTCTTGCACTTAGGGTTTTTAAAATTTCATTGGATTATTTATTATGTGAATTTGTATCTAGCAGTTATATATCATTGTTACATTATTTACTCTGCAATATTAGGTTTTAACAATCTTTATTTTTGTTAAATCACCAAGGTATATATCCTTGTTGTTCCACATACTAAATTCACCACTTACGTGAAAAATACCATTATTAAACAACTTCACCAAGATCCAATAAATATTTTGCTTTATGAGCTTGTGCAAACCTCACCACAACATTGACAATCTATGATCAAAACACTCCAATCTATATTAGTACCCAGAGAAGATCCAAAACCATTTACAAAATTAGTAGGTACACTCAGAATGTCCATTGTCATCTATTTTGACAACTCTAAAATCCCATAATTAAAACTATAAGATCACGATCTCCCATTATTCATCATCACCTAAATTGATGACAATCTCATTAAGAGAGTCATGATCGATAACACACCAACATTAACATTATATCATCACATGGATTCAATCAACTTCAACTACCCAACACCATTTTTGTCAAGTCACCTGAAGTACTGTGAGATTGCAATGAAACCATTACTCCCACATTGGGCATGATCATCTTACAAAACAAGGTCAGGGTCAGAACCATCCATGAACTATTTTATCTAGTAGAAGGATAATTTCAATATAATATGCTATTAGGTCAACCATGGATACGCACTATGTGTTGTATACCATCGACACTTTATTGTTTTCTCAAGTATGAACATGTGGATAAAAATTTCACTTTCCCCATGGATCCAAACCCTTTTAAAGCATGTCACATGACATATCAATTAAATGATGTGCTTGTCCCAAAAATAAAATTAAGCTCATCTAATGAAGCCTCTACTAGTTTTTCCATCTCCTCATCAAAGTTACCTGATGATAGTTCATTAAACAATGTTATCTGATGCCTTTTAATGGGGGAGTATTGCCTCCTTACACTTAATTATCTTCCTACACCAAAGACATACGGAAAACCTAAAAAATAACCCATGTATGAACATAATGTTAGATATGTTATCTACTTCGTTCCACCACATATTAAAACCAAAATTGTCTATGGAGGTATCAATTGCCCTTCTTTACGTCTTACTAATCAGCGTTATGTCAAACCATTCATATCAGAATCCACATATCTATATAACCAAGCCTTTGTAAAAATTTACCTCCATCGTCATGTCTGGAAAGGATTTGGTATTGAACATTATGAACAAGGAATCACGAATTAATCCTTGATCATTCCCATAAACCTAAAAAAAATATGGGTTAGCTTTCAAAAAATCAGACTTAGAGTCCTCCAAAAGCACCACATTTGGATGTATAATAGAACTGGATCCATCCTCCCCATTTACACATGATGACCCCATGGACACAAATGATTCCATTTCCATCCCACCTAAATTTTTTTAGTCAACACTATCACCTTAGGACCGTTTATTTATCAAACTAACCCTTGTAATGAAACCCTTCCTCTCATTTTACCTAAGATAATAGAAGAGGATTCCCATACCATTGGCATTATTCAATGCTATGCCAACCAATCCATCCTCTCTTATATGGGGGAAGAGTACCATTACCTTTAAAAAACTCTCCCACCTTAAGCATCCATACTCCTCAATGAATCCTCTATCGAAGTTAATATAGGAACTCCACAGGATCCTAACATAGTCAAAGTCGGTCAATCATTAGATTCACAAGAATTAAAGGAGTTCACCGCCTTCCTCTCTAAATTTAGTCAAGCATTCACATGGTCATATTACAACATGCCAGGTATTGACCCTAAAATTTTTGTTCAAAACATCATCACTTATCCTAAATATAAGCTTGTTAAATAAAATATATGTAGGATGCATCCTCACGTGGCCCTTATCATCAATGAAGAATTACAACACCTTCTCTCTACTAATTTCATCATACCCATTGACTATCCATAATAGGTTTCTAATATCATGCTCGTAACCAAATTCTCAAGGAATTTGTGAATTTATATAAACTTCTGAGACCTCAACCTCGCTTATCCTAAAGATGAATTTCCCCTCTCAAAAATTGATCATCTTATTGATCTCATCGCCAGTCATGAAATGATCTCCCTTATAGATAGTTTCTCTATATACAATAAAATTCTCATCACCACAGACTACCAATACAATACATCCTTCAACACTCCTTGGGGGAATTTTTATTATCAAATAATGCCCTTTGGACTTAAAAATGTGGGGGCCACTTATCAATGTGCAATGACATATATTTTCGATGATCATATCCATAAATCTATAGAAGGATACGTTGATGAAATATTAGGAAAATATAAGCAACACAAGGATCATCTCGATATCCTAGACACAATCTTTTCCCATCTTATCCAATAATTTCTCCACCTCAACCCAAATAATTTTGTGTTTGGTGTTCTCACTGGAAAAATCCTAGGGTTCATTTTTTCTATTCAGGGCATTAAAGTAGACCCTACCAAGATCAAATCGATTATCTAAATGCCTCACCCCAAAAACCTAGAAAAAATTCATATCCTTCAAGGTAGAGTGTTGAATGATTCACGAGACACCTTGAATTTGAGTGTTTAAAATCATTGTTAAATGATCACCTCGATAACCATGGGCATTACTCACTGAGGTCCACTTTGAAACAAATGAAGATCAAAAATGACCCTGTCATGATTTGCTGACAAAGATAAATCTAGTAATGGTGCATTTTCTAGTACACATCAAGATAATAAGCAACAAACTTTAATGAGCACACCATTGACGAAAGTGTAGAATGCCCATTCCATAACATGAAGCACCACCATCCCTGTGATCTTTTGATTACACACATGAATGATGAACTAGAAAAATTCCTTGGACAATGGAGTCATGATAATTCTGTCATCCTAAGGACATAGATAACTACAATTTGGAATTAATCTGCTTGTGAAAATTTCATCCTCCACTGGCTCTCTCTCAGGTTACCAAACATTTGATCCTTCAAATTTTTGGAGTCCCTATAAGTGACATTGTTATCCATCACACTTGAATACTAAAATGAAATAGCATGAACTAATTTCACACTTGTAAACTTGAAATTCATGGATTTTGGAACACTTTTTGTACCCAAAATGGGGATTTAATATTTTTAGTAAATTGGAATTTCTCATGCCTTCTGACTTTGGTCACTCTGTTTCTCCTTCTGATTAATCACTATGCACACCACCTCTTATGATACCTTACTAAAAATAGTAGTTTCTTGTGTAGGAGGCTTACTATTTTTAGAAATTTTATTTTTGGGCATTGGATTTTGATGAAAGTGAATTTTTTGATATGGGTTTTTTGCATTTATTGCACATCTAAATTTGTAGCCCAACCCAGTATCTGGAAATGGAGATATTAAATTTCAAAGTTTTAATCCAATGAAACTATGGTTTGATCACAAAAAAAATTCTTCTTCTTGCATTTAAAATATGTAACGTGGGTTTTCTTAGCTTATGAGAATGGAGGAGAATGTAATAAGTTTCGTTTTGATCCGTCCACTAGTTTTTTATATATTGCATTTTTTCATTTTCATGTGCACCTCTTCATTATAAACAAAAATGGGGTTTTGAGCATGTATTTTTCTAGATTTTCTTGCAAAATAATGGTGTTGAGATCTAAGGGATATGGTGGAATGAAGGGAAATGAGAAAATGTGGTGAAGGAATATTGGAAAATTTTTACTAGAGTTCTGGGTGCGAATGGAGAAATGTGGGGGAATGGAAGAAAATATGACAAGTGCTAAATATATAGTGTGAAGGGCTAAGAGGAGGGGGTGTGGTGAATTTTTTTTCCCCATTTTTTCTTTATAAAGGGATAATAGGTGCACAAAAATGTACTCTAGCCCTATGCCGATATTTCTCATGCATGCGTTCAATGAGAGAAATGGAGGGGGTTGAAAATAAGCACCTGGAGGCATTGGAAGGGTTGTATGAGGAACCATGGAGCCTAAAGGAGGTGGGGAATTTTTTTTTTCCTAGAAAGGGAAAATGGGTTCAAAGGGTGCCGTATCCTTACAATGACACTTTTACACATGCAAGAGTAGGTGAGGTGATTGTGAAACTGGTCAAAGGGGAATTAGTTGAGCTGTCGAGGTCACATGGGGTGACCATAAAGCCTAAGAGGGGAGGGGAATTTTTTTTACCCCATTGTACCATTTGAAAGGGAAAACAGGTGAAAAAAAGTGCACCTCAACCTCATGTTACCACGTGTCCCTCTCTGAAATTGACTAACTGCTAGATGTTGTACCTTAGCGAAAACTTGAAACTATCATAACTTGAGTTCCTGGATGAATTTTCCTACACTTATTTATATGAATTTGAATGGAAATGGCATTTTGGGAAGAATGGGATAGGTATCATGACTTGATTCTTCCTAAAACCCTCTCAAAAACTTTATTTTTTTAAGATCGCTAGTTGTGCTTGAAAAGAATGAGCTTCCTAAAAAATGCATGGAGTTTGAGATTTATCTGATTTCATCAGTATGCAGAGGACTAAATATGATTTCCAATGATAATTTTTTTTGGTTCACAACTCATTCCACATCTTCTGGAATCACTTGTTGAAGTTCATGTGCTCTTTTGTGATGCTAGATCCTTTTGTGAGAACCCACTTTTAGTTGATTTGCTCCCAAGTATTCAAAACTTGCCAAAATAAATTCCTTGATGAACCTGACTCTTGAATACTCCTCCTTGGTGAATTTTAGACTTTGATCAGCCCCATAAGTTATGCACTTGGCTTAGGAAGGCTGGTGATAGTCCTTCCTAAGCTTGCTTGAAAATCCACTTTTAGATATAATACTCCAGAAGTACTTGAATGGTTTTTTTCTTCCTAAATAAATTATAGGGGAGGACGAAACACACATATGAACCATTGGAAGCAAAAGATATGACTAATATGGGAAATAAGATGACCTGGGGGTGTCTAAAAAGGGATACAATAGAATTTTTTGACAGTAGGTTATGGTTTTCCTGTTTTCAAGTGAATTTTCCTCATGCAAAAACATAGGAAAACATATGGCTCTAGCTTAGGGACATGTTGTGGATCAAGTACAACAAGGAAATAACATGAGAATTCAAAAAATTCAATTTACAATCCATATTAGTGCCTTATCCATTGGGATTCACAGAGTCATTTATAACAGATAGATAGAAGGAGTACACAAACACATGATAAAAGGGAACACATAACAACACGTAAAAAACACAAGGAAAGAACACATGTAGCATGGAAGGAAAACATATACTTAAATCACCTATGGTATAATGTGGGGGAAAACCCACTTTCATTGAAGCACTTTCCCTTTTTAGAGGTCACCTCCGAAGAGGTAACACTAAACAATGATGTTCCATGAAGCCATTAACTGGATTAAGAAAGTAGCCTCCCTTCCTCAACTACTTATGAAATCCAAGTGCTTTCAATATTTCCTATACACCAAGGAGGTGTGAGCCTACACAAGATTCTAGATGCGTAGGGATTCACTCAGAAAGTCCATTTCTTTTATTATATTTGAAATCCATTTCAGATTGGAAATTACCTTATGTGTTCACCCACATTGTTGATTTCTCATTTACCATCTTATCACTACCCATGGCTGATTTTTTTTTTTTGAATAAGTTGGATATATTGAGTTTTATAGTTTCCCCCATTAATGCATATTGAAAAAAAATTCTATAAAGGCCTTAAATTTCTCTATCTCATTATGATTTGTTTGGAAATAGAGTGAGGGATTAGACATAAATTTATACCTATTTTATATGGCCATAACTTGAGTCAATAGGTCAAGACTCATCTCAGGATCTTCTGTATGTTCTGCAGCTTCTAATAGATTTTGCAGGGAATATTTCTTTGAAACTACCCACATCTCACCTTTACCTTTTTTCAAAGAATCTTCATTCTAAAATTCAAGGAAACCATTAGGAGTAATTGTTTCATTATCCCAAGGATCGTGGTATTTTTCTACTTCTTTGTCAAGGGGATCCTTAAATTCAAAACTCTTTGTCTCAAATTTTTCATCAAAAAAAGGATCTTCTTCTTATAACAGAAAGGAGAAGGATTCATCTTCATCATCAAATCCATCATCCATTGGCTCAGGAAGGACATCAGATTATTCACCCATTTTTATTTCGTGGTGATTAAATTTCAAATCAGTGGAGAATTCAGAATTATCTTCACACTTATTTTTTAAATCCAGGGCTCGCATAAATAGTTCAAAATTAGTTAGGGATATTCAGTTCCTTCTGAAGCTCTTAAGAGTTCCACCAAAAAATATTCCTTCAATCCTTTCAAAGGTTCATCATGAGTTGGATTGTCTTCCTCATGGATGGCATGGTTGAGGTAATATTCATTTTCAAATGGGAATGAGAATGTATGCTCCTCATGGGTAACAACATAAGTTTATTGCTTCACTTGAAAATCATCAAGAACTACTTACTCTTCTTCATGGCTCACATTGTCTAGAAATTAAGGACTACCCTCTTGTAACATAAAATTTCTCAATACTTCTTCAAGATTAATACATCCTTGAGAAGGGATGATTGTTCCTACCAAGATGGGGATATCAATTTCCTCCTCAGTTATCAAAAAATGCTTCATCCTCTCACTATTTTAGTACAGAATGTTATCTCCCAGGCCTCCTAATCTTTGTAATGTATATCTAATATTTTTCATAAGAAGTAACTTCTCTATACATCCTTTAACTGGTATGGTTGTGAAAGACCAATTCATCTAGATTTTCCCTCCCAAATCTTGATAAAAGATTGTACCTAACAACATTCCAAATGTAGTCGGGATGTCAGCTACCAAGATAGTCATTGACACCTTATTATATGGAAAGTCAGTAAGAGACACTTGTGTATCTTTGACCTTCCCTACAAGTGGGAATTATTTTGACTCCATGGAGTAAGAAGAGTCACTTTCTAGAGTCACGGTGAGTTTGAGAGCATTTACAACCCTCAAATGAATCAAATTTTCAGAGGCACTTGAATCTATTATACAATTATTCAATTGGTATCCTCTAATGAGAAAGGAGGGATCCAAATTGTCAATCTTCAATGAACTCATAGAAATCATGTTCTGTGAGGGAAGTGTAGGTGGGGTTGATAATAGGAATTTAAAGTTAGGGGTCACAGTATCGGGTTTTGAACTGCTACCCATGATATGATGGAAAAAATTCTAAAATTGTTTAGGATAATTCTGTAGATATCCAAATTCGTAAATCTACACTTTAGTGTTCTTCATATTTTCTATGATGTCAACAGGAGAAGATGTGAACAAGGGAGATGGAGACACTAATTTGAAAGTTAGGATAGGCTTGGAAGTAGGGGTAGATGTTTGGGGAACTAAGGCTATTTTGAAAGGTACATTAGGAAATTTTAAAGGACCATATTTTGTAAAAGTGGATTTAGAAATAGAAGAAACATTGGAAGACTTGGTTAGGATAGCAGGTAACTTCTTGCTCATCACAAGATCTAGTTTTTCCAATGTAGACTCCATGGAGGGTGGAATTTGAGATCCTTGATTGATTATCTTCTTTTATGGAGTCACCATGGGAAGATCTTTAGACTTATCCTTATTTACAGTAGTGGAGGAACAAAATCCTTTCTAAGACCGATAACGGGTAAATACCACACATGAGAAACTAGGTGCATCTCTGTCGTCATCATCACAACCTATAGAATACTCACAAAATATGATTTGTGCATCATTTTCAACTTCTTTAACCTTTAGGAAATAACCTTCTTCACCTTCTTGTTAAAGTTCTTATTCATCTTCTTCAATCCTGAAACTGACATTGACAGGTGGGGCCTCCAAGGTGAACCTTCGGGGTAATCCTGTGATTTTATTTATGATAGGATTTTGATGGGATTCCCATTGGGAAAATTCTCTCTTCAACCTTTCCATCTTGTTCACCAATCTCTGCAACATCAGATAAGTTCTCTCATATTTATTATATTGGGATTTATCCTTTCTTAAGGGATTCTTTATTTTTCCTGACAGGATGAGGCCGTCTTCTACTTCAACAACCATTCTTTGTGCTTGTGTGATGTGTTGGTACCCAAATCGGTCCTCCCATTTTGGCTGAGAAGTAAAAACAAAATGAGAATGATGCTTAGAGGATGATGGATCTAGATTTGTGTCATTTTGTAGCTGGGGAAGGGTCTCATCATCTCATTATCACTTGAGCTCAGAGGAGTCAGGTAACACCGTGATGAGGGTATAACCTACCCTCCTACTTTAGGCTATATCTTTAGCTAGAGTGAGAGGACCCATTTTGTAGTCTGTATTTGTGAATGGGGTGGATGTATCAGTAATATTTGGCACTCCTTTGTAAAGAAATCTAAAAACAACTCTGGGAAGACATGGTCAATTCAGCAAAGGCTAACTCTCATGAGTTGTCACTTCTAAAAAGTGTAGATGTATTTTAAAAAAATCCAAGATTACTAAAGACACTATAGAACCAACTTTCTTTAGCATATTTTTGGCTTTAATGAGGAAATCATGGGTAGTTCTGGTAGGATTAGTTGGTTTTAACTGTATTTGGTTAGGGAATTAATCAAGATAAAGTTGATTATACCATATTTCAAGGAAATTTTAACAAATTTTGGGAGATCTACCAAGTGCAAGACAAATACACCTCAAATAGCTCAAAATGAACCTTCAACTAAAATATGTACACTCATGAAAGCCCAAGAATGCACGGTTTCACAAAATCTTTAAGAATTCAAACACAAAATATCATGCTAAAGACTTAATAAAACATCAGAGGTTCACAATTTATCATGCCTAAGATCAACTCAAAGGATTACAAGAAACATTTAATAAAGTGGAGACATAATGACTTAAAAATCTAGATCCATCATCCTTTAAAATGAAATCTCTTCTCAATAATGTAATTGTAATTTCCAGATTGCTACCAGAATGATAAAATTTTGTGTGAATTAAAGGATGCATAAGATAATATTGCAATGGGAACATGAATAACTATTTTAAAGTATTTCATCTTGATAATAGATACAACAATGCTCACGATTAACACAATTAATTCAAGGCTCATCAAATTTATCAGCAAGGGAAAGTAGATCTACAATATCAGTGTTTGTCAATGGTTGTATAGTTGCAAACATCTTAGCATGATCTAATTTGAAGGCTCAAAGAAAATAACATGTTTCTCAGATGAGTTCTCGTGAAATTGGTTTTCTCTCAGTTTTCCCTTTTCTTCTAAAATTTAAGAAAATTTAACTCCCCTATGCGAGAGTATTCTCATCACACTTATATAATTCTATTTGCTCACTTACTCCCTAGTTTTCCCCCCAAAACCATGGATCTTCAAAAGAATACCATTTTTACAATATATAATTCAATTTATGTTATTCTCATGGAGATGACTCATCAAATTATACTAGGTGTAAGGAATATGATTTTTTTCATGTTTTTCTCTGTTTACATTGACTGGGATGTTATGTCATCACTTTTGGCCATTTATTTAATAATTATTTTAAACTTGGTGACTGGGTATACACTTTTTTATGATTTTTGAGCACCTCTAGGTGATTTGATTTGACAGATGCTCTAATTTTATTTTCAAGAATCCATCTTAGATGTTGTGTATTTATTTTCATGCCTTTCTAGGTTAGTTATCACACATGGTTCTTGTCAAATCATATCAATTCACCATTTTCGCTCAAACCCATTTCATTTAACCTTTATTTTCCTCGTGCAAATATCTTATTGGGATTTCTGAAACAATTTCACCATTATTGCACCTAGTTCAACTCGCTTGCCTTGAATTTTCTATAAAAACATACCATTTACGTTATCAATTCATACTTTATTTTCTGATGTAGAGACCTATAATCTAACCCAAGCAATTTAAATACTTAAACTACACTAATTATACTCTTCCTAGAAATTTGACAAAAAATCATCAAATGAAATTCATCCTATCTTCTGTCACTTTCAATTAACTACATTATACTAGTTAATTGAATCATCTATCAAGGAACAAGGACGATTAATGACCTTCCATTAATTAAACCCCATTCTATCTAGATTAATTATTGATTCTAATTAATTAAATTTCCTCCTTTATTAGATAAATAAACTTTCATTTATCTAATTTAATCTTTCATATCCCCTAAATCAAGCTAATTCTCTTCTAAGATGGCCTAATAGGCTCATCTCCTTATTAATTAATCACCTTTTATTAATTATCTGCACCCTTGATTCCCATGGGTCACTAAAGGACAAATTAAACTCTCCTAAGGTTGACTCAACCCTCCATAAGCCTTCCTTATGCACAACTAACCCAACCTCTATATTATCCCACATGTAAAGGGATGTAGAGATTCTTTTATCCATTGGGCTATGTAAGGAACCCTCCTCCTACCTTTATACTTATACCTAAATGAGCATAGAGCCTATACTATACCCATTTCATAGCCTAGGGAATTCTTCATTAGAGTCGAGCTAAGCATCATCCATTTGTATTCAATCATCCAAGCTATTTTTTGAATATCAATGGAGTCAATCAAGAAAGGCCTTTTTTCCATGACTTGATGAACCTCCACCCTCAATCCTCTTGGATCAAGCAACAACTATCAACCCTTTGATAGCTAAAGGATATACCTAGGTCCATTTCATTGATTTATCTTTCTAAAGAGTAGATAAATAAGTGTTAACATGTTATCTCAAGGTTTAGTTTCAAGGTTCTAATGCATAGTGTTGATGTTTATTACTTGTTTAGCTCTTAGCATGACAGTGCATAGATTTTAGTTTAGCATTGTATTAAGTCTATTAGGTTTTAGTCTTGATTTTATTTGCATAGCTAACTAATTCTTGCACACATGTCTGGTGGGATGGGTCTTTAGTCCCTTAGCATTGTACTTCAATTTTTATTGTAATTTCAATATTTGGCTAACCCTTGATGTGCAGATGTGTGAAATAATGTTAAATTTCTTATGATTTTTGCTAACTTTGCATGTGTTGAGTTTTGTTTAGGGGTTTAATTTTGATGGTTTATTGTCAATTTTGAGGTAACATGTTAAATGTTTTAGCTTTCTTATGTCATTTTTCCATATTTTGACATCATCACCAGGTAAATTTTTTTTAGGTGGCGCTTAGGAACATAAACTAGAGTGCATGAACTCATTTCCTAGTGCAGACATTATTCTGATAGCACACATGCACTGTTACATAATTATACCATGTTTCTGTCAACACTGTCACATTAGTACAGGAAATCGAACCATACTGCATGCATCCTTATGATGGCACACACACTCTATGTCCTACATAATTACGCATACACTCATTTCCTAGCACAGACATTATTTTTCCAGTGTACATGCACTGTCATATTTATTTGACTCTTTTTTTACTTCCCTCACACACACATTTATCCACTAGTGCAGGCATGCTGAGGTAGGTGCATGCATCTCTTAGGCTGTGTAGGCACTTTGTAGCTATGCTAGTCCACATAGAGGCACATAAACACCATAACCCACATGCATATACCTTGATTTGAGCGTAGGTACCACATTCTAGTTTTGAATATAAATTTAACATTTACAAAATCTTGTGTTATTAAATTACTAACATCTTGCATATTTATTCTGATTAATTTCTATTTTACAGGGTGTATTTACATGCTTTTATTTAAATTTTATGATATTTAGATAAGCATTGCATGCTTAATAATAAGAGTAAAGTCACGTATGCTCTTCCCTCACACCTTTTTGGGTGATTTTGGGAATCAAAAATGATTCTTATCATTTTCTTTTTCTTTGAAAAATGTTGGGAATGTCAAATTTGGTTGAAATAAACATGTATCACGTTTGATTTAAGTATTTTCTACTTGTTGATTTCTTAGTTGGATCTTGAATCATGTATTCTCTTCTCTTGCATCTTAGAACGATCTTGAGACTAAAAAATGATGCTTGTCCTCTTTGTGTGCATGGAAAATTACTAATCCGTTATGAAGGACCAATTTTTTTTCTTAAAGAAGGAATAAATTGAGATAAAACAAAACTACCAATACAGTTTCCATGCAGGTTTCCAAAAGGTGTTGAAGCAAACCACATTAAGATAAATAAAATTAAAAAACACACCACAAACATCACACTGTATTTGCAGGTTTCAGAAAAGGCTATGTCCCTATCTACTGAACTAGAACATAACCCCTTTGGCATAACGCCTTAAGATATAAAAATGGATGTGATTCTATGAACCCTAAAGTATTCCATGCAAGAGGGAACCTTGTGGATGAAATAGGAAGTTCCCCGCACAACCTACTTGACTAGTTTTACCATTTGTGAGATTTAGTGTCAAAATTATCCATATCGCAACTCCAGTGAGAGTACACAATGGATGCATTTATTTCCCACTGTAATTGAAAGGGGTAGAATAAAGCCAAGATTCCTTGGAAAGCCTTGGAAAACTAAGCTCGAATCTAGATAAATTGTGACATCTAGTTGAGTGAACCACCTAGGAAGTTATCTTTGACCAGGAGACAAATTTGACCATATCAAAACCAATTTGAGTTGAGAGCTATCGCAAAGGGAGAAATTTTTTGGAGTCTTAACCTTGTTTGTCGAACAAGGGGAGATTCCATTAATGTTTGAATGACATTTCATTCATCATGAGGATTGTAAATTTTTACTTTTACTTAGTTTTCACTTTCCCTAGGGCGAGGCGAAACTCTGCCAAAGTGAAACCAAACTCTCTTAAACACCAATTGATCTGATTTATTAACTTTCTTTTGACACTTTGTTGATCAGAATAAGAGTGAATTCCCTTATGTTGAAAATTGATTTATATTCACCACTTTTGTGTTCATTTATGATCATCCATGTTTGTGGTTGAGTTGTTAAGCTTCTAAAGTGTGTGAATTTTTTTTCATATTATTGGTAGTCTTTTTTGTCTTGATACCCAAGTCAATATTGTCAATCGTAGTTAGGCTAGATTCATCACCTTGAATATCCTTTAAATTTTTATCTTATTTATATCGTGTCACTACAATTTTGGTATTTACGTCTTATATCTTGTAAACTTAACCTAAATATCTATATTGTGATGTTACATTATATACAATTTAACAAGTCCTAGCTATACTCTAGCTTTAGTTTGATTTCAATTACTACCTCGATTTTGAAAAGTGTTGAGTGTTACCACTTGTGCACATTATATAAATATCATCTTGATATTAATACCTTACTTTCTCACAAATTTTGGTTAACATATCTTAGTGGAATTATTGTGTCACTCACAATCGTAATTGCCATTTTTTGGAATATAGGTTTTGATTAGATTCAAGATTTATTTTAGTATACTTTGTTTGGGGATTGTGTTAACTTTATTACTTACACCTTGTTCATTTCTTTGAACTCGACATAAGTAGTGACATTTTTTTAATCATCTTAAAACACCAATTACCATTTTTGAAATAGACTTAGGAATTGTAGCATTTATTTGATTGGTTTTGGAACTAAATATCATGTGATTGTATCTTATTTGTCATCTTTTAAATTACTTATTTAGAGCAATCACTTGGGCACATTTTTCCTTTGAAATTCATTATAACTCTTGAATTATTGACATTATTTTTTACGTTTCACTTAGGATTAATCACTACCTTTTTCATTAAATTCAAAACACCTTAGTGAAACTCTCATACATCATGCCCCCTAAAACAAGATAAAGAGTCAAAAATTAGGCATTTGAAATGAAATAAACAAAAAATTGGGAAACTTCAAACAAAGAAGGGTCAAATCCCTTTATTATCCATGATCTCGAGCCTTTATTTTCCACAAAGAAAGAAGTGGAGGAGATGGTAGATCATAGTGGTGATGCATTAGTGTCATCATGCATGGAATTTGATTTTGACCCCACCTTATTAGATGAATTCATTTAAAAAAAAAAATATCAGGTGCTATCAAGAGTGGTGGAATTAGGAGCTAGAATGCCTATAGAACATGAGACAATTCCACTCATGAATGAGGATAATTAAGAGGAACAACCTCTCATTAACATGGAAGATATCCTAACACATGGCCACACTTCCACATACAATGTAGGAAATGATAATATGACGGGTTATAAATTTCCCTTCTTCAAGATGCCACGTGGAGTTAGATTAGAACATGAAAATGTAGAACAACCTCAATGCAATGAAGAAGAAGAAGAACATCTTGAGGAAGAAGTCATTATTCAACAAAAAAATACAAAACCTTATTCGATAATTAGCTTTACTAAAATCTCATGTATAGAAGGAAACAAACAAAAATGTGCATAAGGCGAAGCCTCAGGTCAAAACTAGTGAAATTTACATGGAAAACCAAGGAGAAAATACGGAATACAGCTGTGTATATATTCCTGCTTATCCTACTAAAGAGAAATTACTTAAACAAGAAATGCAATCCATGAAAGAAATGCTTACAAGCCTTCAAGAAAGTAATGTTGGGCATATAAAAAAGTACCAATATGAAGAGCTATGCTATCATTCATTCGATAAAGCTATGACACTTTAAACCTTTTCTTAAGAAGTTTGACATGTAAAAATTTGAAAAATACAGAGGGAAAGGAAACTCATGAGATCATGTGAAATATTTTTACACGGCATGCTAAGAAGTGACATATATCGATAATTACCTCATATGACTTCCAAAGAGTCTATAGGGAAAATCCTTGGAATGATTCACTCGCTTACCTCGTGGGTATATCTTCACATGGCCTGAACTAGCACAAAGGTTTGTTTGAAAATTTTCATACAACATAGAAAGTGACATAACTATGAAAAAATTGTGTTGTACTAAAAAATTACCTAATGAAACATTTGTAAGCTTCTTATAAATATGGTGAGGGATAGCCATCCGATTCCCTTACGTCCTTCCCAAAAAAAAAAATTGTGAGCATATGCGTGCCTAATCTAAACCTAGACATCACTTTTCATTTACAAATGCATAGTGTTTATACCTTTGAAGAGGTCATTGAAAATGGCATGCAAATAAAAAAATCCCTCATTGCAAAAGGAACAATCAAATCACCTTCTAAAGATAATCAAAATACGAAACCCATGAAAAAGCCAAAGATCTTTAACATAAACAAGAATGTGGTGGGAGATAATATCATAGATTCTAAATGAGTGCAAATAGTTCAAGTTGGTCAACCTTTTAAATTGACTAAAGGACCTATTCAACCACCACCTAAGCGTAGGACGTTCACTCCTCTTAATGAATCTTTTTTTGCAATATTGAAGTAATTGGATGCAGTCCACATGGTGACTCATCCTACAATGCAACCTTTTAATGATAATGATCCTAAACCATCATGATATAAAGAAGATGGATATTGTGATTTTCATTATGTAAAAGGACACAAGATGGAAAAATGCCTAAGACTTCACCACTACATCCAAGATCTCATCGATAATGGAGAGATAGAAGTTGACACCCCAAAGAGAAATCAAATGCCAAATGAAAAGATGGGGATATTCAAAGAACCATTCCCTAAACATGGAAAACTAGATGAGAAAAGGTCAAAGAAAGGATAATCACCTCAAAGATACAAATATGAAAACTATCTATACACCAAAAATGACAATAATCATTATGACTCACTCATTAGATGTGTCCACTCTTCTAATGAACATGTGAATACTGTTAGAATCAAGGGAAAATATTCCATTACAGTAACAAGGAACAATCATCTCATGATTGCAAAACCTCATCTGTCTACCCCTTAGGATGGTCAATATAATATCCTAGAGCAACTTGAGAAGATGTCTTCTAAGATTTCAATCTTAGATCTTATTCAGATATCAAACATACACAAAAATTATATACAAAAATCTCTAGGGGTCAGGCGTGCCAATGGAAGTAGACCCTTCAAATTTATAAGTTGTGGTGGAAAATATTACACCAAGAAAACACATCTCGCTTAACAAGGAAATCCCCAATGAAGATCATGCACATAATCTTCCCCTGTATATAGGGGTATTTTTTACCCACCGAAAATAAAATAGGTTCTTGTGGACAACACGTCGGGACTGAATTTATGCACCTTTAAACTAATCAAACAGTTGGGACACACAGAGGAATATCTAGAGTCCCATATTATTACCATAACCTCTTACGACAATGTAGATCAGGAGTCATCTAGAATAATCACATTACTGATGGAGGTAGGACCAACTTGTCACAATACCAAGTTTCACGTCTTAGACTCAGAACTTCTATATGCTTCTTAGCTGCCCATGGATTCATGCCATGCAAGCCATACCATCAACATTCAATCAATGCATAAAATTAAAACATGAGGGACACACTATCACAATACAAGGAGATCTAGAATCTTTCATTCACTATAGAGCTCTCAATAGATTTGTTCGTAAGGGTACATATACATGTCCTTCTATTGATATAGTTGTTACCCTTCAATCAAAAGATATGGAATCATGAGTTGATTTGGACTCCCTCAACACTTGTGCTTGAGAATATTCTTCATATTCTTATCCTTTTGATTCATGGGAGATGAAAGTTTTGGAGTATGGTTTTGGAGAATACAATGTGTAACAAGCTCTCCTAGTTTCAGACCTGTCTTTGTCACCTAAAAAAAGAGGCCGAGCCAACTATCATTTCAAATGGCCTAGAGATGAATGAACTATTGGGAATTCTTACATGGGGGATTACTTGTAGAAGAGAAATTTCTAGACCCACCTACAACTTGGGTTCTGGAGGACACTCAACCGACCTAATACCAAATCCCTAAGTATGAAAAGTCTAGTTGAATGATGTATTTTATGGGCTATAAGGGCGTAGTATGTGGAAAGAATGAGCAATTTTTAAGAGAACCATTTCCAATTCCACATTTAAAAATGGAAATATATGGTATTTAAATTTGACCCTATGGATCACACCCTAATGACCAAGATGCTACTTGTTCTAAGTATGGGGATAGCTCTACTTATTTGGATTGTGACATAGATTCCCACTATAACCAATATGAGGATATTACCTCCATAAAATCTTTCATGGATACCCATGTCCTTACCTTAACTTCAATTGAGTCTAAAATTGAGCTTTTCTACCCTTCCCTTGTTGATTGGGACCAACAAAGTCATGTGTCATTGGACCTTTTTGAGAATGATGAGGCCATTGCAGAGTTTATGGGCATATGAGATACAATTCTAATTAGGGACCATAAGAAAGGTTTCTACATTGAATTATATACCTATGCCTATTTTAGAGAGGAATCTGAGCTTTGTTGTCAACAAAACTTAAGGAAAAATGAGGGTAAAAGTTTCAATGAAAATCCTAAACAAAAGTAAAAGTCCAAGTCACACAGTGAAAACCTCTTTGAGGCGCTGACTATCAAACAAGTAAAAAAATTAATGGACAAAATAAGTGACCATGCTGAGGGTGAAAATCTCATAGAGATGCCATTGGAAGAAGATCTCAACCTTCCTCTTGATCCTATGCGTATGGAGGATATGTCAAAAAATTTGGTAGAAGAAACCATTGACGTAAATACTGGAACATAAGAAGACCCAAAGATAGTCAAGATGGAAGCTTTTCTTTCAGCATAAGAACATAAGACATTCACCTCAGAGAATTTTTGGATATATTCACATGGTCTTATAAAGATATGTTGGGCTTAGATCTAACTTTGGTGGTGAACAACTTAGTAGTGCATCCAGTTGCAAAGCCTATTAAATAAAAGATAAGGAAAATGCATCCATGAGTGGCCCTTCTGGTTAAAGAGGAGTTAGAGAGATTGTTAGTAGCAGGGTTCATCAGACCCATTGACTACTTTGAGTGGATATCAAATGTAGTTCTAGTATAAAAGAAACTAGTTGACATCAAAATTTACACAGACTTTCAGGACATCAACAAGGCATGTCTAAAAGATGATTTTCCTTTTCCCAATATTGACATGATTGTCAATTCAACTATATTCTATGAAATGCTATATCTTATGGATGGCTTTTTAGGATATAACCAAATCAAGATAACAAAAGAATATCAGTATAAGATGACTTTTACAACCCCTTGGGGAACATTCTGTTATCAGGTAATGTCATTCGGCCTCAAAAATGATGGTGTAACCTATTAACGGGACATGAAAATAATATTCCATGATAGACTACATGACATCATGGAGGACTATGTAGATGATATCCTCATAAATTCCAAGACAAGAGAAGACCACCCTGATGTTTTGTGATGTATTTTTGAACGTCTGTGGATATATAAGGTTAGGTTTAATCCAAAGAAATGTGTGTTTGGAGTATTATAAGGGAAGCTACTAGGATTCATTGTATCAAGGAGAGGGATTAAGGTGGACCCAGCTAAATTCACTTCCATTACTAAAATACCTCCTCCCAAGAATATCAAATAGCTATGCAACCTACAAGGAAAAATACATGCCATTCACTACTTCATTTCACAGCTTGTTGATAAGTGCCATTCCTTTACTCGTCTACTTAAAAAGGATGTTGATTTTTTTGGGGACTAGAGTAGCAACAAGACTTTTCCTTTCTTAAATAATACCTAGCCAATCCACCTGTCCTCATGCCTCCAACCCCAGGTGAGCCAATTTTTCTATATATATCTGCTACACAATTTGCTATTGGTGCTTTACTTGCACAAGATGACCTAAGCCAAAAAGAAAAATTTTTGTACTATCTTAGCCATACTGTAATTTCCTACGAGCTCAACTATCCCCAAATTGAAAAATATTGTCTAGTTATTGTTTTTTCTTTTCAAAAGCTCTACTATTACCTATTGAACAATAAAACCAAGCTTATATCTAAAGTTGACCCACTTAAATACCTATTGTCAAAACCTTCCCTTATAGGTAGAATGGCTAATTGGATCATTATGCTCAGTGAGATTGACATTGAATATGTACACAAGAAATTAGTTAAAGGATAAGTACTTTCCGACCAATTAGATGAAGAACCTTTACGTGGAACAAAGCCTATAAGTTTGGAGCTGCCAAATTCATCACTAATATATATTGAAGAATTTTTCATGTGGCAAATCCACTTTGACGGATCATTCACTTTCCATGGTTTAGGGGTAGGAGTAGTACTAATCACTCCTTTAGAAGACCCCATACCACAAGATTTCCATCTTGGTTTTCCTTGTACAAATAACATTATAGAATATGAGGCACCCATTGCTAGGATGAGCTAGCGATCAAGTGGAATATCCACCATGTCAAGGTCAATGGTGACTCATAATCGATTATCAAACAAGTCAACGATGACTATAAGGTCAAGGATGAAAAGATCATCCCATACAAGAAACTGGTGAAAACTATGAAACAATACTTTGTGTATATTACCTTTGAGAAAATTCCAAGGGCACAAAACTAATCTGCAGATGCAATGGTGACAGTGGGTTCTATGCTGTGGATTCTACCAGAAAAAAATGATATGCAATTTTTTATTGAAAATCTATGTTAACCTGCATATAATATATCAGAATCATGTTTGGCATGTGAATTTTTTTTCCCTACACCCCTTGGTATGCACCTATCTATGAATACCTTAAAAGTGGTACCTTCCCTACTAACATTTCCCAATATAGAAAACAAAGCCTTTTCCACCAAATAGCTTGTTACACCCTCCTAGGAGGTACACTCTATTGTCGTGGCAATGATGGAAATCTGTTGCATTGTCTAGATGTAGTAGAGTGAGTCCAAGCAATCAAGGAAGTACATGGAGGGGTGTGTGGCACCCATATAATTGGAATGGTCCTAACAAAGAAGTTATTACAAGTGGGATACTACTGGCCTACTATGGAGACAAATTGCTGTAACCATGCCAAGAAATGTGTTCTATGTCAAAAGTATGTAAATTTCATCCATGTGCCGTCACAACCATTGCAACCAATTACAACATCATGGCCATTTTCCAAATGGGTACTTAATTTAATAAGGAATCTCACCCCTACCTCATCTAATGGTCATACCCACATCATCACAGCCACAAAATATTTCACTAAGTGGGTGGAGGATGTTCCATTAACATATGTTATAGGTTCTCAAATATCAAAGTTCATCATGAATCACCTTATTTATCATTATGGTATTCCTACGACCATAGTTACTGAAAATGGAAAATCATTCAAGAATAAGGTAGTGAAATATGTTTGTCACCGATTTCAAATGGATTAAAGTGTTTTACACCAGATTACCCTCAATGTAATGGGAAAACTGAAGCCACTAAAAACATTAGTTCAGATCATGGAAAAAATGGTCACTAAGACAGGTCGCAACTGTCATTTACAAATTCACCCTGCTCTCTAGGCTTATAGGACCTCCATTCACACTCCTACTAGTGCAACACCCTACTCCTTAGTGTTTGGAATAAAATCTATCTCCCCATTGGAAATAGAGCCTCCTTCCCTAAGGATATCTCTTAGGGATTATCTGGAAAAAGATGAGGATTACAAAGTGGCTAGGATGGAAGAATTGGAACTCTTAGATGAAAAGTTCATCCATGCCCTTAACCATCTTAAGGTAATAAAAAATAGAGTCTCCCATAACTACAACAAAAGGATCATACCTCATCAAGTTAAGGTCAAAGATTTGTTCATGAAAGAGAAATAGTTCGACACAAGGGCAGAAAGAGAGAAGAAAGGCATGTTTGAACCACACTGGCTAGGACCTTACGTTATTGTGGTAAAATATGGAACATGGGCATACAAACTTGCTCATCCCAATGGAGACAAGATCTGTGATCCTATGAATGTCATGCACCTTAAGCGGTTCTATGCTTAAATATGGTGTAAAATTAGAAAAACAAGAAAAAAAGATTAAAAAAAATACAAAAAAATCAAAAAAGAGAAAAATAAGAAAGAGAAAATAGGTCATCCATGTGTGAAAACCACACAATTGTGTCTCTTTGGATAGATCCCTTGGTGAAAAATAGCTTCTAACGCCTTAGGAAGATTCATTTTTCACAAGAATATTGCATCTAGGAGGTACTTTTACTTAGCTCTAGGACTAGTTCTACACCTATGTCTGAGATTCCTTGTGATCCCATATTCTCAAGTCTTGGTCTAGTTGTTTCTCCTCTTGTCAACCGGTGAAGGGATTGCATTTTTACATCCCCCCTCTAAACATTGGGGGCACCTTCATGGTTTTAGCTTCCTGTATATAACATGTGGCACCTACCCTTGTATATTCCCGTCTAACGATGGAGGTATCCACGTCTCGGTTTCCTATACATAGCTTTGGAAAACCCTGGAAAATCCAAAAAGATTCAAATATGTTGAAAATCCAAAAACATTCAAATATGTTGAAAATTGCAAAAACATTAAAATATGCTGAAAATCCAAAAACATTTAAATATGTTGAAAATCGCAAAAACATTCAAATATGCTAAAAATCCAAAAACATTCAAAATGTTCAAAATCAAAAACAATAGAAAAACACAAAATCCCAAAACTAATACAAAAACGTATAGAAAATAGTGGCACAAAAACATATCTTTAGTTTTTTTATTCCTTTGTATTATTTCTTATTTTTGTTTATTGGTTTGTGTACTTTCTGCTTGTATGGTTTTCCCTTGCTTATGCATTTGTATAGTTTCTTACTTGAGGTTGGTATTTTCTTGCTTAGATTAGATTCATGCTTACTTGTACATATGAAGTATGTTTTTGTATATTTTTCAATCTTTCTATATAATTGTGTTGGTTCATTTTGGTAGCATGTATATTTGGTAGATTTGTTAACATTTACCTGTGTTTTCTTGTTGTATTTGCATGGTTTTTTTATCACATCATCATATCTCCATATATATCATCATATCTAACATCATCTATACATCATATATAAATAAAAAGCTAAGTGTACATCATACATGAATGTTAAGCTAATCATCACATACTGTATCATCAAATGGGGGAAAGAGGGATCACAAATATCAAAATCTATCCCCCCGTACCAATATCATCATATCATCCCTTACCCAGTAGATCAAAATAAAGTATCTCATAAACCACAACATTTGATATCATCTAAGGATATATCATTAATCTAACACATGGGAAACATCGTCATAACCATCATCATGATACACACAAACATATGAAATAAAACCATATAACATCATGATATAATCAACATCCATAATAAATCATCATCATAAGGTACATCACAAAATGAAAGTATACAACATCAATTTTCCATATATATATTTGTGTAAAATGTATATCTCAACATGATATACATCATCAGTACAAAAGGGGCCATCATCAGCATGACAGATGTACTCCCAAACTCAGTCGGCGTGTTTCTTACAGGATCGTGTTCTTACCATCATCTTCGTCACTCTCCAAGGTCTCGAGGTAACGTTTGGGAGAGGTTCATAAAAAATTAATTAATTGTAATGATTTATCCCCCATTGTGTGGGGTATATTTAGCCATTTTCACTGACTGTGATGCCTTGGGAGTGTGTTTTGACCACCATTCTCATGCTAGCCCTTCTTCTGCTCACCATGAATGATTATTTTTATTAAATAATTATTTAATTTAATTTTTTGCCATGTTGAGGCATTATTTTCCACCTAGCACTCGCTTCTTCTCACTAGGAAAAAATTATTGCATTTAGGTGATATCACTCTTTCACACTCCACAAATAACTATTTTTCTTAAATAATTATTTTATTAATTTTTCGCTACGCTGGGGCCATACCTGCCACCTAACAATTCTTTCTTCTCTATGGGACATTTCTTTTTCTCCTAGGATACTCTTTCTGATTCTTTCAATTTATTCTATACTCAAAATCTAAAAATCTAAAAAACACAAAAATCATAAAAATTAAAATAATCTGTCAATTTCATTGAGAAGATTCAAAAATACGATTAGAACATTACCCTGCATTTTGCCATAGATTGGAAATAAAAAAAGGTGAAGTATGGTGAGTAAGACATTCAAATAACAGAGGAGTTAATAGCAGAAGTTACAGGCCTTAGTTTGGAATGCATAAAATTCTTCAGTAAGAGAGTAGATAAGAAAACGAAGGCTAGAAAATTCATTGAAGAAGGTGAAGAACTTTATTTTGTCACATCGGACATCAAGGTAAATTCCATCCCTACACCATTTGATGATCTTTCCTCTATGTCAGCAATTTTTAGATATGCCGCTTTCTAGCATTTTTACTTTCCAAGATGATGGTTTGTTTCATTACCATTGAAGGCAAGTATATAACGATTCCCATAAAGAATTTGATCTTTTAAAACCATTTTCGTAGGAACCTACTTGTTTTCTTCCCACATTATATTTTAAACTCCATGGAATTCTCCATCCTTGAGTATCAAAACCATACCCATGCCATTCCCCTCCATCAAGGCTTAGTCTTCCTCCTTCACATGCACTGTCTTACCCATCACCTTGCCATACCTGCTACTCCTGTCATTCCGCCCACTCCTGACTCCCTCAACCCTAATCCTACTGTCATCCCCACCACTATCCCTAGATAGAAAAATTAGAACCCAAAACCCCTCTTTTTCTATAACACACCCTTCTCCCTTTGATAGATTCCTTTGAAGTAGTAAGGACATGGAAACTGCACAAAATCTCTTGTACATCAGTGTCACAAGGCACAACAATAGTACTTAGGAGGAGAAGGAGGATCTTCTACAAAGAATTGAAAACATGGTAAAAAGAGATGAAAAATATTAAAAAGGACATGCATCAACTAACTAAGCAAAAGGGAAAAAGGAAATTGAATGATGATGTTGGAATTGGTGAAGAATAAATCAATGAAATCTACAAGAAGCTGAATTCCCTTGATAACAGATTAGGGAAATCTAAGGACATACATGATCATAACATTTTATTTTTTATAGCTATTTATGAATTCCTAGAACAACAGGTTAGAAGTATTAACATGCTCATCGGTATCTCTGAAGCTAATTTGGGCACAAATGCTGAAAGGGTTTATGTCCTTTCACTCAACTGGATGCTAATGATCCTACACATGTCACTTACCCTTAGCTCTCTTTACCTCATTAAAGACTGTTAAGTCAATAATTGACATGGATTCTAATAAGTAATCTACTACGGAGCTATTTTGATGTTGTTCTATTGTTTTTTACTTGCTACTTTTTTGTAGTGTAATACCTATATTGTCTCCATTTTGTAGTTTCTAACGAATAATTTTTTACTACAACTAGGCTCCTTGTAATATCTAGATTTTGATCCATTTTTTCTATTTCCTATCTGTGTACATAGATTCACTCCTGAGCATTTTTGTAATAGGGTATAGTCCCTTCAAAACTATTTTCCAATAATAAAAAAATATGTCCAAACTCTATAAAATAAAAATCCGTTTTCAATCCTAAAAATTGTAAAAAAGCTCAAATTTTTACAAAAATAGGTAAATGGCCCAAAATGGTTGAAACTCGTGTCTTGTGCATGGTTCTTCTCCCATATATTATTGTAATCTTCACGTGTTTGTAAACCACATGACTTGTTGATCATCAATTTTACGACCATTTACAAAGCTAGCCTACTTGGTTTGTCGGTATTTTGGGCCACATTCAATTGTTTTATATTGTTTCGTTGTGCACAATGCTTTATCATTAGACTGTTGCATCCTCCATCACTTTCCCTTGCATATATTCTTGCTTGGGGCATCATTTTTAACCCTTGTCATCAAATCATGGACATTTGGGATTTTCATCTTGATAACAAATACATTTGTGCAATAGTCTTGACCATTGTTGGTTTAAGTATGTGTGTTTGTACTTGTTTCCCTGTTACATGAGATTGTTTACTTCTCATCTTGCATTACATTTGGTGTGTTGCATTGGGTTGGTTTTCAACAAGGGGAAATAGCTTCGTATTATGGATTTTCATGTCATTCTTACATATTGTCGTATGCTTTTATCTTTAATAAGGACTGATGACATAGATCTTTGGCTATATGATGACAATATGGTTGTTCTAATGTAATGGGTGAAGGCTAGTTCTTGTCTCCCTTTCTCCATATTTCTTCTATATCATTCTCCTCTTGACACCATTCTTCCATTTTTTGGGGGGCATCCTACCCCTACCCATTATTCTCCTCCACTTGGGGCATCTTGTCCCTCTTTTCCTTTCCATTTCTCTCATATTTTTCAATCATCAATCACCTTCCTTCATCGCTTTATCGACACTCGAGGGGGCATCTCTCACTTCTACTAATTTTTCTTCCACCCCTTCAAAAATTTTACATGTCTACTATCTTTAAACTAGTGTCACTTATGCCACCCCAAAGAGGGGAAAATGTAGACACCTATAATCTAACCCAAGTAATTTAAATACTTAAATTTCACCATTTATACTCTTCCTAGCAATTTCATGACAAATTATCAAATGGAATTCATCCCATCTTTTGTCATCATCAATTAACTACATTATGCCAGTTAAATGACTCATCTATATAAGGAGAAATGATGATTAACGATCTTCTGTTAATTAAACCCCATTCTATCTAGATAAATTAATTAATTATAATTAATTAAGTTTCCTCCTCTCTTAGATAAATAAACTTTCATTTATCTAATTTAATCCCTCCTATCCCCTAAATCATGTTAATTCTCTTTTAATCTAGCCTAATAGGCTCATATCCTTATTAATTAATCACCTTTGATTAATTATATGCACCCCTAATTCCCATGGGTCACTAAAGGAAAAATTAAACTCTCCTAAGGTTGACTCAACCCTCCCTAAACCTTCCTTATCCACAACTAACCCAACCTCTCTATTATCCCACATGTAAAGGGATGTAGAGATTTTTTTATCCATTGGGACTATATAAAGAGCCCTCCTCCTACCTTTCTACTTACACCTAAATGAGCATAGAGCCTATACTATAGCTATTTCATCATCGTAGGGCATTTTTCATTAGAGTGGAGCTAAGCATCATCCATTTGCATTCAATCATCCAAGCTATTTTTTGAAGATCAATGAAGTTAATCAAGAAAGGCCGTGTTGCCATGGCTTGATGAACCTCTATCCTCAATCCTCTTGATCAAGAAACAACTATCAACCCTTTGATAACTAAAGTATCTATCTAGGTCCATTTCATTGATTTAGCTTTCTAAAGAGTAAAATAATAAGTGTTAGCATGTTAGCTTGAGGTTTATTTTCAAGGTTCTAATGCATAGTGTTGATGTTTATTACTTGTTTAGCTCTTAGCATGATGGTGCATAGATTTTAGTTTATCATTGTATTGAGGCTATTAGGTGTTAGTCTTGATTTTTTTTGCATAGCTAACTAATTCTTGCACACATATGAGTATAGACATTTTGAGGAAATTCATATGCATTATGGAAAAAATACCAATAACATCCAACTTGAAGGAAATATCATTTAAACATTTACATTCTATTTTTGATATGTCGGGTCCAGTGAAACATTTGTGAGAATTTTTTTTGAGATTGATGACCCTGAGGATTATATTGGGCCTTTGACAGTTGTAGTTTATTGAGATGCACTGGTTAGAAGGCTTCTCAAGATAAATCCCATGTTTTCTACCTTTCAGGTGATGTATTTTCATCTATTCTGGCTTGAGTATCAAAGACTTCCTGATGTTTTGAGGAGACTTTGGATGGTGAGCAGGCCCAATGTGCATGGTATAGGAAATTGTGTATGCCCTTTTATTTGTAATGAATAATTTTATAAAAAAGAGATCCCCATACGATCATATGTGCTAGATGGAGATATCTCACTGAATATAGTGCCTTCCCTTTATTGCAAGCTAAATGCACTGGAACAATGTGTTTCGGTCTTAGAGGAAAAATAACAAGTGAGTAAAGCCCCTCCATCTCCTAAGCCATCATTTCCTTTTGTGAAAAAACATAAGGGTGAGTATAGCTCTGAGCCTTTTGCTCCAATTACTACCTCCATGACTTCTACTCCAGTTATTACCTCAAGGTATTGTTCTTCAGTTACTACCTCCATGCCTTCTACTCCATTACTTCTTCTCCAGTTGTTTTAGGGTCATTTGTGGTTGTAATTATAGTTCAAGCTTCTCAACCAGCTTCTTCTACCAAAACCATAGGGAAAAGGGAATTTTCTAAAGGTTGTTTGGATATGAGTGAATGGGTCTCTTCTTATAAGAGGTGGTCAAAATTACTTAGTTTGTTAGATAGCCCCTTGTCTAGTATGGATGATATTTTTTCAATTGGGCATGTCTCGCACACTGGCAAGAGATATTATTTTTGTTCAAATGGAACAAGGGATAGATGAAGATAGGATTAAGAAAAAATAATGAATAAACTTCCTCTTTGCAGAGAGAATTTTGTAAAGGATTTTTTGGTATTGGACGCCTAAAGTTTCTTGTTATTGTCCCCTTTTTTGTGATACAACTCTTGAGGATATATGTAATCTTTCTTTTCATGGGCTAGGGCCCCTATAGATCCCCATTTTTCCTTTTTCAAAATATATAAAGTACAAACATCTCATTAGTGTATATGATTTTATAATGGACATAAAATTTCATCCAAGAAATATAAAAATCTAATGCATTGTATCAAATTACAATTTATATAAGAGAATAACAATTTTATAAAAATTAATATTCATCCTTCATGAAGAAATTGTATCAAATGAAACATCAGTTACAAATGAAATATGAAAAGAAGATAAAGTTTTAAGAATGAAAATCCTAAGCTTGTTCATCATCTTTCATGTTTGCATCCTTTTCTTCTTTAGTTTCTTCTCCTACTTATTCTTCTTATGGTAGAATTAACACATGCATAATACATTGGAAATAGCTCATTGATTCCTTCTTCATCTGGCCCTGTATGGTGTTGGAAAATCAATGTCTGTCTTGCTATTGCATTCACATAGTAGACCATTTTCTGTTTGTATTCCAATGGCTTGAATCTTAACTCTCTAATTATATTCTCAATTTTCCTCATTGCTTTAATAATTTCATAAGAAAATTCATATGTTTGAATGTTTTTCTCAAAAGAACTAAACAAAAATTCAGCTTTTAGATTGCCATATATTTTTTTGGATTTTTCAAAAACTATTGCTTCAAGTTTATAATCAATAACATCTAAGGTATCATCAACCCATTTCTTATTGGCTTATATCTTTTCTTTGATTCCATTCAAAACTTCCACCCCGATCTTTACTAATTCCTCCATAGCATGTTGAGTTCTTATGAAATTATGTGGCACAATCCCTTATTTTTCAGCCAATTCATCACTAAGTAGAGTAATAAGGTTTAACTTGGGAAATACTCCTTCAAAGTATAATATCTATTTATCACACTGCTTGATCAATACATCAATTTCATTAAGCTTATTCTTGAGCTCTTCATACTTTGTTCTAGATTATTCAATTTCTTGATTTTTCCTTTTAATCAACTTCTCAACCCATGTATCCATAACTTGAACTTTCTTAACAACCTTGTCAATATTTTTCATTCCCTTAGGGGTATTAGTAGAGGTACTTGCTTGAGTTTTACTAGACTACCCAATTAATTGTTGCAAACTATAACTTAAAGCTTTGACTTTTTCCTTCAATTGTTTCTTAGTTATTCTATCCTCATCAACATTTTACAGAAAGTCACTTACTGCCTCCAATATTCCCTATTTCAATTGGTTTCTTGAAGGATTTCCTAAGGGAATAAGTTGGACACTATAATCACTGGCTGTGATATTTTTTTGTATTTCCCTCATGAGGGATTTCCAATTCTAAATTAATAGATCCTAGTGGATCAGTATGAGTTTTAGTAAGAACTCTAGCCCTTTTGGAGGTTCTTATTGGTTTTGGAAAAGATAGAGTTGTGATATCTATAACCTTCATAAGGACAATTTCCTCTTCTTCCTTTGAGATCAACTCTCCTATCCATCCTTTTGTAAGAGTGGTCCCAAATTTTTTTTCCTGTAGTTCTTGTTGGGTTTTTTCAGGGATAACCACCAAATACTTGGAGCCCTCCTGCACAACTTGGACTGATGGTTCTTCACACATTTTATTTTTCAACTACCAATGTTGGCTCTTTATTCTCATCATGTGTTGTCACTTCCCATGAATGGTTTCCTTCTTGATCTTGAGTTTGGGGTTGGCCAGTCTCCTTCTTAGTTACATAAGTAATTAAGATTTTTTATTTCTTTATTTCTTCAGCTAATCTAATCTTAACTTCAACCTTTTCCTTGGGAGTTTCTTGATTTGGTACCTCTCTTTTAGGAATTACCTTTCCTTCCATGATTTCCACCTCTTTTATAGGCTGTCAAGTTGACACATTATCCTCTTTTTTTCCTGTTGATACCTTGCATTGTAACATGGTGGGTTGGATTTCCATTATTGGTTCCTTATCATTACCCAAATCTTGTACATTCACATTATCAACAACCTTATCCTTAACAATTGCATCTTGTGAAACCTTTGCTAACTTTTTATCTACAGTTCTCTCTGTTTGAGATGGTTCACTATCTTTAGTGACGTTGACTTCATGGAAAGGACTTTTCTCAATTAACACCTTTGTGTCTGCACTCTTTCCACTATGTACTTCTGGTTTTTTTGATTATGTAACTGGTTGGTCTAAAGAAAACATCTATGATGACTAAACCTTAATTTTGGTAGTTGGTTCATGAGTAGTTTTTCCTATTCCTTCACTCAATTGAGGATCACTTACACCCTTTAATGGTTGTTCATCAATAGATATGTCAAATGCATCCAACGTGGAAAAATCTTCACCAATATCAACATCCATTATCTCTACCTGACTCTTGCAATTGTTCAAATAAAGGTGCAATGAGATTTTCAATTGACATGGTTTCAAATGTTTTCACACCTTGATTCAAGACATCACTATCTACTAGATCAAATAAGACATTACCTTGAGTTATTTTTTCTTGAGTGTTCACAATTGTCACTCCCTCTCAAGACGAAGATGAAAATAAAGGCACTGATGTTACATGTTGTAATTGGGAAACATCAATTCTTTCATGTTTTGGGGGATCAATCACTATATCTGTGTGATTATGTTTCTTATGTGTATGAGCACATCCTCTTACTAGAATTGGCTCATACACAACCTTATGTGTCTTGTGTGCCCTCTCAAATTTATTAATATCTGGTGCCACCTTTCTTTCAACACTTTGTGATTTTGATTGGATGTTGCCACTAGTTATAGCTCATATAATTAGATTTTTAGTATTATGATATTATGGAAACACTTCTGGAGGGGCCCTTTGTGTAGCTGGACCCTTTCCTTTTGAATGTAGTGGAAGTGCAAAAGTGATAGTATCATTTTTCATTGATTTTAGGATTATTTCTTTAGTTTTCTGCTTTAGAATAGACACAGAAGTACCAGTTCCACTACTAGTAGAAGTCCAATCATCCATTTTTCCTATGGTAGGCATTTTTGAAGGAAAATGAGGGGAATTTCCTCCCAAGGGATCCATTCTGTCAGCTCCTTCTTTCAAGGGAGGAAGGACATCTTTCAATTTTCCCAAATCCCTAAATTTATTAAGAAATCGTGTGCTTTGAATAGATAAATCAATGTTTTCTGGGCTAACCAATTCAATGTTCTTCTCATTACATCAGTTATTCAGACATATGAGTCATCTGAATCCTCTTTATTCCAATTCAAGGGGAGCATTAGTTGTCCCTCCACCTTTTGATCAAGATAGTATTGACTCATAGTATGTGGATTATCCATGATTCCCTTATGGATAAAAACAATATTGAAGTATATAATTTGGGTGAGGGTCATTTTTGAGAAGTCTCTTATCCTGACCTCCTCCTCATCTCTTTGATTCATCCAATAATATTCAAATTGAGGCTCATGTTCAAAAGTGTTTGCAAGATTATTGAACACCGACCTGATGTCATAATTGGTGTTTTCCTCAAACCTTTCCATATCAAACCTTTTTCATCTCATCTTCCATTAATATAGCCTTTATAATTGAAGGGAAGGAGTACCTTCCAATATTGATGGGGAAATTGATGTTTGTCTTGTTTTTTCCATAAATTAGTTTGTGAACTAGTGTCAACGGTCTTACCAATTCACACAAGGCCATTTTTCCATCTAAATATTTGGGCAACTTATATGGTTGGCCTTCAAATCCACTAACACTGATGTATGTAAAATTCATGTATTGAATGAAATAACATCCATACTCCATGATTATTTGTCTAGCCTCCTTAGAAATCCAGTGTTGTTCCCATTCTGGCTTGAATAATCATATGATTGGTGCAAAGAAGGCATCATTAACCAATCTCACATTCTCTTTCCAATTACCCAAATGTAACTGAGGTAAGATCTTATGAATTTGGAATTTTTAAAAGTTAGAACATGGCATAAGGATAGGGAATCACCTTTGGCCTAAAATATTATAAATCAAGTAGGTCATCATGTAAAATTCCAATTCTCCAGTGCCACCCATCTCCATTTTTGTTGTTAGTGCTATCTTATGGTCATGAAGTGATTCTGCAATGAAGGTTTCCCAGAAAATGTTCTCCTTTTTCTCTTGAACTATCTACATATAGGTGCACATCCACTCCTTGAATTCATTTGTTGTTTCTAATCCAACTATTTGACTCAACAATATAATCACATCTTCTATTTCCTCAATGAATTATTCCCTAACAAGTCTTTCAGGGATTCAAGTGGTTGTTTTCTTCTTTGTTAAAAGCCATTTAGTATTTATAAGCTAGGAATATTCCTTTTTCTTAGCTTCATAATATTGTAGGGCTAGGTTGATACCCATGGTTATTAGATATCTAATCACAGGAAATTTCAACATTATCCTGATGGCTGTGGGTGTCAAATTTAATACCACTTTGCCACTTCCATCCAATACTTCCCTCTTCTTTGTATCATAATTGATGGCACAAATTATTACCAGTTCTAGGAAGTGTACTGAGCATGACATAAAACTAGCTAAAGTAATATTAATAGCTTGAATTAATTCCATTAATTCACTCTTGTTTGGGCTATTGAATCTTTACAGAAATTCATCTAGGTCAACATTCATTAAATATGTATCCGTGATTTTGTCTAGATTATTAGTGATTTCAGAAGTAATAGGAAAACCCAATACCATGGTCCTCATCTGTAATGCCCTAATTTTACTTCAAATTTCCTTGCAAATGAATAAGAGTATGAGAGTATCTTAGTTCTTACCAATTTTCTATTGAATATCAATGCAATTCAACTCTGGTTTGAAGGATTTTTAATCTTTGATTTTCTATTAATGTTCTACAATCAATCTCATGTTGTTCTCTAAGAAATGATGCTAATAATGACATCCAGATCTTAACAAACAATAGAAAAAATATCAATGCATTCAAAGACTTCAAAATTCCCCCTTGATTTGTGTGAAAATGCATTAATGGTGAGATTAATTAATGCATTACATCATTGACCTCCATTTTTCCTTTCCCAATTTTAAATATGAGCCATCCACGTAGAATATCCTTATGCAATGTGGGCTCGAGGAAACTTTTCGTACTTTTACATCGTGTTTTAAACATAGACATGTTTAGCTATTTGACCCAATCACCTGCCCTTGACTTTCATCCTGAGTTTGACACGTGGTTGCATCGTAATGGTGGCGGAGCTACATTCCATTTATGAATATTTGTTCTCTTTCTCAATTGAACCCAAAGTTACCAATTTTATTTGATGACCCACTTCCCCACTCTTTGCATGAGAAAGCACCACCTATCCTTGGTGGGTCTTAGGAGATTCTTTGCACTTTTATACATTATCATCTCCATGTCGATAAATATAATCAAGGCCTGATCCCCCACATTCAACCAACTTTTGATACTTGTATCTTCTCGAAGGCAGAGTCAATTTATATTTTTGCACTTTTTGCTGCGAATATTCAAAGGAATATTCATCGGGCCTTAGGGCCAAGTTAGAAAATTGTTAATTTTATACGATTGTTGTAACTTTTCAAATTAAATCTGCCATACCGAAACCAACTGGAGAATGCCACATATCATCAGGTGATAGAGACAAACATTAAATTTACAATATGACTAGGGAATGGTATACAACGACATTTTTAATGGTTTAAAACCAATTCACAATCAAATTTTTGCAAGGATCTTCAAGAACAACATGTCTAGCACAATCCTCAACCAAAAAAAGAGGTATAACATCATAAACACAAGATTTTCAGATGGATTTAACATGACTGTAATGTTTGAACTCGCATTTTCACATGGGAAAACCAAACAATGAATTTTTTTCAAGGCATATTCAAAATAAAGGGGCGAGATCATTTTGAGAACCAACATGAGGTTCCTTAGTTAAACCCTCCAGAGAAAGAATCCTACTTTCGACATTTGAGAATTAATCAAGAACCTTTTAATGTTGTTATTAGAGGGGTCATCTTTAAGAGGTATCCTTTTGAGTAACTTTTATAACAAGATACAAAGTCTCTCATAATCTTGTTAGATCCTTTCTTCATTTGATCCAATTTCACCAAGAGATACTGACATTCTTCATTTGATTTGAATCTTTCCTCAAATGTAATTTTGATATCATCCTTGTAGGTGATTGATCTAGCTGGTAGAAGGTAGAACCATTATGATGCCTTGTCTTGAAGTGAATCCATAAATATTATCACAACAACATCCTCATGTTTGATTCTAAGAAGTGCAAAATATGTGGTGAAGGCATACATGTGTTCTTTAAGAACTTGTATGTTTTCACCTTTGAAATTTGGAAAGTTCTTGCAGGAACCTGTAGGTCGATTGTGAAGGGGAGGTGCCAGAGAAAGTGGACCCTTATACCTTCCCCATGGAACAATGGGTTGGAGTCTTTCTTCTTAGTTTTCCGTGGTTGTTTCTACTTCTACTTCTTCTTCACTACAAAATTTAATGTTCAATGGTGGGTGGAAGGGAGGAGAAATAAGAGGATTTTTAGGGGGAATACAAAAAGACATTGTGGAATATGAAAGGTCATTCACATGAATCAATAGTGGGATTTTCATAAATGGATTTTAATAATTTTTTTTTCAAAATTTCATTTTTTTTGTATTTTTGGAATATTTTTAATGTTTTAGTATTTTCTTATGATCATATTTTGGGTACATATCGCTACCAATTTTTCCCAATGGTGGGCACCAAAAATTATTGGCAAGAAAATTTCAAGTGGAAAAATTGGTGGGTATCTTACAAATGCTATGGGAATCCAAGTGCCTTTACTTGAATGGTACAACTCCATATTATTATGTGCATGTGAAATTTAACTTTTTCGTGGTCTTAAGATTGGGGATCCAATAGGGGCACTCCACTGACCCTACGGAAAAAAATTGTAATTTATTGAAAGAGAGGATGTTTCTAGGAGAGCAGGAAAGGGAATGAGAAAAAGAGAGAAGGATTAATGTTGTAGTAGAAAATCAGATTCCTATAACAATTAACTAGAAAATTCCAACATGCATAGATTAGAATACATATAATTTTACAATGGAAATAAGACAAGTTAATATTTAGAACACAAAGTCTTTGAAATCCCCTTATTAAAAAAAGGAAACAAATTGATTCTTTCTTTATTGATGCTTGAGAAACATTATACATACTGAGAGGGGGAAGAACATAGAGGTGAGAAAATAGATGAATCGTGATCTTTTTACTTCAACACAAGTGATAATATCTAGTGAGCACATAATTGATAGCCCTTAATAATGAAGGTGTCATTGCAATTTATAGACTTGAAAAATCCCTTCACCTACCCCACACATGACCTTTCATATCTCTTACACAATCCATGAATTTTTGCATTCCTAAGAATAGAATTGAGTCCCCTCTTATGAATTGAGGCTGAATTATTATATTGAAAATTAAATTCACATTAAACAAATAAGACTTAATGAAAAAGTGCAACCCCCAATGAAGAAATAGAACATGAAGGAGAGAGAAAGGGGGGTAGAGAAGAGAGAGAGAAATGATGATGAAGAAGATGCTTATGATGATCTAATGAAATGCTCCAATGTTATGAACTATGGGTCCTTGAAATCTTTACACCATGAGAAACCTTCTTTGGATGATTCATAGACACCTTGAACTTGAGTGTTTAGAAATATTGTTGAATGATCACCTTGATGACTGCATGTGTTTCTCACTAAGGTCCACTCCGAAGTAGATCAAGACTGAAACTTACCTTTCCATTTTCACTGACAAAGATCAATCTGGGAATGGTGCATTTTTTAGTGCACATCAAGAGAGTAAGAAACAAAGACTGATGAGTAAACCATTGATGGCAGTGAATAATGCCAGTTCCATAACATGAAGCACCGACATCATTGTGATCTTATTATTACACACTTGAATGATAAACTGGAATAATTCCTCAGAAAATGAAGTCATGATAATTCTATCATCCCAAGGACACAAATGACTACAATTTGGAATCAACTTGCTCATGAAATTTTAATCCTCCATTGGATCTCTCTCGGGTCACCAAACATTCAATCCTTCAGATTTTTGAAGTCCCTATGAGTGATATTACTATCCCTCATACCTAAATACTCAGAGGAAAGGGAATGAACTAGTTTCATAGCTGTAAACTTTAACTTCATGGATTTTGGAACATGTTTTGCACCCAAAAGGGGGATTTACTATTTTTGGTAAATTGGAATTTCTCTCCCCTTCTTACTTTGGTCACTCTATTTCTCCTTCTCATTGATCATCGTGGACATCACCTTTTCTAGAACTACTTCTTATGAGACCTTACTAAAAATAGTAAGGACCTGTGTAGAAGGCTTACTATTTTTAGAAAATGTAATTATGGGTTTTAGATTTTGATGAAAGTTTTTTTTATGATATGGATTTTTTGCATTTATTACACCTCAAAAATTTTAGCCCAACCCGGTATCTGGTAATGGAGATTAAATTTCAAAGTTTGTGTGAGGAAACTGGGGTTTGATCACGGAATTATTTTTTGTTACATGTAAAATCTAGTACCTGGGTTTTTTCAACCTCTGAGAATGGAGGAGAATGCAACAAGTTTTGTTTAGATCAGTTTACTAGTTTTTAAGATATTACATTTTTCATTATCATATGTACTACTTCAATCTAGAAAAAATAGGGTTTTGAGCATGTATTTTTTGGATTTTAGTTCAAAATAATGGTGATAATATCTAAGGGAAATGGTTAGATGAAGTATAATGAGAAAAAAATGGTGAAGGAATTTTGGAAAAAAAATTCCAGAGTTCCAGGTGCGAATGGAGAAATGTGGGGGACTGGAAGAAAAAATGAAAAATGTTGAATATATAGTGTAAAGGGTCAAGAGGAGGGGGTGGGTGCATTTTTTCTCTTAATTTTTCCTTTGGAAATGGATAATAGGTTCAAAAAAATGTTCCCTATCCCTATGCCAACATTTTTCATGCATGTGTTCAATGAGAGGGATGGAGGAGGGGGGTGGAAATAAGCACCCAGAGGCATTGGAAGGGTCATATGAGGAACCATGGAGCCTAAAGGGGGTAAGGAACATTTTTTAATCCATGAAAGGGAAAATGTACATAAAAAAGGGTTCCCTAGCCTCACAATGACACTTGTCACACACGCAGGAGTAGGTGAGGGGGTTGGTTAAAATGGTCTAAGGGGCTTAGTTGAGCTGTTGAGGTCACATGGGGTGACCATTGAGCCTAAGGGGGAGGGGCACATTTTTTTTTCACCATTTTCCCCTTTGAAGGGAAAATGGGTGCATAAAAGTTTTCCTTAGCCTCGTGATGCCTTGTGTCCCTCTCTGAAATTGACTAACTTTTGGATGTTGTACATTGACGGTAACTTGAAACTATCATAACTTGAGATCTTGGATGAATTTTCCCACACTTCTTTATATGAATTTGAATGGAAATGACCTTTTGAAAATTATTGGATGGGTATAATGACTTGATAATTCCTAAAATCCTCTCTAAAACCTCTTTTTTTGGGATTGCCACTTGTTCCTAAAAAGAATAAGCTTCCTATAAAAATGTATGAAGTTTGAGATTGATCTGATTTCACCACCATGTATAGGATTGAAAAATTATTTACAATTATCTTTTGTTTAGCTCACAACTCATTCTGGAGCTCCTGAAATACTCTTTTAAAGTTTAGGTGCTCTTTCACGACGCTAACTTCTTTGGTCCCGAGAACCCAATATCAGTTGATTTTCTCCCAAGTCCTAAAAATTCCCAAAATATTCCAAAATCAATTCCTTGATGAATATAAATCTCGAATACTCATCCTTGGTGAATTTGGGCTTTCGATCAGTTCCAGAGGTTGTGTACTTGGCTTAGAAATGCTCTTGATAGTCCTTCCTAAGCTTGTTTGAAAATCCACTTTTAGATACACTACTCCAGAAGTACTCGAATAAATTTTTTCTTCCTAAATAACCTACAAGAAAACATGAAACACGCATATGAAAAATTGGAAGGACAAGATAGGAAAACACTAGGGTATGGTTGTCCTATTTCAAGTGAATTTTTCTCATGAAAAAAAAATAGGACAACACTTGAGGAGGCCATAAATTTTGCATACGATCTCAAATTTGGTTGTCCATTATTTTAAAAGTGTCTATTTTTTAAAAAGAACCTAAATATTTCATAAAAATATATTTATGATAAAGTAAATACATGGTAAAATCCTTGGAAGCCATATGATATGATGTGTTTTTACAAAAACCATCTTCTATAAGTGCTACAAGTGAGAATTAGATGAACTCGATTTATTCCAAATCCTATTTCAGACCCCACCTTGTAAATTTGAGGATTTTAAGTCCCTAAAATATTTAAGAACTCAATAAGAGAGGAAAACCCATACCCATACGGCCACCCTATCTTGAAGGTGTAACGTTTGAACTCTAATGTTCACCTTTTTAAGAAGATGGTTTATTGAACTCAACTTTCCAGTCGTGTAGACTCAAAATAATATTGATTTGCAACCACATATTTTATCAAATTCCATTTGGATATTCTTGGAATTATATTTCATTCCAACTCCCGTCCACTTACTCTCCTCTTCTTAATGTTCTTTCCTTCAACAACAAGACAACATCTTTATCCCACTCCTTTCGACCATTAACAGAAAATTATTCTACTTCAATGTTGAGCATGCAAGGCTTTAAAATAAATGTAAGCTTGAAATATTCAAAAATAAAATATTATTTTATAAAGAGGATCCATATCCATTTTAATATCATACCCTAAAATTCTTAAGAACTTATTTTTACCTTCGAATCCTCCTTTTATCAAGTACAATCACACCTCATCCTGAACAAGGAAGTTATGTTCAAATCTTTGTTGGCATTTATTACTCTACAATGTTCTAGAGAATCATTTAACCACTATTTCATGGAGGCACATCAACTAAGTGGAATTCTTGGATGCATGAACTTATTTTTACCTTCAAATAAGTTTTATGTGGTTTTCTTGTCCATCAAATAATGTTAGTTATGGCCACTAAAACATAGTGCCAAAAAATACCTAGTACCATCAGTTATTCATAGGTATAATAGTGGTACCTTTAACCTAACCTTACTATAAAAACATCAAGACAAACTCTCCACTATAATTTTATATTTGAGTAATGGACATCAATTTTCAAAACAATCATCCACAAAAACCACACACCATAGGAGGAAAAAATAACACAAAATTATAGATAGTGTTAGAAAAACATTTTATGAAAAAAATGATAACCTTATATAATACTAATATAATCCATAATATATGTAGATATTTTGCATTATACTTCACCGACATGGACCCTAATGATTACTACTTACAAATAGATTAAAAAACAATTTTGTTACATGCAAAACAATGTTATGGAGTGCTGAAAGGAATCTAAAGTTCAATTAAACATACACAATGATAATAAAGTAAAGAAAAACATAAGTTTAATTATTTAATAGAACTTTTTTACACTTGAATTTATCTTGCTTGTACTATTTCACACTTGATTGGTTGAATTTGGAGTCTTAGAGCTTACCTCTTATGTATTTGGGTTACCATAGTGAGTTAGGACTAAAGATCTTCTTGTTAATCTTTACTCTTCTCCACACATAAATATTATCTCTCACTGATGTTGTCTCTAGGGAAGATTATGCATTAGTGGCCACACACATGCTATAGGTAAGTATTTCTATCCTGCTTTAGTCTCTTATTTTACATGTATTTTTGTCATATTGGTCATTCATTATTATATATTATAGTAGATGTCTAATTTTTTTATTCTATTGATTTATCATTTTATTACTACACCCCTTGGATTTATCAACCCCTTGGTTATCCCCTATTAAATCTGAATTGTAGTATAATACCTATCTTTATCTTTATTTTATCTCTTATAAACCTATAGATATCTTAGGGCTATGGATACTATCCTCAATATTTATGACATTAACACTCCTTGAGAACCTTTGTAGGTACACAATATGATCGATCTGAGATTGGATCCCTATATTTTAGAACCTAGATGTGAGCCTCTCTTTTATCTGACATACATTCTCGTGAACCTGACATGATTCTTACTCTACTTAAAATTAGGTCAGATTCACTTTTTTCCATTTTTATTGCCATTTCATATGCCTTCGGCCCTTGTGTGAAATCCTATTGCATGATTGATCTTGTCTAAACTAAAATCATTTTTATTCCTATGCCTTAGGCCCCTATGTAGGTTCTACTACATGTATGATCTAGTTAAACATTCATTCATGTCATCCTTTATGTCATACTCCTATGTGAACATTTGCATGAATGGTACCATTTACGTTACATGCATAATAACCTGAATTTTTGATATTCATTTGGTTCATTCTTCATCACGTCTCATACTAGGACATTATTAGCTAGATTAAACCCTTGTAGGCTTCCTCTTGGTTGTTCCTTTATCCCATCACCTTCCCTTGGAAGCCTTAATTTTTGTGGATCTATTTCTTTCCCTTTGTAGATTGACAACATCAACCGTCTTGTTGTACTAGGTGATTTTACTTTTTACGAATTTCCTATTTCATTCCCTTTGGAGCTCAAAATTGCACTCATCATGAATAAGGATGATCTAGGGATTTTAGGAAACATGGGATGATCTCTACAATGTGGGCATTGCAAAATTAGATAAACCTCTAGATAAGGTTGACTTCCTCTCCTTATTTTTACTACTAAAACTAATCTTAAGAAGTGAAATTTAACTATCTAAATCTATCTACCATTCTAAGGGACCAGGGTGAGAAGTAGATGTATATGAATAAAATCCTAAACTAAGGGGAGGTGATAACACTAGAAAGAATGGGAAGAGCACTCTTAGATGAGTGAAAATTAGGGGAAAATGTGTAAAGGAATGGTAGACATGCGTTCCGCAGTCCAGAACAACATTCAAATTCTCACTTTCATGGAGTAAAATAGAAAAGAACCCATGCAGAAGACATGATAGATGCACAACATACCAATATTGTTAAAGAAAGGAAAATAAATGCAACAAAACATGAGCTAGGGAAAAAATAACCACAAAATTACAATTTTATTACTCAGATGAATGAACAGTTCATTATAATGGAGGTAGAAGGAAAAAATCTACACATAGTGAGCCATATATGGATGCTATAGCTCAAAATACAAAGGATACACCACGCTAAATAATTATCTTCCATTCCAAAAGGGTATAACCTTTACAAATGAGCATTATTCAACAATATATAGAAGAATGAGAGAGAAGAGGAGGGAAAAGAAGGGGAAAAATAGATTCCCAATCACAACCACCAACAAGATGCAATAAATGGTTGTAAATTCACATGGAGCTCTGTAAAATATTTCTCCCCACATCAATTTTCTTGTGTAAGAAGAAAAGAGGCCAAATTCTATAAAATATGGGTGGTTGAATCAACTAGAAATGTGCATTAATGGCTTGAATCACATTTTCCCATTTTCACTTACCAAACCATGCCAAAATATGATTTTGGAGAGCCTAGAGTGTAGCCCATGTCAATATCTTTCTAATGAGATTGACCACACAAGGTTTCGATCTCTATGAAAGACATTATGGTAACTTAAAATTTGGTAGTGAAAAGGAACATTTCAGACATGTGACACAATCTGATTGGTCACATAAGTTTACAAGTTGATTGCAAGTGTCTTCACCACATGTCACACTTCCATTCACTATAAATATCAATGCACATCTGTCACTTTTATATTTGTCTTCGTGAGTTGCATTTTATCCACCAAGTCCCTAGAATGGACACATGACACACTAGGACTAGTGTGGGAGTAAAAACCTTAGATGTATGTGTAGGAGTAGGAGGTAGATGATCAAGTGTGTAGGAAGTTTTCTGATGTGTGTAAGTGGTGCGCAGGGCATGAGAAGAAGGATACGCATTAGTATAGGCATGCAAATGTACATTAAAATCCTAAATTCCTACCAAAGGAATGCACAAGAGTTCAGGAAAAGAAAACACATGAAGGATTCCATGAGGAAAAGGGAAGCACATGAGGAAAGGGTATGCGAGTGTGTGAGGAAGGGAGCATGACATAATATATGTGAGGGAAGAGCACAAAGGGAAATAAGTGTACACACAATGATGTGTGGGACTTGGGGAAGAAAGGTATATACGCAAGGCATGTTGAGGACCTGTAAGATGAAAGGAAATCCTGTGGTTATGAGAAATAGAGTGCATGACAACTAGGAAAGAGGGAGAGAATGCGTGAAGGAATGTACATGAAGTTAGAATGGATGAATAGTTGTAGAATGCAAGGGAGGAAATCAAATTGGGAATACAGTAGCTATAGGACTAGACAATGTGGGTGAAATGATATTTGTAGTATGATTGGGAATAAATGGTATATTTCTAGAGGTGGAAGAAGGTTGTGGAGCACTAGATTTTCCAACATCATATGTACAAATATTTTTGTATGGAATAGGCTGTGATCGAGGAATAGGCATAACATTAACAAGGTATATGCAAAAAAAATTGAATGGAATAGGGTCAACAACAATGGAATGTTCATAGCCATCATGTAAGAATTTAACACACCGATGAACTGTAGAAGGGACAACGTGCATTGTATGGATCCATAGTTTTCCTAGAAAAAGGTTGAACAAAAATGAGGCATCGATAATAAAAATACTATAGGAACAATCTTAGACCCAACTTGTATAGGTAAAGTGATTTAAGTGTAGAAATAGGTTAATCTGAGATTAAAATAGATTCATTGCTAAGACTGGCACCTTAAATTGTACTTGGTCAAATCCGTACAACTAAGTTGAAACTGTATGTTTGGTCTTGACCCTTCTATACAATCTTAGAACTACTTAGATTCTAGGCCACAAATTTTCTGTGTGCCTCTCCTCCCTGGAAATGAGTATTGTTTTATGTCAGTCTTCTTTGCTCTCCTTTATAATGCCTCTGTAACTATGATAGAACCCTCAAACATGTATATTGTAAGATAAAGTTCTTAAAAATACATTTAGGTGGGTTGTGGGCATCCCTATGTAATGATGATGTATCCAATTCTTTGAAGAGGGATATAATCATATGTCATTCTCTTAGCATGTGATATCTACCATAGTGCAAGTAGAACTTGACAATAATTTACTTGAGTTTCACACTTGCTCAAATATTTGGGAAGGGTCACTTTGCTTGCTTATGAAGAAAATATGGATACTCCTTGACCTGGTAGATGAATTCAAATGTGTAGAGAGTACAATGATAATGAATGTGCATGAGTTATTTCATAGTTTTGGGACCTTTTGTTCTTAATTTTACATGAGGAGATCATAAAATGCCAGGACCATAAATGAGGTATGATTGACTTGCTTATATAGGATTTTGATGGTTATTATGTCATTAAAGTCTGATCAAGAGGGAACATTAGTTAATGTGAAGTTGATGCAATTGAAAGTGTTAGTGCATAGTTTGTATAAATATCTTCCTCCATTTTATCTCTCTCACTCATCTTTATGTATGTGATTTTTTAAGGAAAAAAGGTCTTTGTACCTATTGATAATGGAATGAAAAACAAACTTGAAGTTGGGTCAATCTCTATTTTTGTTTCATGATCTTAACAAAAGTTGTGTATGTTTTCCTTTGTCTTCTAATGAAAATGGAAAGATCTCTGAGTTGTGGTTAGTGAAATTTGAGTTCAACTCACTAATGTAATTACTCCTCATTCATTTCCACCTGCTCACCTATATTTTTCCTCTCTCTTAGATATCGCCGTAGTTACAAAAATGGAATTCTTGCACCATTCTTGATTTATGAATAACCCAAGAGTTAGTTTAGTTTATAAATTTTCTAGATTTTTATAAATGGGAGCCACCCCATCTTGAAGTGGAGGACTTAGTCCCATGAGAGTTGATGAAATACCTATTTTTTTCTTACAAAAATATTTCACCAAAAAAAATTAGCATGCACTATGGGGTAATTTTTAATGTTTTGCACCCTATATCGATCCACAAAATCCTAAAAAGCATATATTACAAAATCTTTAAAATTTAAAATTCTAAAAAAAAAAATTTTAAAAATCCTTTATGCCTATACCTAAGTATATCCTATCCCTTGGCTAATTTGAAAAGCTATTTTTTCTACTTCAGTGATTTATATTTTTGAGAAAATTGGAAGATAAAATGCACACCAAAAGTGACCATGAAAGTGGCTTTGTAGAATTTCATAATATTGTATTTGAGTTTTATGAACAAGATGATTTCATATTTACTCCTAAATGGATTTCAAGACAAAATATTAAAGTTCCATTTTAGACTTCACCTCCTAGTACAATTGTACCTCCACTCTCTCTAAAACCATTGAATACTCTCCCTATAGAGATGTCTACACAAATACCTTGAAGACAAAACACCAGTCCGTTGGATTTAAATCCTCTACTTCATGAACTACCTAGAGGATTGAGAAATAATTTTTCCAAATTCTATGGAGATGGAAAGAAACATACAAATGAACATATTATAGCCTTTATCATGTCCTACAATGTTCTTAGAGTAGGAAATTGATATGTTTCTATTTGGCTATTCATGGATTCATTACCAGATGTTACTATATAATGTTTATACTATTTGATATCTCACACAATTAATGATTAGGAAGATATGAAAGCTAAGTTTGAAGTAAGGTTTGAGATGGAAGAATATAATGATGGACTTCTTACTCAATCGACCCTAATTAATAAGGAACCACAATTATCCATGAGAGACAATGTGGCCAAATTCATAAAGCTGATTAATAAGATCCATACTGGTGCCCGTCTTACTGTAGAAAATCAAAATAGGTTCTTCATAAATTCTTAATTAGCTAAAATTTGGTTCATATTATGGATAACTCAACTCGATACATTAGATAGCACTCAATAAATTTATATTAAATTGGAAGATGATCTTATCATGTTAAGAAATACTAAGAACCATTAAACAAAAAATAAATTCCAAAGTTCCCAGTATGAAGGAAATGATTCATTTCTACAGAAGTTGGTCAATGATCTGAATACATTGGAAAACTAAATTTCTCAAAATTTTCTACATAAAAAATAGAACCAAATTAAGATTGATAGAGCACCCCAAATGATTTCCTAGGAGGTTATTCCTATTAATGTAACATGCAGAACTAGAAAAGATGAAGAATATGAAATTTTTGAATCATAACCTAAAAGAGAATAAGTTGGATACATAAATTATAGGTATTTTTAATGTTCATCTGATGAATATTCCAAGGAGTTCATGGATGATATGAATAAATAATCTTGTGTGGTTTTCACTCACTCAAAATCATAAAAAAGGAATCTTCCTCCATTACCTGAGTGAAGAACTTGAATCCTCAAAAGGGTGATTCTACATAAAAAATAGTATCACCACTGCCCACTTTCACGGAGTCAACCAAGAAGAATCCAGAGACCACCTTATCTAAAGCCACATCTTCTTCTATGAGTTAGTCTCTTTCCTCTACTTTGGTTAAATCGGTTTCTTCTTCTACTTATAAGAATGCAACTCCTACTACCATCAAGGATACCATTTTTCTCGAAGAATATACCTCTTCATTTTTTACATCATTGACCATGTTAAGAAGTCCAAAGTATAAATTTCTTAGTCTGAGAATGTCATAAATCTTCCCAAGTAGTTGTAGAAATTACTCTGATCTAATATAAAGAATCCATGAAATAGCTACACAGATAATAATTGAAATCAACAAATCTATATTATATTTTATTATATCACTATTTCAATACACTCCATTATATAGGAGATGTATAATAACAATCCTCACAACAACCTTTGTCTTCATATACAATTATACACATATAGTGTTTCAACCTCTCACCAATATAATAATAAAACAACACTAATTATTTTATTATTCTAACTTACTAACTTGCCACATACTAACCACATTTTACATTTACTATTAAAATTTACATAGTAAATGTACTTTCACCAATTTACCATAATAATAATTACACATGTAATTATTATTCACCCATACAAATAGAGCACTAAGATATATTTCCTAACATTCCCCCCCTTAGTGCAAACATGGGGAAAACTTGCCTTTGTACTTGCACTTACTTTCATGATCTGATGATTTTACAGGATGATCATAAACCTAATAAATGGTTTTTCACATGGTTGACCATAAACTGAAAATGATGGTTTTGCAACAGGTTTACCACAAACCAAAAGGGTGATGGTTTTGCATAGGGTTTACCAATAACCAAAAATGGTGGTTTTACAACTGGTGTACCACAAACCAAAAATGAAGGTTTTCAAGTGGTTTAACTACAACCACATCATGATATGCCAAGTACTATTATTAGCCCTCATCACATCTCACTGCAGGGAATAACATAGGAAATTCTACTGAAATCTGCTGCTCATATATAGAAAATACCATAAATGTAGAAAACTAGAAATGAAACATTGAGATCATGTTCCCCCCTCAATGTGAAATTTCCTTTATTCTACAAACCACAATAGGAACACTGCAACCAAACACTCTGCCAAAAATAAAAAGAAACAACAGGAACACACTGTATAAAAAATAATCACCATAACTAATATGGCCCCGTCATTGGTGGCTAACGAGAGGTCACTGCATGACCTGCAACCTCCTGTGCCTCCTTCCTCCAAGAAATTTACTTAGTATAGAAATTATTCATAGTTATAGTCAATTTCATTTTTTATTTGTTCATCTCTAGCTTCCCATTCTATAATTTTGCTTACATTTGTAGGTGTTTTTTCTTTTCCATTTACTATCCTCCATAGGTTTTTATTCATTAACTGCATCTGAATTTTTACTGTCCATGTATGGAAGTTCAGCCCATTAAATTTATATAATGGTGTATCCATTTTACTGAATCTAAATATCCAAAAAAAATTTAATGTAGATTTGAATTACCTTTGATTCTCTGATTTCTTCAAAAAAAAAGCAGTGATCAATGTGTTGTATAGTAAATTACATGTTTTTCCCAAACTACAAACTGATTTTTGCTGAAATTTTTACTGTAGCTTCTTATATAACATATCATTCCATACACAAAATTTTGGAGAAACCCAGATCACGAAACAAAAGCTACGAGATCTTCTTCGAGACATATTTAACCTGCTCTGGTACCAAATGTAAAAATTACTCTGATCTAATACAAAGAATCCATGACATAGCTACACAGACAATAATTGAAATAAACAACTATATATTATATTTTATTATATCACTATTTCAATACACTCCATTATATAGGAGATGTATAATAACAATCCTCACAACAACCTTTGTCTTCATATATAACTATACACCCATATGGTTTCAACCTCTCACCAATATAATAATAAAACAACACTAATTGTTTTATTATTCTAACTTACTAACTTACCACATACTAACCACATTTTACATTTACTATTTACATTTACATAGTAAATGCACTTTCACTAATTTACCATAATAATAATTACACATGTAATTATTATTCACCCATACAAATGGAGCACTAAGATATATTTCCTAACAGTAGTTTGATAAATTTGTCTAGTTTATCAAAGGAAGTTTTTCGAAACCATATTCTTGGTCATTCCTAATCCATAGAAACCAACTAAGTGTCCCTCATTGGTCAAGTTAAAAATTCTCAATTATAATTTATAGATTTCCCTAACGAGAAAGTCAAGATTAACATACTTGTAGTTGATATTATAGATTCAAATGGGATGTTGTTGAGCTGAAGTTTCTGCCAAGATGTTGGTGGAGATATAAATATGGATTGGTCTTATTCCACCATACACATCAATGTTAAAATGAAAAATATTCTTCCTATAAGAAATATGAGATATACCATTAAAAAAGAAGATGATCCAAGGGTAGACATTCCTGTACAAGGACTCGAGATATGGAAACTATTTCATAACTCTAGAGAAATATGTTGAGCTTCCCATATTATTGGAATACCCATATATGATTGAGTTAGTTGAGAAACAATATGATGATTTTATGGACTCAAGATTTGAAAGTGTGCACTTCTCATTGAGTATGGATATATGTTCTCTACTTGGTGATGATGAGGATCGTTGATATCTTGACTTGTCACAAAGTATCCCTGGGATGATAGGAAATGCATACCATGAGGAAAAAGTGATATCAAACGAGTTCTATAAATGTGATCCCCAAGTTTCCAATAATGTTCTCAAGATCCAACATGAGGACTTACCCAAAGAGTATGATTACTATTATGAATCTTTCTCTTTTCTACTTGGCGAAGAGGATTTTCTAAATGATGTTTTTATTAATGGAAAGGTGTTTGAGTCTCTCAAATATAATTCCCCTTAAGAAGAAGATATATCCATCATAATTGCAACCAAAAAGGGGCATAAGGAAAGTGAAGAACTCTCTATTTCATCCTCCCTTGTGTTCATTCTCCTTGTAATAAGATGATACACCACGTGAGTCACATTATAGTAAGAAACATATTGAAAATGAATCAATGTGTATGAAGGATAGCCATCTAGAGAAACTAGGAAACAAAGAGCAGAAATAAGCCTATGATGGTGTTGAAAATATTAAAATCCATACCAAGAACAAATTTATGGAAATAATGGTTTTAAAGAGTGTGATAAACAAAGAGAAAATGTCTATCAAAGAACAAAAGCCTAGTTTTGTTCACGATGAACCTAATATGATCAAGAATCAATCTTGTTGAAATGGAAAAGTGAAAAATGAGAAATAAGAAGCATGGATGAATTAGAAAATGGATTGGAAAATGGAAATGGAATATAAAATCAATAAATACAATCAGCTATCCAAGTGGATCCTCACTTACAAGATGATTCATACAAAATTTCTCAAGAAGAAACACACAACTTTCTCTTTGTCAGGTATATGGAGATCTCTTATAGCAGTTGGATTTCTAAAGAATTTAATAAATGTGTATTACTTCATTGAACTGGTCAATAGGTTTGCAGAGCAATGTCATTTGGTGTTACCCATACATATGTGACATCTAGATAAGAACAAGTAATACATGAAAGTGGATTGTACCCTGCTTGTATATAGGCGAGCTAGGTTTGTTTTGTTTTTCCATGGTTTGTTTCCCTTTGTGTTTCCATTCATGTGTTGTTATTTTTGTGTGTCTGTGGTTTTAAATAAACATTTCACAAGAAGGTTTTTCCCCTTTTACTTTATTCTACCTAATGGATAAGACACTGGTTTGCTTAATGTTGTGAGATTTTGGTTTTCATGTTTGACTTGTTTGTAGTTATTCCAACTTTAGTCAAGTACCTGAGTATGATACAACTATTGGCATGCAAAATTTCTCTGCATTTTAGTTGAAAAACCCATATAAATTTTGTTAAGCACAAGATAATACTGAGAGGGGGGTGAATCAATATTATGATATATTAAAATTTAACACTTAATCTCAGAACTGTAATCACAATTAATCAATTTCATAGTGAATAAATCAAAACAATCAATAAATTCAAAGCAAACCAACACAATACAAATAGACACAGATTTACGTGGAAACCATTTTGGGAGAAAACCATAGAGAAAATATTATTTATTATATTTCTCAAATGTTTGTAGGCACCAACCTAAAGTAGACACCAATCCCCAAATTATAATTTTGTAGGCACCAACCTATATGAGCACCAACCCCTTCAAATTCGTGAGCACACTCACAAGAGCACCAACCCCTTATCAAAAATTTCTCTTTCCACTGTGTACTTCTTTCTTATTCAACGAGTGATGGTTTTCTTATTTGTATCTACACTTAACACTCTTATTTTTGGGATCTTCTATACTTTATTACAAAACTGCTGCTCAAAATACTCAGTCTAATTATCCTAGCACCTTCACATATATAAGTTGCTGAAATTTTTCATATTTACACATTTGCATCTTCTCTTCTTATTATTACTCTTCTCTTTTCACTCAAAATATTCAATGTGTGTGCTTGTCTAAAACACATGATTCTATCCCCTTATATATCCTTCACACATCCTTTCGAAAAGACACATCATTCCAACCAACATAACCTTCCATTATTTAATTAACACAAAATAATTAAATGAATTAGTTGGATAAAACCAAAAGTAATTAATGCAGCCCATAACAATTATTAAATGCACATTAAACAGTGAAATTGACCCCTTGATAGGAGTACTACCCCTCCTTAGATAAATCACTGTCAATATTAAATCACTACCAGCCATCATTAAATCTTCTTTTTCACCATAAAACATGGCATATGAACACCTTAAAATGTTGATATCTCTCTCCTATGTACAAATGTGTATATATCACTTATACCATGATAATCCTTATGCAAAAAAACTTATTTTCATGTATTTAAACTTTTATTCTACCCTTCTATAATGTTGGTTATTTCCATTACTTTCAACCATTTCCGTCAACATCCATCACTAGTTTTGTAAGATTTTGTTACATGATTTCGTTAACAAAAGCTCAATGATTAAGCCTTTGACATCAATGACAATATTTCCAACATTTTTTTTTCACTTTTTGGTCAATTAGGTTAGATGATTCTTCATATAAAGTTAAGGGGACTGGGAACATATCTCTACCCCTTGGTTCATGCAACTGTAGACTATCTGATGTCTTATATGTACCTAGGTTGACAAAGAATCTACTTTCAGTAAGTCAACTCCTTGATCACAACCTAAAAATTGACTTTGATAGTCATTCCAATAAGAAAACGTGTTTGATTCAAGATAAATCACAAGGCTCGAAAATAGTTGAAAAATCCTCCAATGTGGGACGCATGTTCCAGCTTGATTTTGTTCACAGAGATGATTAGGAACTTGTAGCTAAGAACTATACCTCAGCACAGTTGTGGCATTAGAGACTTGGTCATGTTAGTTTCAAGTATCTCGAGACACTTCACCGGTGTAATATGGTACATGGGCTACCATATCTTTAGAAGGATACAAAAAAGTGTCCTCACTGCCTAGTAGGAAAACAACACAGAGTGTCATTCTAGAAGAGTACATATCAAGCTCATGGTAAGATTGATCTGGTTCATATCAATATTTATGGTCTGATGCAACCGAGCCATTCTAGATTTTCATACTTCATGCTATGTGTTGATGACTATTCAAGGAAAATGTGGATTTTTTGTCTTTGAAAGAAAAGTGAAGATTTTTAAACCTTTAAGAGGTTCAAAGTAGCCGTTGAGAATGAAACTGGTCATCACATTAGATCTCTCTACTCAGATCAAGGGGAGGAATTCACTAGTAATGAGTTAAAATACTACCTTCAAACTCACGAGATTCATTGACAAATGCCTCCTCCACACACACCGCAACAGAATGGTGTTGTTGAGAGAATAAATCATACTATCATGGAAATGGTGTGTTGTATGATCAATGATTCTAAACTTACAAATACATTATGGGAATAAGAAACAAAAACAACAGTGTATTTGTTAAACTAAGTGCCCACAGTTACTCTTGAAGGAGTAACACAACAAGAAGCATGGTCAAAGAGGAAACCATCTATTGCATACCTTAGAGTATTCAGGTGTAAAGAAAACATGCACATAACTAAGTAGAACAGAAATAAATTGGACATGAAGTCACAGAAACTCGTCTTCACTGGGTATAGTGAAGAGACTCTTGGGTACAGATTAATGGATCCTAAGACTAGAAAAGTATACACTAGCAGAGATGTTGAGTTTTATTAGAAGAAGGAAGCAAAGTCTCCTCCTCCAGACTCACCAAATGTAAATTTTTCACCAATTGTTAAAATTGAAGCTAATGTTCCCTCAGATGATGCAAGTGAATATGGTAATGATGGTGTTGATCATATAGAACCACGACCCATAATAACAATTCAACATATGCCTAAGTGGTGTACTAGCACATTATGAGATGCAAGAATGGATGCTCCATTAGATACATCCACCCCTAGACCACAGACTCATAGTAAAAAAATAGAATAAGTTAACTTTAATTTGATGAGTAGGGTTATCAATTCTGATGAGCTCTCTATAGTCAAGGAATCCCTATAGTCAAAAGCATAGAAATATGTCATAGATTTTGAATATCAATCAATGATGAAAAATAACAATTGGTAGCTTGTCGATCTTCCACTAGGGAAGAAACCCATTGGATGCAGATGGATATTCAAAATGAAGTATAAAGTAGATGGGCCAGTGGAAAAGTATAAAGCGAGAATAGTAGAAAAGGGGTATGCAATAAAAGAAGGCATTGACTATGAGGAGACATTTGCTCCCACATCTAAGATAAAAACGATCAGGATGATCTTTTCTCTACCTTCATAGTTTGGATGGAAAGTTCATTAGATGGACGTAAAATGTGCCTTCCTGAATGGATATTTACAAGAAGAAGTCTATATAACTCAACCTGAGGGACCTGATGTACCTAGTCAACAAGCAAAGGTATGCAGACTCAGGAAATCTCTGTATGGCCTTAAACACGAACCTCAAACTTGGTACATCAAAATTGATGAGAATCTTGTACAACATGGATTTATTATAAATCCATACAATCCCAATGTTTAACTCAAAAATAAAAGGGGGGATATTATGATTGTTGTTGTCTATATTCTAATCATGACTGGCAGTTCAGTGAGGATGATCGATGCAACAAAGAAAGATCTTAATTGATCGTTAGACATGACTGATCTCAGGATGATTTATTATTGTCTTAGATTGGAAGTATGGTAGAAAAAAATCAATTTTTTTTTTCTTAGATGAAATATACCAATAAAACGCTAGAGAAATTCAAGATGATGTATTGCATACCAATTGTTACACATGTGGAGAAAAAATTGCAGTTATCTTGTTCAGATCCATCTCTTGAGGTAAGTGCCACTCTCTATCGGTAGTTGATTAGGAGTCTCATTTACCTGACCTACACTAGACTTGATATCATCTTTGTAGTGAGCTATCTATCCAGGTTCATGTCGGAACCCAAAGTTTGTCATTGGAAAGCAACAAGGTGCATCTTAAGATATCTCAAATGATCAGTGGATCTTTGTCTAGAATACAATAAGAATAACAACTTCTTCTTGACTGTATATTCAGATTCAGATCATATAGGAAATATTGATGATAGAAATACACTTTAGGATTTGTATTCTTTATGGGATCTGGACCAATATCATGGGGAAGCAAGAAACAACACTTTGTTTCTCATTCTTCAATAGAATCTGAGTATAATTCCATAGGAGAAGCTATCTGTGAAGTGATTTGGCTACGTCACATATTGAAAGGACTTGAAATATGACAGGATAAACCAACCACCATGTATATTGACAATGAAGGTGTTCTAAAACTTGTTTGTAATCTAGTCTTTCATGAAATAACAAAGCACATTGAGGTACATGTTCATTTCATACGTGAGCATGTGTTGAAGCACAACATCCAATTTCATTTTTGTCCAACAATTGAACAACGAGCATATATCTTCACAAAGTCACTTGCATGTGACAAGTTCGATTTTTACAGAGAGTTCCTCTCCTCATCCCTTGAGACAATGCACAATTAAACGGGGCAATGTTAGGTTAATTATTATTTACCTAATATATTAATTATGCATTAATGTATTTAGTGTTTATATGGTTATATTTATTTATAAACCATATTATTGTTTTATTTAAAAAATATGGATTTTTTTCTATTGTGTTGGTCCGAAAATCTGTCGCGCGGACAGATCTATGGATAAACGGGCCAACGGTGTTGCAGGGCTTAGCCCCTCTTTGAGACAGCAAAGCGAAACTGGTTTATTGCTACTTCTACTAGCAGGAACCTATGCAAGTCTCACAGATTCTGCCTTCGGGGGTTGGGATCTCATCCCAGTAGAGCGTTCTAGGCTGCGAAGAGAAAGGAATAAAAGGAGAAGAGAAAGAACAGATCCGAAGGAATAAA